>CM075806.1:2313285-2913285 GCA_037975025.1 Excoecaria agallocha | reverse complement strand
TTTTTTGAAAGAATCAGTTTTCCTTTTCCGGTGCGGCAAACTGCAAACTGCCCACCCTTATTGTTGAAGCTGATATGTGCAGTTCAAGACCCGGCCCTGTATTCTCAATCTATTCAAAATTCTAATGAATCCCCATCCACCAATACAATCTATCACACACACACACACACGCACGCCAATACAATATATATATATAAGAAATCATGGCTGAATGAGTTCCAAATACCTTCTTCACGCTTTCTTTTATTTTTTTCCATTCTTTTCATAATATTTATTCAAGCTTTTAAGTTTTATAGCACATGATTAAAATATTCTAATACATTCTAATATATATTGGCATGTTGGCGAGTGCGTATTAGAAAAATACTTAGGAATATGGTCAAAAAGAAAAGAAAGAGAAAGGTGTTATCCTTTTTAATTAGGAAAAAGAAAATGCATAAATCAATCTCATTTAGTGGCATTTATTTGTAAAGTGTTTTTTTAATTTCTTAAAATATTCATGACATTTCTTTTTCTAATAATTGATAATAAAATTGGTGACATATTAACAAATGAAAAAGAAAGCCTTTTTGAAAATATTTATTTATTTTATCAAATTAATTGTTATATATAAATTAATTTGGCTTAATAAGTAATTTTGCCCACAAAATTTTGTCAAAAAGTGTAATGTTACCCTTAAATTTTATTTGCATTTAATGTTGTCTCTTAAATTTAAAAATTTGAGTAATGTTGCTCCTGAAATAACTGCTGGCGTCTAAAAATTTGATACGTGACGTTTAAGGATTGGCCAATTTTTTTCAGGAGCAATATTGCTCTGATTTTTAAATTCAAGTGTAACATTACACGCAAATAAATTTTAGTAACAATATTGCCCTTTTTACCAAATTTTAGGGGTAAAATTACACATTAATCCAATTAATTTTGATGTTTGAATCCTGAAATGAAACCTCCCGCAAAGAGAAAAAAGGAAAAGATTATAAATAGCCAAAGGGGTAGAGTTTCTGTGGGAGCACAATCAAATCAACGGATTGTGGCCAAAAGGGAATAGTGGGGACTTGAAGAAATAGGCATTGTAGTTGCCTTTACATAGGATCTTGCATTTCTATTTTCTACAGTTTCTTAAAGATTTTAGATAAGTTATAGACCAATCGGATGAAGGCACGCATACTGAATTGCCAAAGCTTTACTATTTTATTTATTAATATTTAATAAAAATAAATGTAACATTTAAAATCTAATTATAGAATGGAAGGGATATATTTATCTTACTAAAAGAAGATAAAAGATTGTTTTCCAAAAATAATTCTACTTCAGATCTTTTAAATAGTTACAAACTCTAAAACTTATATTCATAATAGTGTCAAGATTAGGTATAAAAGTTAAGTTTTTTCCAATTTTTACTACTATATTAAAAAGTTACTAATTTAATCGTCAAAAATTTTCTTATTCAAAAAATTCAAGCCGGTTTTTGTTAACTTTTTAAATAATTTGGCTCGTGATGCAAGACTCGAAATTTTCTTTGACTAGTCATCACTACTAAAAAAATGAAAATATTAATTCACGTAATAAAATATATCCTAACCATTTTAGTAAATTTTTTAATAAAAGCACAATAAATTAAAAATTAAACTTCACATAAATAATATATAATAATACACATAATATTATGTATAAAATTATAAATTATATAAAATTTTATTCTTATCCATGTAGAACTTACAATTATTATTTGTTTGACTTTTTTTTTCTTTTTCTTTTTTTCAATCATATAATATAAGAGATATTTACTCTAAGTGTCATTTTATACCAAAGCTGGTCCACTATGGGAACGGACTAGTTCTAGCAGTGCAACATGAGGGAGCAGAGCACGCGAGACCAATTCGATGAATTGGTTACATTGAAAATCAAAACACAGAAAGCATACTACATTCAGTCCACCTCCTACACATATCCCAATCTACTTTCTTCATCTATCTAATTCTAGCTAACTTCAACAATGGAAGATTTGTTGCTCGGAGCTTCTTCCTGCCTTACTTCTTCATTGTCTTTTGTAATTTTAGGGTTTCAACCCCACTTCCAACCACATCGGAATTAGCTGCCGGATTTGAGATCACATTAATAATTCACCAGACAATTAAACTGGTACTGGAAAGATTTTTTATCAAATTGATGCCAATTTTAGAAAAATCTGGTAATTAATGTAACACGGTTTGATTTTCTCTTATAACCGAACCAAAATAACAAAAAAAATAGAATTTTATTAAAAATCATAAATTGAAATCGTACCAAATGGATAACCAAACTTCTCTTATTTTACCAACCGAAATCAAACCGATTTTAAATTTAGAAAATTTTACTAAGTAAAATGATTTCATTTAAGAAATTTTGATTATTTTGGAATTTTAATTATTAACCAAAACTTGATATATTTTACTGATCAAAGTTAAACCGATTAATTGAAACGTACTAGTTTGGTTTGATTTTTGGTTATAATCAAACCATGGTCACGCATAAATGTAACCGGGGCACAATAATGGAAGCAAGAAGCACAAATTCACCGTAAAAGGATTGATGGAAGATTAAAAAGAAAGAATTTCCTTTGGAAACGTAGGAGAAGAAAAAGAATCACAATTATAAGAAAGGAAGAACTTAAACGAAAAAAGACAGGTGGAGACAAATAGAGCAGGTCACGAATGAGGTCCGGCTTTAGATATACAGCAAAGCTACTTTGGCTTCTTGTTATGGAATTATCTTCCTCTATGATTAAAATCTTTTTTTTTTAATTCTTTTCAATGAAATGACTTATCGAATTGCCTGTCATTGCCTGGAATTTTTTTTTTTTTTATGGTGGGGGGTCCTTTATGCTCTTGCCTCTTCTTTACTTTAAAGAATCTCTCTGAATTTAGCAAATTCTTTACCAAAAATTCTAAAAGTGTACACTGTTTATTTGGGAAGGTTCTCTGCACTAACCAGAGAAATGTATATATGTGCATATATAGCAAATATTGGTTATCCCAATGCCTTATTTGCTAAAGATTGGCGTTTTGTTTATTTGACTATTGAACCTCATCAAATATTATATAATTTTTTAGAATCGTTTTTACCTTGTAGATATGTTATAAATAAAACTTGAAATGACAACTGTGGACCCTTTTGCAGTTTTATTTTATGTATAATAATGCATTTTGATAACATTCTCTTTTTTTTTTTTAAATACAATTTGTGTTCAATTATGTAGTTTTATAATACTACAATTACATGGTCAATCCAGAACCGATTCCAAGGACCAACAATCATCATACTAAGTGCTAATTCTATATTATCCACATATAAACCATCCATTTGTGTGTGTCTATATCTATCTATCTATCTATCTCTCTCTCTCTCTCTCTCTCTCTCTCTATATATATATATATATATATATATTATACGATAAACACCCTAATTTATATTAAGTGTTCCTCTCAAATTTTAATCCAATAATAATTATATAATTTTTTAATTAAATTATAAAAATTAAAATAGAATAATTTAAATCAATTTAAATAGAAAATCAAATAAATGGTAAAAGGCCAAATATTATGTCTTTTGCTCAAAACTAAAATTACATTAATTTTTTTTAAATAGAAAAATAAATACCAACTTATTTAATAACACAAGTTTACAATAAAAGGCCAAACACACTTTAAATTTTTTTATTTTCACTTTCATGCATACTTCTCTTTTCTTTTTCTGTGCTTCTTATTGCAACTTTTGAAACCTTTAAAATTTAAAATAGAATTAACAAATATTTTTTATTACTTCAATTGGCACATGATAAGAAAATTTCACTTTTTCTTGTAATTTTTAATATTGTGTTTAATTTTTGCTTTAATTGCTTTTTAATTATTTTATAGATTATTTACGTTTTAGTAAGTTAAATGTGTATTTTAACACTAATTTTGAATAAAATAAAATAGAAAATTTGAGCAATAATATTTAATTAAAATCAAATATTTTTTTTGTTAATTTTGATAGTATTGACATTGAGTTAATTATTTAACAGTTTTAAAATATGAAATTGCATCGAGAATAATTGTGAAAATTATATTTTTATTTAATTTTAAACATTATCTTTTTTTTAAAATTTTAAATGAAATATATTGTCATGATATAATTTATGTATTTTTAATTTTTTATATTAAAATTATAACGTGTACTTCTACTAATCATTCTGGGATCCTGGCTTCGACATTGTGTGTGTATATATATATATAGAGAGAGAGAGCCATTCACTATCTGAAAGTCACATGTTCAACTAACTTAAATTTGCATTGGACAAGTTTATAAAAAAGAGCATTATACTTTTTATTTTCAAATATTTAAAAATATTTCATATCTATATAAATTTAAATCCGAGACTTCTAATAAATAAAGGAAACTTTTTTCATATTCCCATCTCATCTTTTGGCAGTGAAACCTGCTATTTCTTTTAATAAAATGGTTAGAAGAATCATATTATTTTTATGTGTACCACAAAATATAAAAGAACAATTTGATCGGACAGCGTATCCTTTCTCTTTATGCAAGGTATAATAATTTTTCTAAACCTAAACTAAGCAATAGGTAGATCCTAAACCACCTTCAAAAAAAAAAAAAAAAAGGTAGATCCTAAACCAAGACTTGAAAATTAGTACTACTTTAGACACTATAAATTGAAGGTTGCAAATGACTGGTGAAAAATAGGAGCAAACTGTCTTGACTAGTTAAGTCTTTTTCTCTCTCTCTCTCCCTCTCTCTCTCTCTCTCTCTCTCTCTCTCTCTCTTTCTATGGCAAGAATTTTGGAGCCCCTCATAGTTGGGAAAGTAATTGGAGATGTAATTGATGGTTTCCAGCCCACAGTAAAAATGTGTGTCACTTACAATAAGAACAAGCAAGTTAACAATGGCCATGAATTTTTTCCAGCCACTATTGCAACCAAACCTAAGGTTGAAGTTCAAGGAGCTGATTTGAGATCTTTCTTTACACTGGTAATTAATATATAATATATTTATTTCTTTTTGAAATTAATTCTCTTTGTTTCTTGCTTGTCCTGACCTTCATTTTTTTTTAATTTTCTTCTTCAGATCATGACAGACCCTGATGTTCCTGGCCCTAGTGATCCTTATCTCAGAGAGCATCTTCACTGGTATTCTGTTTATGTTCAAGATAGTGTATTTAGGGTTCATTAATTACAATCCAAAACTAAATCAACTAAACCCTAATCAACTTTCATGGTCTCGAGGGATGCCTTTGGTGATGCTGAAGATGTTATTCACAAGCGAAGTTATTACATATTTGATATTTCTTGCCTGACGACCGAGTCCATCATTATAAACCAGTTTAGTCATCCAAGTCTATATCACGAACCAACTCAGTAAATTTGCATAAGGTTTTATTACTCGGTGTAAGATTATAGCTTTTGGTCTCGACTCGGTTCATGGTAAATCAAACCTAATAAAAATCTGCCATGCATGATGTCCTACTACTCAGGTGATTAAGATAATATCGGTTTATCTTATCACAAACTTTGAATTTCTAGCTTCGCATTATGCAGCTTAGACTCAGGAACCGTAGAGTAATATATATTTGCTCTTCATATTCTTATGAACTTGTAAAATGTGAAAAAATAGGGAATCCCGTATTAGGCTAGTATAGATATTTATTACAATAATAACAAGTTTGCGTCACATCATATAAAATCGTAATAATAACAAGTTATAGTTCTGACTATTTTGACAGGGTAGTGACTGACATTCCAGGGACAACAGATACCACATTTGGTAGGTTCATTATCCCATTTTTTTTATGTCATAAAATTTAATTAAAAGTTATAAATTAATTATAATCATTAATTGAATTAACAGGAAGGGAGATAGTGAGCTATGAAATTCCAAGGCCTAACATAGGAATTCACAGGTTTGTGTTTGTTCTATTCAAGCAAAAACGTAGACAGACAATAAATCCACCTGCTTCGAGGGATAATTTTAATACAAGAAATTTTGCTGCTGAAAATGAGCTTGGTCTTCCTGTTGCTGCTGTTTACTTCAATGCTCAAAGAGAAACTGCTGCAAGAAGACGTTAATTAATTATTATTGAAGCTGCCCATCTCTTTGTTTTGTAATAAAATTAGGAACTATGTTATTAACCCTAATAAGGGTTTTTTTTTAGTTTGCGTTATATGGAATATATATATGGCATACAGCAATTATTTTTATATTTATATTATATAGAAAAATTGTAAAATTATAAACAATATAAACAAACAATAAATAGATCGGTTTGGATTTGATCATCATTTTGAAATTATATTTTTATCAGTGGATTGAATGAGATAAAAATTCATCACCTTTAAATTTATATGTATATGTGGATATGTATGTTTTTATATATTAAAGCAAAGAAACATATATAACTTTCGTTAAGTTAAATTAAATATAACGATACTAAAATTATTTGGTAATTATAATTTTTTTCCTTTCATGTACATTTGGATATGAATGAGAAAGGAACTGCAATTGCAAATAGTGGGCACTTGATCAGTTGGATATCTTATTATTTTTTGGAACTCAAGAAAATGGCCTATATTTATATTTCTTTTATATTTGTGAAATAAAATTGATTCGTATATGAGAAACGAGAGGAACAAGAAAACTATTCTTGTTATTGTATTACTTATCTTTCTTAAAGAACAAGAAATAACTATTTATACAAGATGAAAAACAGAGCTAAAGAAAATAAAGTTAGCTAAAAGACAATAGCAATAACAAAATTAAAATCTGTTATTTCCCGCCTTAGTTACCATGTGAACTAAATACTAAAACATCTTGTTGTTTTAGTGTATAATAACAAGCAACTATAATATATTAAAACAGCAAGTTGTTTTAGTGTATAATCTTCAAACGGTGATATAGGCTTCATACACGTGTGAAAACTAATTACATAAATTTCACAGTATAGGGCTATAGGCTGCATTTTTTTAAGGATTATTATAGGCTTGTATGAATAAATGTTCAACTCTAAAATCTATTTTTTTCTATGATTTGATTGAAAGGTTGAAATGATTAGATTCTGATTTATTTTTAAAATTTTGTTAAATGATCTGATTTGCCCTTTGTTTTGGAGTTAATTTAGCCATAATGTTTTGATATTGGGTACTAAAATGTCCATCCATATTCTCTTAAATTTTAAATTTAATATTTTTACTCCAATTTAAATTTATCTTTTTAAATTATGTCTAAAACTTATAAATTTACTCTAAAATATTTTTACTAAAACTCTGACATGCATGATGTTTTTTACTCCTCAAGTGATTAAGATAATATCGGTTTATCTTATCATAAAATTCGAATTTCTAATTTTGTATAATGCAGCTTAGACTCGGGGATCATTGGAGGTTTATGTATTTGTTCTCCATATTCTCATAATTTTTTTTAAAGTACAAGCTAAATATCAAATATATAAGAGGTGTAACGGAAAGGGGAGAAAGAGTAGGGGGCAGAAATTGAATTTAAGATCTCTCTCCGATCTTCACAAAACCTTACCACTAGACTGTTCTTTTGAAAATATATTCTCATAAACTTGTTAAAAAAAAGAAAAAAGAAAAAGAAAGAAAGATTCCATTGTTAGGCCGTTATAGATATTATTACAATAGTAACAACTTTGTGTCACGTTATATAAAATAATAAAAATAACAAGTTCTGATTTTCAATATTTTGTCAGAATAAGAAGATGGGGACTGACATTCCAGGGATAACAGATAACTACATTTGGTAGATTCATTGTCCCTTTTCTTTTTACGTCGTGAAAGTTAATTAAAAGTTATATATTAATTATATATAGCCATTAATTTTTTATTTAATTGAATTAACAGGAAGGCAGACATTGAGCTGTGAAATTCCAAGGCCTAACATAGCAAAGGAATTCACAGGTCTGTGTTTTCTATTCAAACAAAGACGTAGACAGACAATAAATCCACCCACCTCAATGGATAATTTAATACAAGAAATTTTGCTGCTGAAAATGAGCTTGGTCTTCCTGTTGCTGCTGTTTATTTCAATGCACAAAGAGAATCTGCTGCAAGAAGACGTTAATTAATATTATTGAATCTGTCCATGTCTTTGTAATAAAATTAGTGAATAACATTATCGAAAAATTTTTTATCTGAACTTGATACCTGAAAAAAAAAAGATTTATAATACTCCAATGGTTAAGTCATACCTTGACTAAAAAAATAATTGAAAAATCATAACGAAAACCATGTAACGAAAAGATCATATTTGAATAAATAACCAATTTAGTTATTTATAGAAGGAAGAGTTTGGAAGCACTCATAAAGAGTTTCATATTAAATTAAATTAGTTTTTTGCATAATTCTGTAAAGACAAGTATTTACAACATTTATCAATTATATCTTTATATATCCATTTAACTAAATCGATTGATCCAAATTTATGAGTTCAGATTTAATTAGTCATGTTATCAATAAAAAACTAATTTATTAACTCTAATACGATTTTTTTTTTAATTTGGGTTATATAGATTAACTTAATGTATTGTCTGATTGTAACTCCTTTAATTTACCTATTTTATATGGTTTCTGATTAATGTATGAAAAAAAAGGCTGTTCTAAAGATCTTTAGATTCTTAAGTCTGCTTTCCATCAAGTACAATTCTAAAAGTTTTTGTTTCATTTCAATAACTAAATCATTATTTTTTCTTTCCATCATTTCTTTCATTTCGATACATAAATCAGTAAATTGTATGACAGTTTTTTCTGTGCGCTTGTGACTAATAATATATATTGTGTGTATTGATATACACTATAAATATAAATAATACTAAAACATTCAATTAATAAATCGCACTGACAGTTTTTTTATGCGCTCGTGACTAATAATATATACAGTGTATATTGATGTGCACAATGAATATAAATAATGCTAAAACATTCTATCAATGTTAATAGATGATCAGTAGCAATAAAATATTGGCTATTCTATTTCTGTTCTAATTTTGAGAGGAAAAAAATGAGCTTATTTTGATGGGAGAAGATTAAGGAGAAGTTTGAATATTGGTAGATATATATCCAAGTTCAACAGTTGAACTTTTAGGAAGCTTTTTATTGTTTTGAAGACCTTTTGAATTAGAGATGCCTATCAAGTTCAACTCCATTGAGCAACCTCCACATGCCCAAAGATTTTCTTTATCCTTTTTTATGCCTACCGTAGCAATTTCAGTTCTCTTTTAGTGGAATCCGACTGACCATATTCACACATAATATAATATAAAATGAGAAAAAGGCAATTTGTCTTTTTTATATTTTCTTTTCAATTGTTTCAGTTTACAATAATTGGAGTTCTTTCCGAATTTTAGCAGCTGGTTATGTGAATGGTTATCAAATTATAGGTTTTATAACCGAATAATTATAATAAAATAATTTATAATATAAAAATTATCAATATTTTATTTTTTTTTAATTAAAGTAAAAATTATTTAAAAATTAATTTTTTATATCATTAGAGTAATAACTAAGTATGTCAGATATGATTATCATGTCATTTTATAATCAATTAATTTTATAAATAAATCCTGATTAGTTACTTGAATTTTTGTTATTTTTTGTACGTGTCATTTTTTTTTCATATTTACATGATAATATGACGTTATTTTCATCCGGTAGTCCAACTTATAAAGTTAATTGGTTCTAAAATAACGTGGCAATCGTATGTGGCATATTTAGATGTTATTCTAGTGACATAAAAAATTGATTTTCAAATCATTTTACTTTAACTGAAATAAAATAAAATTTTGGTGATTTTTGTGTTATAAATTATTTTATTGTGACAATTTGATAACAAGTCTCAAAATTTAATGACTACGGACGTGATTAATCCGAATTTTAGTTCTCATCAACAAGTATATGTGGTAAAAAGGTATAGTGGCTCTTAGTTGAGTATGACAGCTTAGGATATAAATATTTCAAAAAATTTTAGGGTCTTAATTTAATCTACGAGTTGGAAGACCGATCAAATCAACAAAACTTAAATATGTAATAAGACAACTTTAATCGAATCAGACATAAACATTTCAAAATTTAAGGTAGTAATTAATGTTTAGAAAAAAAATGTATAGAGAGAAGGTTTCAAAAATTCAATACCTAATTTTCTTGTGTTTTGAATATTGAGGAAATAGCACCATATACCCCTTTTTCTAGTCAATTTTCAAAATACCCCCTCCTTTAAAAGTCAACAAATACAAATAACATTTAACATACATAACCTTGTAAAATTGCAAATATAGTCCAAACTATTAGAAGTAAACTAAATAATGACAAAATATATACCAGACAACTTAAATAATAAAGATATAGAATTAATTCAACAATTAGAAAAAGTAGAAAGTACAAATATGGCCAGTAGAAAAATAATACAAGAGATAATATATCAATTAAGTCCAAACGCATAAGAAATAAAAAACCTATTAAAGCAAATAAAAATAGTAGAAAAATTAGAATTAATAAAGTATCGAATACTGAGTGAATTAAAAATAGGAATTAGAGTATTTAACAAATTAAGTCATATAGAAAAGTTATTAGAATATGTAGTTACTAAAATGGGATATAATGAATAATGGAAGAAATAAAAAAATATCGATGGATACACATATGATGAACAATTCTTTCAATTAAATCATAACTAATTAAAAATTATAAATCAAAATATAAGAAATATGAGTAATAAATCATTTAGCTTTACAAGTACTTTATACAGATAAGATAATTCTAATAAAGGTAGTTTAAGTCTACCAACTACTGCATTTAAAATAATTAAAAAAGAAAGTATAGAAGATAAAATGGATAAAATATTTAATATGCTGAAAGACATTAAAGAAGAAGTAGGGGAATTACGAACTAGGGTGGAAAAAATAGAAAAAAGAAAAGAAAAAATGAAGAAACCTATACAAGAAGGAGTAATTATAAAAACACATAAGTTAACATTAGAATAAGAAATTATATGAAGAAAACGAAATAGATGAAGATGTTATATTAGACTTAACTCAGGAAATAGGAAATTTAAAAATGAATGTTAATCCAACGTGTACTCAATTAAAAATGGAAATAGGAGAATATTATGGAGTAATAAATAAAACAGAAAAAGAGATAATGAAATGAAATATAGGTATAAAAGAATATGAAAGATATAAACGAAAAACAACTAGACTAAGATCTATATATAATAATTAACAAAATCTAATAACAAAACCAGTATACCCAAATGGAATACACTACAAGAAAATTTGAAAATAGCAACGAAAATTAGCAACCGAATTTGGTGCATTTTCGTTGGTAATCAAAATTAGCAATCGAAAATAACAACAGAAAATTCGGTTGCAATTTAGCAACGAAAATATATTCGGTTGCTAAAAATACAAATCGAATTTCCGTTGCTATTTTCGATTGCTAATTTTTATTAGCAACGGAATATAAATTCCATTGCTATATCTAATCAATATACATTTCGGTTAATTGGTCAACATTACCAACCGAATTCATATTCCGTTGCTAAAAATAGCAATGGAATTTCTCTTTGATTGCTATTTATAACATAATAAATTGTAAAATTATGCTAGTTTTGTTAGCTTGGCATAATATTTTCGTTAAATCAAATTATTTATTTATAAATAAATATAATTCAAATTCATTATGAAGTTAAAAAGAAAATATTATTATTGATAATATAATATTAAAATTGTAATGCACAAAAATTAAAATCCTGAAAATATATTATATTACTGTAAAGTAAAAATCCATGAAAATCATAACAAAAACAACATAAAATCAGTATCAATAACAATCTAAAAATAAAAGTCTAAGCTATGTAGTTGGTGGAGGTGAAGGAGAACAATTTGATTGCTGAGCACCCTTGGTTTCCAAATCTTCTACTCGATTCTTTAGTTGGGTTACAGTATCCATCAACATGGTAAGTACGGTCTCTAGCTGAACGACTTTCTTAGAAGAATCGCATCGCTTACTACAAGCAGCTATAGATGATGTAGAGGAATTCGAATATGAAGTGTTTGCAATTGAATCTAAACCAAAAATCCTCCCACGATTATTCTAACCACCAACTACTTCAAGAAAAATCTGACTCTCATCAACACTTTTAGAGCTCTGTCACTGTTGAATGAGAGTCTCTTGTATTTGCTCCTATCATTACAATAATTAAAATTAATTAGCTATATTTTTATAAAATAATTAATATTGATATATAAATTTAACATATATTGAGTTATCTGCAACGGGTATTGACGAATGTCTGACCATCATACTTTTTTGTGTGAGTGTGCATAAAAACTTTAGGATATGTAGGCTTTCTACCCATAGTTATTTTCTGTATAACAAGCAATAAGAAATAATCATCAAAATACCACAGTTCATTCCACAGTAAGGGAAAAAAATTTCACAATTACAACTAAAACATAGAATAAAGAGTAATCCATACATGTACATGAGAGCCTAGTAGCACCATGCATATAGTTATTTGGTTTGATCAATATAATAAAATATAAAAAATACAATTCTTAAAATTGTTGCACAACTTTGAGTTTACTATTATGTATAAATCAATTAAGTTCCAATATAAGAATACTTTTATCCTATTCTTCCTCCTCCAATTTCACCATCAATCTGATAATTTTCAATGGTTGTTTTTAATCTAAGTGAAAATGACAATAAGGAGAACATCCCTCCTTCAACTAAAAGAAGAATCAGGAAAAGATCATATAAGAAATTTTTTTATAAGGTTTTTATTTCATTTGAATAAAATCATCTATCCTGTGTAGCTAAATTTGAGCACACATGAAGGTAAATCAATAGGTTTTTTTACCATTTTAGCTCATGAGTGTTATTAAGTTTCTCGCAACAAGAATGCTGCTTGATAACCAAACTCTATCACTACAAGAAAATTACAATTTAGCAACAGAAAATGTCAATTTTCCGTTGCTAATCAAAAATAGCAACGAAAATTTCGGTTGCTAATTCGGCAGTTGCTATTTTTAGCAACGAAAATTTATTTCGTTGCTAAATTTAGCAACGGATATTGAATTCCGTTGCTAACTTCATCAATGTAAGATTCGATTAATTGGTCAATTTTAGCAACGAAAATTATTTTCCGTCGCTAAATTCACCCATAAGTAAAAAATTAGCGACAGTACTTTCCGTCGCTAATCCGTCACTAACATATGACTGAAACCAGTAAAGAAAGTAATAGCAATTCTCCACCGAATGATTGAGAACCTTCAAACCCTAAAAACATTGATAAAAGGACAAAAAGTACAATGCAAAAAGATAAATAAATAAATTAAAAATGGCAAGTAATTCTAAAAACCAAACATAATTAAATAACTCTAATTACATTCCCTTTTTTGTTTCTTTCCCATTAATTGATTTCAATTATTACTTAACATAATGACTTAATGGCCAAAATGGCATCTTAACAGAAACTATTAAAAACCACAAGAATACAGCACAAGATATGAAGATAACCTCCAAAAGACCCTTCCTCTATCACATTTTTAGCAAAATGTACACCAACCAATTACAAAATGAACACCAAGCAATTACAAAAGCTATCAGCAAGGTAAATCAAACAAAAGTAAGGTAAATCAAACAAATTATTATAGAAAAACGAGAAAGGGAGAAGAAATATTAATAAACTTATTTCACTGATTGGAAGAAGTGTTAATGCATAAATGCACGAGAACAACCAAAATAACTATGCTTACATTTGGAAGAGGAAGGTTTTCCAGGAGCTGGGACTAGCTGCAAAAAAAAATAAAAAATAAAAAAAAGGATAAAATGAGATCACATATTGGTTAAACTTGGAAACTGAAAAGCATCAGGATAATAAATTGTTATAAACTGAGAATGCGTTTTAAAGTGGAAGCAACAGTTGCTTATAAGTTGACAATCTACAACTTTTTCAGAAATTGAGACTATAATACTTGAACAAAACCGTGCAAATAAAAAACAACTAAAAGAACGCAAATTTTGATTGGATTGGTGATTAGCATTCAATGAATCCTCCTTTAAGCATTCCTATATATAAGATTTTAAAAATGATCAATAGCAATTATATGTGTATATATATATATATATATATATATATATATATATATGACAAAATAAAAAAATCATTTATCTGAAAAATGAATTAAAAAAAAAAGATAAGCAATAGAATAATGGTAATGATTAACAATTAATTTGCAATAACATTATAATTAATTATGATAACAATATTATGTAAGGTGCATGACTGTTATTGATAAAATTATAATATAATTTCTATTTATACTGGAAACATTTTATAATTATTAGTCATGTATTTGTTTCAACAACAATAATGAATAAGTAAATGCATTATAATGGCCCACCACCTACCGATTTATTTATGCATGTATGTTTACACCAACTGAATAAATTAAAGAAACAATTAAAGAAATCTTAATTAATAAAATTAAAGAAAGGCCCAAGTCTTTCATAATTAAAGAAATCGTTAATTAATAAAATTAAAGAAATGAAAATGAAATTAGCAGTATCTCCTTCGAAGTTAGCTCCTCTTCTCCACATTCGTGTTCCTAGGACACCATATTGCCATATTATAAATAGACAATTAACAGCTCAAATATATCCACATAGACAGCTTAGTATCTACAAATCATATAAATAGACAATTAACTGCTCAAATATATCCACATGCAACTCAAAATAACATTATGTAATAAATCACCACTAAATCAAAATAACATTATGCAACTCAAAATAACATTATGTAATAAATCACCACTAAATCAGAATAACATTATGCAACTCAAAATAACATTAGCATTAAATTATTCAATCCTAATAATTTAATTGGACAAGCAACCCATCTACCACATTATTGGGCTTAATAAACAAGGTGGTTGTAATGCTAATCATAACATAACTGGGCCATCCAATGAGCCCAAGAACTAGTTCCCGGGCTCATATTGCAAGTTTTCGTGGCACTTTATATATGAATTTTCTAAAAGTCTAGCTCAACAAATTACTGCATTTAAAGGCACAGTCCTCTACCAAAGAATACAAGTAAATATGGAGACTAACTTGCATATTATCGTTGAAAAAAGTAATTCATGTCTAACTAACTGTTTTAGTTAATAATTTATAAACTTTTAAATTTTTTAAGCTACATTTAAAAACAGCTAAATATTTTTGCATACAAAATCAATATATCATATGATACTAGATAGATACACGCGATTCAATTTTTTGAAAATTTTAATTAAAGATTTTAAATAATTGTCCCAAATTTTTTATTTAAAACATTTAATTTTGATGGGCAAGGAGAAATAAATCAATACACAAGGAATAAAGCTAGAAGAAAATGAGACAAATAAATTGACAAAAGATGCAAAGTTTTTATAATAGAATATATATAAATGTTATTTGGAAATTTCAAGAATGTTATTAACCCAGTCCAAGGTGGATTCTTTCTTTCTGTTTTTCCTTTAAGAAGTTACAAACAATATGCATGACAAATAATTGATTTTTTCGAAACCAAGTAAAACCTCAAGTTGCCTTGCTGGCCGCATGCTTACACGGAGGCTGCTCACTCTGGTTCTTCAACAAATCTGATGTACATATAAATCTTTATAGTTCCATCTAAATTAAAATACCATCTTACGGTAACAAAGTGAAAATAGAAAAGGAATAAGACGGTTCACCTAAGCATATAATGAACTTCTAATTAATTAAACTAGAAAATTGGGCAAATGAATCTAAAAGAAATCACAAACCTTTCCGCTGTGAATAAAGAGGAGGGCCACCCATTCTCTGCACAAAGAATTCATATTGATTTTGGATAGCTTTTTCTTTCTTGGAATTAGCAAATATCGACCTAAACCATTCTTCTTCTTCATCATAAACCCTGAATTTCCCATTAAAAATGAAAAACAAACCCTTAAAAAACCAATAAACATTTAAAAATGGCATTAGCAGAAATTAACTGGTGTAGAAATTGGTAGAGAGAGTGATGAAAGTGGGAAGGCTAAGTTTGTGAAACAAATTGGTATTATCAATCGGCGAGTGCTTGGAGACTTCTGAATTTAGATTGCTGAAAGTTGACCTGGAATTTCCTTCATGTTCCTTACCCATTTCATCTTAGGAACGGATACCAGAACCATACATTATTTTCAGCTTTTCAACCCATCCTCAGAGTTCTTCAACAGCCTTTTTGCACACCAAAGCAAAACTTGTGAGACTAATAACTACCATGGAAATGAAAATTACATTCTAGGCTGAATTTTACCTCAGCTTTTTTTTGATATGAAAGACTGCATATCTTCCTCCATGTCTTTCAACTGCTGCTCCTGTTGAGTCACGGATGTTGTCACAGTCTTATGCTATATCTCAAGTTGCTGGGTCAGCTGAGATTGAAATTTTTGAATAAGTATTCTGTTTCCATCTTTAATTTTATATTTCCTCTCTGTCAACAAATTATTATCAGTGATCAGTGATCAGTGACCAGTAGTTCTTTGAAAGATCATACCCAAGTAAGTTTCTGAAAAGTACAAACCAATTTTGGCAAATAAATTGGATACGTCTGATGTAACATTTTCTAGTTCTGCTCGAAGCTCAAATGAACATTCAAGGAGAGCTTTCTTTGAAAGATAAAGAAGGGTCACCATTATCAAACCAGCTGATCATATATAAATTCAATCACGTAAAGTGCACTCATTAACAAATGCGCAAAACACTTGAAGCCTTTAACCGTGCAATGGAAACCATATGTTAAAAGAGTGACTTTTCACTACTGTTCTTAAAGATAGAATTTTTCTATAAGCATAAACAAAGAAAAACAAAGACAAAGTGCATGATGTGTTTGATTACCAGACTTTAGGATATTAGATATTAAAAATTCCTTCTCTTTTTATCGTTGCATTTACCTGTCTATGTTTTTCTTCAAGATCGAACAATGAATTCTCAGTTTCCTCCAGCTTTTTCTGGATTACAAGGAAGAAGAACATGAGGGTTTGTCCAAAAAGAAAGCATAAAGGTTTGTTCACTGAACAAATATTTGTTTTTACCTTGGTGTTTTTCTTTGTTAGAAGTTTGCATGGGCAACAAACTTGCCATGTCATCCTCAACAGCTCCCCCACACCTTATGATTCTCTAAAGATCAAAACCACACAATATCAGAACTTATGAAACCAAAAATGGGCAAGTATTGATTGTAAACAAACATTACTAAGAAAACAAACACCATTACTCACATGTTGAAAAAGTTGACTAATGACACTTTGAAATCTCTCATGCACAATGGGAGGTGGACCTTGTGCTTGACCTTTTTCATTGGCATATGCAAGGAAGTAAGGTGAAGATGGGATTTCCAAATCCTCCCTACATGATAAGGTAGCACGATTACTTTGAGAGCACTGCAAGTAAATAACCAATGACCAAGAATTGTCATTAAATATGTCTTTATTAAGCATGTGTACCTAATTGACAAAATTTCCCGTTGAAAACTTCTATGAGGAGTCCAAAACTCACCAGAGTACACAGCCTTTGCTGGAGAAGGCTGAAGATTTTGTCTGCTACTACCCAACTTTCTCAATCTCCTGCAATAGATGCAAAAGCTTATTTCTTTGCTCTTCCACTAGGAAGAGTGAAAAAATAAAAATTAAAAACACTGCATACAGTGGTTTCTGAACTCAAATAAAGGAAGTTTTAAGCAGCCAATTCCATAATCTAAGCTCTCACCCTTAAGTCTTTTCAATAATGAATCAAAGAAAGAATTAAACTACTTTTTCATCAAATACCTAAAAGTTGTGACCTCTATCCATTGCATATGAACTCCTCAATCAAAATATAATACTAATAAATTAAAAAAATTAACAAATAAATAATGAAACCTGGTTCGATGAGGCTCAAAGTAGAGAGAGCTCTTCTGGGAATCGACAGTGAAGCTAAGGTTTGGAGAAAAGATGAGAGAGCTAAATTAACAAATAAATATCTATTTTTAGGCAAATGAAATGCTGCATCATAAGGTGAACCTCAACGGATATCTCACGTACCACACTGGTCAGAGCCGCCTTAGTTCTAGCTCTTGTTTGACTGAATATGAGCTACAAAATTACATTCATAAACAAATCGAAGGGCACGATTGGGTAATTAGGGGTTTCTAAAGACTTACAGTTTCGAGATCGAGAGAAAGAGTCTATGACGATAAGGATAAGGTGAGATACGAAATGCAAAAACCAGAGAGAGATACGAAATGCCACTATCATTATCTCTTCTCTCATTCAAATCCCCAAATGGATGTAGTTGAACCAAGCGTAGAGGCGGACACCATTAAAGGATCTGAGCCAGGGAGAGACAAGGCAAAGAAGATGGTAGCTCCAACTGAGAAAAGAAACAAAGAATGGAAAGACAAAGAGAGGCGGATCCATCTAAGAAAAGAAATGAAGAAAGAAAAAGGCAGAGAAAGGCAGCTTTTATACCTGGGGCAAATAGCAAATTGCAATCGAAAAAATATTCCGTTGCTATTTTAGCAACGAAAATTGATATCCGTTGCTAATTTCTTTTGCTAAATTTTAATTTCTTCTACTTTTAGCAACGAACAATAACCAAATATATTTTTGTTGCTAAATCTGGGAAGTTTAACCAATTTTAGCAACGAAAATTAATTTTTAGTAACGAAATTTATTTTTCGTTGCTAATTTAGCAATGGAATCAATTCCGTTGCTATTTTCATATTTTCTTGTAGTGAAATATGGACAAAATATCATCTACACAAATACCAATTTTATTAGGATTAGATTTTTTAGAAAATATAACTCCATATAATATCACTGATGCACAAAAATAGTAAGGATTAGAGATTAGTCCTTTTAGCATTTATATAAATATCGAAATAATTTATAAGGACTACCATATGGTTTCATATAGTGCATTTATAGATACAGGATCAGCCATAATTTTGGCACAACCTTATGAATTTTTCATTGAAATGTGGAAGAAAACAATTGCTTATAAACTAGAAATTGATATTACTAGAAATACTACTAAATATGATTTAGTAGCAGAAAATATTAAAATTCAAGTTCAATCTTACTTATTTCAAATATCTAAAATATATCAATCAAAACATCATGGATGTGATATTTTATTGGAAAATGATTGGTTAATAAATTATTATCTTATAAGTATTGGCCCTCAATATTTACGTCTAACAACTCCATGTAAACATAGAATTATCTGTCCTTACCTATTACAAGCTTATAAATGGAAATTCTCTCCATTAGTTCCTCGCGCATCCAACCATGGTGAGAATATAAAAAAAGAACCATAAAAAAATGTAACACAAAGAAAAAAAAAAGACAAAATTCTATCAATTCCAAAAGAAATTAGCTTTTTATTAGATAGATGTATAGCAAATAATCATTTAAAAAAGTGGAAGAGAAATAAAATATATTCAAAATTAGAATTAAAACATAAAATATCGATAAGAAGTAAAAGAATGAGGTAGTAAAGAAGATGAAGAAGAAATTGATATATAAATAAAGGAATTATTAGAGAAAATTTTAATTAAACCAAGCAAGACTCCATATAGTAGTCCAGCTTTTATGGTTAGAAATCATGCAGAAATAAACCTAGGATGGTTATCAATTACAAAAAACTAAATGCAGCCACAAAATTTGATGGATATTTGATACCCCACAAAGATATTCTAATGAATAGTAAGGAAAAACTTGGTATTTAAAATTTGATTGTAAATCAGAATTTTGGCAAATTAAATTGCATCCTAAAAGCATAACATATACAGCTTTTAGTACACTGAGAGAACATTACGAATGGATGGTTATGCCATTTGGTTTATATAATGCTCCTTAAATATTTCAGAGAAAAATGGATAATATATTAAAGATTTAAGGCATTTTTGTTTAGTTTATATATTGATGGTATTATTATATTTAGTGAAAATTTAGAGGAACATTTTAAGCATGTTAAGCAATTATTATTACGATGTATTAAGCATGAAATAATATTATCTAAAGAAAAGACGAATATAGCAAAAAGAAAGATAGAATTTTTAAGATTTACAATATCAAAAAGAGAAATTGAATTACAACCACATATAGTGGAATCTTTATTAAAGTTTCTCGACCAACTAGAAAGTAGAAAAATGATCCAACAATTTTTAGGTTATGTCACTTATGCAAGCGACTTTTATACATGAGTGCGCTAAAAGAAGAAAAGTATAATAAGACAAATTAAAAAAGTGACAAACCTTGCAAATGGACGGATGTCAACACTAAAGTAGTAAAGGATATAAAAGAATATTGTGAAAATTTACCAAAGTTACCCCTACCAGAAGAAAATGAAGAATTGAGACTAGAAATAGATGCATCAGATGATTATTGGGGAGCTATTTTAAAAAGTAAAGATGGAAAAAAAAGATATAGATATGCATCAGGAACTTTTAAAAGTTCATAAAGGAATTATCATAGTAATGAAAAAGAACTATTGGCAGTAAAATAGGCTATAGAAAAATTCTAATCAGTTTTCTTACCAAAGAAATTTATAGTAAAAACGGATAACAATCAAGTAAAATCTTTTATTACAAAGAATTACAATGAAAAATTAACTTAAAGAAGGAAGATGGGATGGCAAGAATATTTTGCCAACCTTAATTTTGATATCGAATATATTCTAGAAAAGAATAATATATTAGCAGATTTACTTAGTAGACCAATATCTTAAAATATATATACTAACTTCTCTACTGTATAATTAGAATGTAGAAAAATGCAGAAAGAATCTCTAAGCTCACGACAGAGAAAAATGAGGTAATGGAATCTATGAAGAAAGTTATATCTCGTATTCTAAAATAGATAATGAGATTAGCCAAATATCTATGAACTATATTCAGGCAGTTCTTCACCAAAAGGAATCTAAGGAAGAAAACTCTAGTAAAATGATCGTCCCTAGCACTATTGCTAAGAGAGATTTAGAGGAAGAAATATCCAAAAATTTAATGATGAGACAGTTTGTTTAATTTTTTGATAGTCCTGAATCATCACTTGAAGCAATTTCGAGAAATATGGCATCGACATCAATGGAGAATCTTAGTTCTCAATTAATAACTCCTAGAGATTCTTTTTATCATCTCAGCAATGGAATGATGATGAGAGATCTCGATTGAATGCCATAGAAATAAAAAAAAAAAAGCAATGGGAAGCAGACTTTTTGAAAGCTCTGCAATATTTAGCAAATGTGACTTATACAATTAGAATAAGCACTATTCCAATCAATATAACGTACAACAAGGCAATAATCAGGCAAAGAGCAGAACCCAGAATGGTACAAAAATTTTATTATTTTGGACTCATCCACACCATTTACTGAAAAGCAAATTTGGAGGAAATAAAATTTTTATCGGAAGTAATCAAGACTCAGGTTGAAATTTTTGATGGAATAATAAAAATAAATAAGATTTATGTCCGTGTTTTTAGCATTATTCCTGAATGGGATGATGATAGAAATATGAAACTCAATGTAGAAACATTCATCAAGATGGGAACTACAAGACAAAAAATTATTCCTAATGATCAGAAGACCTTTAATTTACATCCATTGATTATCAAAAATCTTCCAGAAATGCGAATCAAGAACATCGAGACAAATATCAGAGCATTAAGAGAAATCTTATCTGATAATAAAAAATATTATACAAGTTATCAAGATGAAATTCTAATTACTAATCCAGCTACAGAATGGCATCAAAAATATCTTCTTAAAGGCTACCTAGACACCTATTTGGAAAGAAGCTCGCCAATGACGGAAGCAACAAAAGAACTTTTCAGAAAAACGATAAAAAAGGAATTGATAGTGGAGAACAAAAGCAAAAGACAAGGCTCAGTGGAGTTGCACCCCCTCTGAAGAAAAGGAAGAAATAATTGAAGAAACGAGACAGAAATCCTTATGTAAGCAGTGATGTAAGAAAGCAATAAGAGACTTAATAATATAGATCAATAATGTAATAGAGGCCAGGTGCAACCTCCATAAAACCCCCCTTAGAAAATGTAAGAGGCACAGCTCAAGAACACTATTAATCTTTTGCCTGCTTTCCTTTAGTTTTGAAATCTTGTAACCTTTGTTTGAAAGAAATAAGAAATGGAATTCTAATTTCAAAATAATTCTTTTTGGGTAACCATAGTCTTTAGCTCTTGCAACTTTTAAGAAATATAGGAAGCTAGTTATGATAAACTTAAAAAGACAGATCACTCATATACCAAACATTTTCCTCAGAAATTCATAATGCAGAAATTGTTGTTGCTAGCTAAAATCTTTTCAGCAGCATCTCCTGGATTTACGAAGTCCCTATTTGTGTAAAGGAAGGACAAAAGGTACAAAGAATAGAGAAGCCTAGATCAACCCTGAATGTCCTCAGCCTAAGGGTGGACTGTTATTAAAAATCGTTGATAACAGAATTCTAGCAGCATCAAGGAAGCATAGTGGACCCTGAAGGAGAATTACGAGGTATATCGAAATCCTAATTTTTGTTGGTTTATGGTATTAGTTTTCAATTATATTTCTTAAACGGATTTGCATGCTAATGAAATGGTGAAAGGAAAGAATACTTATAAAATTAAATTGTTTTCTCTTAAATGGATAGGATAAGAAATCATATAATTGATATACAAACTAGAATTAATAATATAATAGAATACAATATTGAATTAAAAAGACAATTAAAACAAGAAAATGAGAGGAAAAGATTTATAGAAGAGTATAAATTAACTCCAAATTTTAATTTATATGAAAGAATAGAAAGTTTAGAATACATGATAAAAATTAATAATTCAAGAATAAGATATTTGAAAAATAAAAGAAATAATATACCTTTAGGATAAATAATATTAGCATAAACGATTTTGTTAATTATTTTAATTCTAAAGATTAAAGTGAAGAAAGACATGTTAGAGAAATAATAAGAGATATAAAAATATTAAAAGAAAGCATAAATTTAGCTTTTCATCAGAATTTAGATATAATTGGAACTTTTCCTTTTAATGAAGAATTAAGAAATCAAATTATAAAATGTTTATATAGTGACAATCATACTAAAAATACTATAGTAACAAAAATAATAGATATGTGTGAAGAAATTATTAGAACGAGAAGATGAAATTAAAATTCATAACGAATTACGCATTATATTGGTATCAAAGCCTATAGACTATTATAAAAAATTAAGTTCAATAATAAAAAAAAACTTGTGATAGATTATTATTATTAACTTATAACATCTTTCACTAAAGTAGTATTTTTAAAAATAGAAAATGAAAGACGGGTAGAAATGAAAAGATCCCTTGAATATTCATAATGTGTCAGAGAGATCAGATGGCCCATAATGACAATCATCTTAGCTTAATTCTTGTCATGTGCTGGACTTTAAATTTAGATTGGGTTTTGAATCGGAAGTAGGTCAGGCCCAAATAATAAAAAGGTTATTATCACTGTATAATGCACACTAATCAAAACAAATTTTTTTTTATCGAACAAATTGACGAGGCGTGTAATGTATAGAAACTGTTGAATGCAATAAAATTAAATCGACAAACAAGTCAAATAAATTACTAAATCACAAAAAATAAGAAAAAAAATTGCATAAAACAGGCATTACATTGGTTATTATTTAGTTGAGTAAATTACGTGGACGAGAGGACATCGATTTTTTTCAGCCCACAAAAGATAAGCAGATAATAGGCTTAATGTACAATTTTGTCCTATAAGTTTTCCAAAAAAAACAATATTACTCTTAAAATTTATTTGTGTGTAATATTCTTCCAAATATTTTAAAAAATATACAATATAACCTTTGCCTTAATATTTCTATCAGTTTGATAAAAAATTATCAGTTAACTACCTGTGTGGACACATATATAAGCATCAAATAATATGTTCATATAGGTAGTTAATTGACGATTTTCGATCAAACTGATGAAAATATTAAGGAAAGAATTATATTGTATATTTTTGTAAATATCTAGAGAAATATTATACGCAAGTAAATTTTAGAAGTAATATTACTCTTTTTAAAAAATTTCAGAAATAAAATTGCACATTAAATCCAATGCAATTAGAATAGATGGTATCGTTGATATCAACCTACTCGACATAGTTTAATAATTGAAATAACAAACTTCATTTTATTAATTAATATTTTGATACTGTTTGCATGGGAGCTTATGTAGTCTTTTTTTGCTTCTTTAAAGACGCTACTTGTTTCTACTTTTGTTCAACAAATAACGTGTATACCAGTTTTTGGAAAGCGATACTTCAACTGCCGATTTCTTTCCTTTTTGTTTTTCCTTTTTTTAAGACTTTCTGTTAAATAACCAAATGCAATTCATATCTTTTTATATGACTCCTTTTAGAATAACAATTTAATTTTTAAAATTCACTTATTTAATTAATCCAAATTTGCATGAAAAAAACTCACAAAAAATATAAATATAAAAATAATTAATTAATTATTTTATACTATTTCGTTGCTTGCCGAATTATAAACAAATA
The DNA here is from genome assembly GCA_037975025.1 of Excoecaria agallocha. NCBI lineage: Eukaryota > Viridiplantae > Streptophyta > Magnoliopsida > Malpighiales > Euphorbiaceae > Excoecaria > Excoecaria agallocha. The sequence continues at coordinate 2,888,644 of CM075806.1, read as the reverse complement.
ATATATAGTTCTCCTTACTGATAACTACGAAAAAAATATATTCAATATCCAGTCAGGTCGGTCCAACAATACTCAACAGGACCCAAAGCCCATCAATAAAAAGTACAAAGCATGAGCCGGTAGACAAGATATAAGGGCGCGATGTCCAATCGAACTGATGGGACGCCCTGTCATGTCTAGTCCACTGACATAAGTAAGTGCCCATACCTACTCAATGCCAGTTATTACGCCCCAAGATACTCAAGTACCCCTCTCAAAGAACTCCTATAAATAGCCTAAAACACAATTACTCCAAATATTGAACATCTGAGATTCTCTCTCTAAATAATCTCTCTCTAAAAGCTACTGACTTAAGTTTCGGAGTGCTAATGCCTAGGTCCGATCAGACACTCCTTCTTGCAGGTCCGTTCAGCCGACCAGATCATCAGCTGTCGACTCTCCTTTTTACAGATAAAGACAAAAATTATTTTATCATTTGGTGCTTTCATTGAGAGTCATGACAGATTTAAGATGCAACGAGCACAAAGCTCCTACAGAACATAATCACAACGGGCAGGATAGATCTAAGCCCTCAGGGATAAGAGAGAGATCTTTCAGATCACCTGTCGAGGGTAACCCCCTCCCAGATCTCGAAGACGTGGTCATACGACAGCCAGAGGACGCCTCAGTTACTATCAGAGATATGTGTGTCCTTCTTAGTGACCTCACTAAGAGCGTAGTCCAAACTCTGGAAAGGGGTAATATGCCCAAGACTTCTGAAAGAGGTCATGTAATGGTTTTCATGGCCAAATATTTCAGAAAAAGAAGAAACAAGAAAATCTCCACAAAGGAACCACGAGCCCATAATCTCGAAAAGATAGGGGTTAGAACCCCGGGGAGATACGATAAGGAAAAATAGATAATATCATTGAGCAGAGATGCTCCTTACATCCCCAGTAGATCATCCATCCTACCCTCTGGCGATGATCCATCCTTTATGCACACACCTAATTACAGTTGCTCCAGCAAATCTGAAAAGGAGCTTGCTTCCACGATAAGTGGATGAAGGAAAAATAAATGGTTCAAACAAAAAATCTAGTAATTCGATTTGGTATAACCTAAAAAAGGTGTATTTAAGGGGAACACCAGCAACAACACTGCCTCCCCTTTCTGCAAAAAAAATTACAGAATCTGTGTTGCCTCCTAGGTGGAGGGACGTGGTGATGGATAAGTATACAGGTAAAACTGATCCCGCTACTCACTTTGCAAAATATTTGACTAAAGTGCAGGTCTACACCTACGATGAAAGGATTGCCTGCAAAGTCTTTCTAACCACCCTAAGAGGAGATGCTTTAGGGGTTCATCAAACTCCCTCAAGAATCAATCGCCTCCTTCAGACAACTCAAAGAGTTGTTCATCGCACGATTCACTGTCAAAAACGTGCACCAAAGTCAGTCAGTGATCTGTACAACCTCTATCAAAGAGTCGATAGAGATTACATCGATCGCTTCCAGGCCATAATGTTGGAAGTAAGGGATTTAAGGTTGGAATTGGCATCAAATGTTTTGGCGAGGGGCATCGCAAATCGTCCACTTTCTAAATCATTGACAACAAGGCCACCGATTAGCTTCTCCGACCTGATGGATAGGGCCAAAAAGCACATCCAGCTGGATAATGCTCTCAGATCCAATAGAATAAGGAAGACCAATGTCATAGATAGATTGCAATATCCAGATGGTCGGCCCTTTAACAGAACCTCCCTATCCAGCTGGTTAGAAAGGAATCTTAATCGGTCAATCTTCTTGAGGATTACAAAAAGAAGAAAGGAGACCAAACAGAGTAAATCCGATCGCTATAATAATCGGCTGGCTGAAACTTCCACTCCACTCAACACCGATCCTACCCAAACATTGATAAGCACCAAGAAAAAGCACAGAAAAGCTAACTGACCCAAAATGTTTAAACAAGACGAGAAACAGTAGAGACCGCGAGAAAGGTCGTGAGTTACGCAAAGCTGTTAGGCACTCAAATCGACGAGTGGAAAGGCATCGAAAAACAGTCCGAAGATGGGAAAGATACGGCCGGTCGGAGAAAACGATGACAAGCACAAATGCCAGACCAACTCAGTTCGTATGTAAGAGCCATCAAATAACGGCAGAACAGGTGCAATCGTTACAATCTGAGTTCCCCATTAATTTTTTTTACTAAATTTTAATGGCTTTTCAGTCACCTGTAATAAGCACTGGATTGCCAGCCAACTTTCATATTATTTATTTCTTATTAAAATTTTATCTTTGAGTCTTTAAAGATGCAACAATAAAAAGCTGCAACATGTGGAAAGTTATAACACCTTGATGCATACAAAAATGAGTGTCTCCACGAAGCGAGGACTAACCTAAAAATAGGTACGCTTCCAAACCTACGAAACTATTATTTATCGTTTATTAAGTTTCTTAACTGCTTTTCCAGCAAAATGACTTTCGGATTGAAAAGATATTTCCTACCATCGATAGATGAGATGAGGGCCCCAACGCCTGTAAACCTCTCCCCGATCAGTCAGTATAATTAACCGCCACTATGCGGATCGGAAAGAAATTGTTCTACCATCGAGAGTTTGAGATGAAGGCCCTGACGCCTATAGACCTCTCCCAGATCAATATAGTGGATAATCTCCATAAAGTCACTGCTAACCAATATGTCTCCTAAGCACACAATCACCGTGAATATGGAAACAAAAATCCCCGATTGATAATTTTATTCAGGTCAACAAAAAATCCCAACCGATAATTTTATTTCGGTCGATGAAAAATCCTAATCGATAATTTTATTTTGATCGAAGAAAAATCCCGACCGATGATTTTATTAAGGTCGATGAAAAATCTTGACCGATGATTTTTATTCCGATCGATAAAAATCCTGATCAGTGATTTTTATTTTGGTCGGATGGTATTATCATCACCGCTAAGAGCGGATCAGATGTTGCCACCTCCAAGAATGGATCGGATGTTATGATCGCCACCGCCAAGAGCATATTAGATTTTATAATCGCCACCGCCAAGAGCAGATCAGATTGAAAGATCATCCACCATCAAGAGCGGATCAGAAGATCTTTCACAGCCAAGAGCGAATTGATTAGAAGATCATTCATCGCCAATAGTGGATCCACCGCCAACGGCGACTTTGAAAAATCTGTAAGACAACATAAGAAATCATAAAATGAGTTAGTAAATATTTATAAAATTATTTGCAGGATAAAATTGTAAAATTTTCGATCGACGTCACATCTCGATCGATGCACCTATCTCAATCATTCAAAGACGGACGACTCTATTTAATTCCAATTGATGCATCTAGTTCGATAACGTTTTTGATACTCTCGAGCCTTTGATCTCAAATATCGAATTGCATCGAGGAAAACTAGTAATAATACCCAAAATAAAATTTAGTATAAGGCCGGCTCATTAAAGGCTCAAGAAGAGATCTAAGATCAGAGGCCCAAAAAGCCCAACACTCAAAGGTACAAATATGACAGTCTGACAGGACCGGGCTAGTCTTCTTTTTTCTAGATCATTAAAGCCTCTCTCTCTATGGTCGTAAACTCCCTACGAGCGGGTAACTCCATTAAAACTTTTAAAGCCAAAATTATTCATTCGGCATAACTTATCTGCTAGGCTTGATATAGCCAAAGATGCGAAAGTTGGAGTTAGTTCATCAGCACGTTAAATACCTTCGCTAGGCTCGATGTTCATCCTGAGCCTAAGAAGTGAAACGCACCCATTTAATCTCCATCAATTCATTCGCTAGATTTGACGTCTAGTTCGAATCCAAATTGCAAAGACCGAAAAATGAGTTAATTATCTCCCTCAAGAACTCGATGTGCGAAATCACCAAATCTTCAAAATAATGCAAGATCAAAAGGTCATTCCTATGCATGACTCTTCTATAAATAATCGATCTTTATATCCGAGTGGATAATACTTCGATCGAATGAAAGACTCAAAAGTCACCTACTGCGCTTGAGGCCACAAATCTAAGTCACAACTCGCGATATGAATGAAAGGTTTATCTTCCAAATCAGATCGGATTAAGCAATCATCGAATCCTGAGAATTATATACTGCAATGATTGAAAAGCATCTTAAAATTTAGGAAGTATCTTCCTTGGTCGATTTTATACATTCTCCATAGTTGATTTTACATATTCTCTTCCCGGTCAATTTAATATTTTATCCTTAATTGATTTTATGATAAATCTTACTCAAAATGAAGATTGCAGTATAAAGGGACAATTGAAGGCAAATAAATTTTATAAATATGAAGAATTTTTACAAGTTATAGAAGCAAAAGAGAAAGCTACTACAAAGAAAAATACTATGAGGAAATGAAAGCCTAAGCCTCTATATATCTATAATCTCTACAGTTGTAGGAGGCACGTCCATATTGGCTAAAGGCTGAGAAGACTCCGGGGCCGCTACAGAAACAATCGCTTCTGGCTCGATCGTTGCTCCAGGGGTCGATAGAGATGACGTGGGATTTTAGAAAGCTTCCTCTTCGTTATCGCTGGAAAAAGGGTCGGGCAAAATCTCTGGGTCCTTCATCCAACTAAGGTTAGCCTCAGGAAAGCGCTGCTCGGCTGCATAAATCAACCGAGTAAATAACAGCCCTTGGATGTCTCCCAATCGTTCTAAAAGCTCTTCTCTTTGGGTGGCAAGCTCACCCTTAAGTTTTTTACCTCACGCCATCTCTCTTTTCGCTGAGGCAGTTTGCAGTGAATCCCGCTTGTCGCACAGAAGGTCACGCTCATTATTGGCCTTTGAACACTCGACAGACAGATGCGTGCACTCTCCCCTCAATCTGGCTACCTCTTCTTCAAATTTTTGTCCTAAGGCATTTTCGACAGTTAGACGGGCTACATCTCCTTTAAGATGGTCTACCTCTCTCTGCCTAGCTTTCAGGTCTTGAGAAAGACAAGCGACCTCTTTCTTCAGTTTGTCAATCTCTGACTGGGCAAGCATAGACTCCTTCCTAGCCATTTCATATTTAGCTTCTGTCTCTCTCCTAACTCGATCGGTATCTTTCCATTTCCTTCGGCAAAGAGCAGTCATACTGTGCAAATGCAAACCCTTTTTTATTAACTAAAAAACAAAAGGGGAAAAAGAAAGGCCAGTTAACCAATAAGACAACGGATAGGAGAAAGAGCAAGGCAAGATCATTTAGAACAAAAATTTTGAAAAATACCTCTAGAATTTGCTGCTGAAAAAAGCTGCACTCTCAGGCAAGTGTGCTGGGATCCCTTATTTCCTTGAAGTCGCTCTCTTGAAGCATACCCCGGCACAGAAAGCTCGATACCGCCTTATTATCAATAGACCAGCCATCGCCAAATTAACTTCTCAAAATCTCTTCCAACGATGCAACCCGCCTTTCAGAAATTCTTGCGGTAGCATTTCGAGCGGATTCATCCCGGATGGGTTCTTTGTCTTTTACGACAACCCTAACATCCACAGCTGCTACCAGCTAGACAGCTTTTTTTTTTGGCTACCTCTTCAGCCCTCATTTGGACAGCTTCATTTGCTGGGGATACGTTTGCTTGAGCTTATCTCCTCAGATGTTGAGCTAGTGGCTCTTCCTCCGAATCAGTTTCATCCCTTAAAAACAAACGTCAAAGAAGGCGCTGACCCTTAGTCAAAGGCTGGACAGCAGCAGATCCTGGAAAGGTCTGAGGGGGATGGGAAATGGGAGCACTTACGGAGGGAGTGGAAGCCTGAACTTCTGAAGAAAACACAAGCTTTCTCTTTTTTGACCTCCTCTCTTCCTTGGCAGTACATTCTGCCTCAATCCTCACCTTAGCTCGGTCGGCCAATTGCTTAGCAACGTCGTCTCCCTTAGCCATCACGTCTGCAGCTGCATCACAAAAATAAAAGATAAGTATTCTTTCCAGCTAATATGTATTTCATGAACATGCAATGCATGATGGTCAGTATGCACTTCTCCCACACTTCAATTTTAATGCTCACATTCTGCATCAATGCCAACATCGGAGTTTGAAGATCCGATCGGATTGCTAAGAAGATAATTAGAATCATATGAATTTCCATGTCTTGCCACAGAGCCCAAAAGCTTTTCAATATCGCTCTCATACAAAGATCGATCGGACACTTGGTCTTTCTGGACGATAACTACATCTGATTCTGCAACCTTCAAGAATTGCAATCTCAAAGGTACCAAAGGGAAGCCTCAACCCAGCATCCAAGCTCCACATGTAACACCCTTATCACTCCGATTATACGGAACAGTACATGTATATCGTAAAATTTTTTTTCTTTTAATTAACATTTACTTAATACCAAAATTTGATATTACCAATTCTTTGGGTATTCATTGACCTATAACTGTTCCGAGTTACTATTCACTTAATAAAATTTCGGCATTATAACGGCTATATTTGACTAGCCTCCTGAAAAATCAAACAACACACAGCCTCTCAGAGGCACAACACTTCTATAACAATCATTCCATTACTCCAAAGTCTCCATCAAAACATCCAATAATTCAAAACATCTCATCATCACAAACATACGTATATGTTTACATAACTTTACATATCCAAATATTTATACATATTTGTCATTTATATACATGCCAAAGTCTACATAATTTACATAATAACAAAATTTCTTGTCCTTTATTATGTGCATCACTGCTCCTCTCGCGCTGTACCTGCATGCAGTAAAAACTACATGCTGAGCATAAACTATGCCCAGTGGTATCTAACAATCCTAATACTTTCTTTGCATTATTTATTTCTTAATATACTTTATTTAATCAATTAATTTCAAATCAAGTACAATTTAACATTTTAATCATATTTAGTGAAAACAGTGGTTTTTCACATTATTTACTCTTTTTCCTCATTTATTTCACAACGGTTGACTAATTTCCTTTTTAGTCCTTAAACTTTTGCTAAATTCCAAAAAGGTCCTTTTTGTCTAATATTTACGATTTTGCCATTATAGTCATTTATTTTCATTTTCTTTACATTAATTTCATCATTATTCATCATTTATTTCTTATTTCACTACTTTTGGGTAAAATTACGGTTTAGTCCCTGTACCATAAAATTTCATCTTTTGGCACTATTAAGTCTCCAAAATTACTATTTTGCCCTTATTAATCATTTCTCATTTATTTTTACTTATTAATTACTCATTTTGGCAAAATTACCATTTTGCCCCTAAACTTTCATTTTCTTTCATTTAAGTCCTTTTTTCACTTTAAACCTCATTTTTATCATACTTTTCATTTCTTTTAACTTATTTTCATTTCCATTTCATTTTATGCCCCTAGTACAGTACCAACAGAAATTCTCAGTCTGGATACTCGGGACGTGGACCCCCATGGGCCACATATAGACTGAAAAATGATCTCAGCGACCATTTTTCCACGTAGCAGATACCAGGTACAACAGAAGCTATGGTGATCAGTGATCTTACCATAACTAAGCAAGTCGCCGTGACTTGCACCGCGGTACAGATGTCCCTATGGCTAGCCAATTATATCCTGAGCTAGGCTTTTACTGCCAGACTATTTCTAAGGGCGCAATTTCATCAAAATTTCAATTAAACTTTACATTTTTCATTATTTCATTACTCGAAAATGCTTTTAATCATTTCTTTTCATTCGAAATTACTCGTAGTCATTTCTTTTCATTCTTTCACATAGATTGTGAATTATTTTACCATAATTCACTAAAATCATTCACTTTCTCATCAAATTGCATTTTATTTCATATCAATGCCATATTTTCAATACTTACATAATTGAAAATATTCTCTAAAATATTCATTTAATTTCAATAAATTCCACAAAAATTCCTAAGCATGTTATTTCATTTCTAGTATCATTTAAAAGCTTAAATTCATCAATATTCACAAAATACACTTAGGTTTCCTTTAGTGTGAATTTCGGCCATCAAAGTAATTCTACCATATAAATATTCAATAATTCATTTAGACATTTAAACATGCTTATTCAAGGTCTAGTTACACTAATTCATCATTAACTTCAATTAAAACATCATTTTATCACATAAACCCTAACTTACATAAAGGGTATTTAATTTGAATCAAAGAAATTACTAAGATTTATTAGCCACTAACCTTTCTTTCTTGTTCTAGTGTGCCTAAGCTTCCTTTTCCTTGCCTTTAGCCTTGGAAGCTTGCAAATCTCCTTGATTCCCTAAGTGAACCGAATTTTCAAGCCATTAGAACTCAAAGTTTTCAAGCTCAAATGCTAAAAATAACATCATAATTGAACTCTAGACACCCAAAAACATAAGTAGGCACCTTAGATAAATTTTTAACTCATTAATTCCACTTACCTCAAATGAAACCCTAAACTCTCTCTCCAATTTTTTCTTGATTTTCTTCCTTGATTTGAAGAGAGGAGGTCACAAAACTTAACTAGAGAGGCTGAACTTTCTATTAGGTGGCTTGATTTGGTGTGAAATGGAGAGAAAAATGAAGAAAAAATCCAACAACCATGGTGGAGAAGTATTCGGCCAAGAGGAAGAGAGAAGGAAGAGGATGATGTGCTGTCCCATTCCAGAGAATTCCCTCTTTAAATAGGCTGAGTTTTGGGCTTTGTGGGCTTGGATTGGGTTAAGGGGCTTAGTAAATTAATTAAAGCCCATTAACACCTAATTTAAAGTCCAAAATTATTTCTCTCATTTTCTCACTCCAAATCACTCCAATTTCAATTCCATAATTCTTATCACATCAAAATTAGGTAGTACACAAAATTTCGGCTCAATCGGAGTCCGTTACTGGTCCGATTCAACCAAACTGGTTTGATTCAACCGAACTGGTTCGATTCGACAACTGTCGACATCGCCGAAAAATTCATTTCTTTATACCAAAATATTCTACATGAAATTTCATGAAAATCTGCAAAATATGGCAATTTTTGGAGTTCATTTACTATTTTTAACAATTTATTCAAAATCAAGTCTCCTTCCCTACCAGGGAAATTGACTCGCTACCTTTTTCGTATTTTTGACTTTCGGAGGTCTATTTGACCTCGATTTCACTTCAAATTTTAACCCCGGACTCACCATGACCAATACTTCCCGATGGTCAAATAAAATATTTTTCACTTTCGGGTCCGGTTTACGGCCCGAGTGCACTATTCACCATCGGAATTTACTGTTCACGGCCAGACCGGTGTTAAGGCCATTACAATTCTCTCCTACTAAAATAAATTTCGTCCTCGAAATTTACCTGTATTGAAAAGATGGGGATACTGATATCTCATAGTGGCTTCTGGTTCCCATGTAGCTTCTTCAACATTGTGATGGTGCCACAGTACCTTCACTAATGGAACCTGCTTGTTCTTGAGTTGACGGACTTCTCTTGCTAAGATTTTCACTGGTTCTTCTTCATAAGTCATGTCATCAGCCACTTGAATATCTTCCTGTGTAATCACGTGACTAGGATCCGATCTGTATCTACGGAGCATAGACACATGAAACACGTCATGTATCTTTTCTAGTTCAGAAGGCAACTTTAATCGATATGCTACGGGACCCACTCGCTGAAGTATCTCATAAGGGCCAATAAATCTAGGACTTAACTTGCCCTTCTTTCCAAATCTTAAGATCTTCCTCCACGGAGATACTTTCAGGAAAACTCGATCTCCCACCTGAAACTCTATGTCTTTCCTTTTCAAATCAACATAGGACTTCTGACGATCCGCAGCTTCTTTCAATCTACCTTTAATGACTCGAACTTTCTCTTCAGAATCACGGATCAAATCAGAACCTACTAACTTCCTTTCACTCAATTCAGTCCAACATAGAGGAGTTCTGCACTTTTACCATACAGGGCTTCAAAAGGAGCCATTTTCAAACTGGAGTGGTGACTGTTATTGTATGCAAACTCTGCCAAAGGTAAATGCTTTTCCCAACTGGATCCGAACTCTAAAATGCAACATCTGAGCATATCCTCCAAAACCTGGATCACTCTCTCGGACTGGCCATCTGTCTGAGGGTGAAAGGCTGTACTAAAGTGAAGCCTCGTACCCAAAGCATCTTGAAAACTGTGCCAGAATCGAGAAGTAAACCTCGGATCCCTGTCAGAAACAATGGAAGATGGCACTCCATGCAATCTTACTATCTCATTAATGTACAAATCTGACAGTTTAGACAAAGAATAGTCCATCCGTACGGGCAGAAAGTGAGCTGACTTAGTAAGTCGGTCTATAATTACCCAGATGGCATCATGCTTCTTCTGAGTCAGTGGCAAGCCTGTCACAAAATCCATGGTCACTCGGTCCCATTTCCACTCTGGTACTAACAAAGGATGTAACAATCCTGAAGGAACTTGGTGCTCAGCTTTCACTTGCTGACAGATCAGACATTTACTTACAAATTCTGTCACATCTCGCTTCATACCTGGCCACCAATAGAAAACTTTCAAATCTTGATACATTTTATTGCCTCCAGGATGCATTGCATAACTGCTATGATGTGCTTCAGTTAGAATACCTTTCTTCAACTCTTCCTGGTTTGGAACACAAAGCCTTTGCTTAAAATAAAGGCTCCCATCATCACTCAAGAAGTAATTCTCTACACTGCCATTCTGAAGTCTATTCTTAATGCTCATCAACCGATCATCTTCTTTCTGAGCAGTCTTAACTTGATGCACAAAGTCAGGCTTTACTTGTAATTCAGCTACCAGGGCTCCATCTGAAGCTAAACTCAAATAGACATTCATAGCTCGGAGAGCTGCAAACAAAACAATCAATTACTAAAGCAAAATAATCACTTGTATTAATTATTTAAGGGTATTCACATCACCTGACATAAATTTCCTGCTAAGTGCATCAGCTACTAAATTAGCCTTTCTTGGGTGGTAATCAATGTAGCAATCATAATCCTTGATCAATTCCAACCAGCGCCTTTGTCGAAGGTTAAGCTCTTTCTGAGTGAGAAGGTATTTTAAACTCTTATGATCTGAGTAGATGTAGCATCTCTCACCATATAAATAATGTCTCCAAATTTTCAGCGCAAGAACAATGGCTGCTAACTCCAGATCATGGGTAGGGTAGTTCTTCTCATGTGTTTTCAACTGTCGGGAGGCATATGCAATCACCCTGCCTTCCTGCATCAAAACACACCCTAATCCATTCCTGGATGCATCGCTATAGACCACAAAATCCTTACCCGATTCAGGTTGAGTAAGAATTGGAGCTTCAGTCAACATGCTTTTAAGTCTTTCAAAACATTGCTGACAAGCATCAGTCCACACAAATCTAACATTCTTCTGTAATAACCGGGTTAAAGGTATTGCAATAGTAGAAAAACCTTTAATGAATCTCCTATAATACCCGGCTAAACCCAGAAAACTCCTCACTTCAGTAACATTCTTGGGTGGTTTCCATTGAATAATCGCCTCAATCTTTGAAGGATCCACTTTAATACCTTCTGCTGAGATACATGACCCAGAAAAGACACCTCATTTAACCAGAAGTCACATTTGCTAAACTTAGCATATAACTGTTTTTCCCTTAGGACTTGCAGAACAAGCTTCAGATGCTTATCATGTTCTTCCGGCGTCTTGGAGTAGACCAGAATGTCATCAATAAAAACTACTATAAACTGGTCCAAATAGGGATGAAAAACCCTATTCATCAAGTCCATAAAAGCTGCTGGAGCATTCGTAAGCCCAAAAGGCATAACCAGAAACTCATAGTGGCCATACCTGGTACGAAAAGCAGTCTTCGGCACATCTAATTCTTTCACCCCCATTTGATAATAGCCGGATCTCAAGTCAATCTTCGAGAAAACCCCGGCTCCCTTAAGCTGATCAAACAAGTCTTCAATACGGGGGAGAGGATACTTCTTCTTAATGGTAACTTTATTCAGTTGCCTATAGTCAATGCACAGCCTGAGTGTACCATCTTTCTTTTTGACAAACAGGACTGGCGCACCCCAGGGAGAAACACTGGGCCTAATAAACCCCTTATCTAACAATTCTTGCAACTGAATTTTCAATTCTTTTAACTCTGCAGGTGCCATCTTATAAGGAGCAATGGAAATAGGTGCAGTACCTGGAGCAACATCAATAGAAAATTCTACCTCCCTGTCAGGTGGTAAACCTGCCAATTCATCAGGAAAGACATCCTGAAACTCCCTGACAGTAGGTACTTCTGACATCTTTGGACTGACTTTCTTTGCTTCCACTGCATAACACAGGTATGCCACACATCCTTTTCTAATCAACCTTTTTGCAGCAGTGGCGGATATCACATCGGACAGAAAATCAGTTCTCACACCTACCACAGTAACTTCTCGATCATCGCTAAGCTTTAAGGTGACTCTCTTCTTTCTGCAATCGACAGTCGCTTGGTGGGCGGATAACCAATCCATCCCCAGTATCACGTCGAGCTCATGAAAAGGCAAAGCGATCAGGTTTGCCAGAAAGATGTGTCCCTGAGCACTAATAGGACACTGTCTGTATACTTTATCTACCACTACACTATGCCCCAGAGGATTGCTCACCAAAACATCCTGGTCCAAGCATTCCTCTTTCATCCCTCTATCCCGTGCTAAGGCAGTACTAATGTAAGAATGCGTGGAACCCGGATCAATCAAAGCATACACTGAATCAGATAACAAGAGAAACGTACCAACTATCACATCTGGGGCATCCTCATCCTCACGTGCTCTGACAGCATATGTCTGACCCGATGCTCTCCTCTGACCCTGCGATGTCTGTCCAACAGGTCTGGAGGCTGAAGTGTGAGGGGCGGCTCCCCTACCACGACCTCTAGGAGCTGAGGATCCTGTGCCTGATGCCGGTGAATTAACTGAAGTATTCTGCATAGCAGGACAGTCTCTGATCCGATGATCTCTGGATCCACATCTGAAACAGGCTCCTGTTAGAAATCTGCACTCTCCAGCGTGAAACTTACCACAGTGCTCACAAGCCACTGCAGAATCACTATCTCGATCCCGAGGAGCACTAGCAGTCGGAGCTCTGCCTCTAGATGCACTACCCTGACCTCGGCCTGCTGCTACAGGTGACTGTCCCTGAAATGCCTGAGATCCCTTTGTTTTCTTCCCTTTACCACTGAACTGTCCCTGCTTCCTCTTTTGCTGAAATCGGGACTGTCTCTCAGTCTGCTCAGCCTGAGTCGTCTCTAACTTTATGGTTGCCTCCACCATAGCACGTAAGGTAGGATATTTCTGAGCTCCAATAATCTGTTTAAGCTCAGTATGTAGGCCTCTCTCAAATCTGAAACACAATTTTTCCTCTGTAGCCTGGCCTTCATCCAGGTAAGCACTCAATCGCTCAAATTCTCTCTCATACTCCGCCACTGTCTTATTTCCCTGTTTTAGTCTCCAGAAAGCCTCTTGCATAGTGGCCTTATACTCGGACCCAATATATTTCTTCTCAAACTGATCCACAAAGTACTCCCAACTCAACTGATCTGCAGGAGTATGTCTTCTGACGGAATCCCACCAAATGAATGCAGGACCCTGAAGTAATGCCACAACACCTTCAAATTTTTCTTTCAGTGGACTGTGGGTTATCTCAAACAATCTTTTTATCTTGTATAGCCATTCTTCAGCCACTGCAGGTGTCAAAGGTTCTCTGCCAGAAAAGTCTTCTGCCCCCAATCTCTTTAATTGTTCCAGAATAGGTCTCCGTCTAGGCGGAGCTGGCTGAATCTGTACTACTGTAGGCTGAGGCGGCGCCGGAGCTGGAGCTGCCTGCAGTCTCTGCTGGATGTAATCAGCCATCAAATCAAGGAAGTCCGGCTGAGGGAAAGGAGGTGGTGCTACAGGAGGAGGGTTCTGCTGTGGGGCCTCTTGTCGCCCAATATTACTCGATGCCTCACTCCTGCTGTCTGCTGACTGTTGTCCTCGGTCAGTAGACATCTTTTCACTATAAAACAAAAAGGAGCAGATGCACATTAGTTCCAAAACATTCACTTCCCAAACATAATTGGCATGTATATACATACACATCAATTAACACCCACTCCGATCTTAGAACCGTCTAAACCTTTGCTCTGATACCAATAAAATTGTAACACCCTTATCACTCCGATTATACGGAACAGTACATGTATATCGTAAAAATTTTTTTCTTTTAATTAACATTTACTTAATACCAAAATTTGATATTACCAATTCTTTGGGTATTCATTGACCTATAATTGTTCCGGGTTACTATTCACTTAATAAAATTTCGGCATTATAACGGCTATATTTGACTAGCCTCCTGAAAAATCAAACAACACACAGCCTCTCAGAGGCACAACACTTCTATAACAATCATTCCCTTACTCCAAAGTCTCCATCAAAACATCCAATAATTCAAAACATCTCATCATCACAAACATACGTATATGTTTACATAACTTTACATATCCAAATATTTATACATATTTGTCATTTATATACATGCCAAAGTCAACATAATTTACATAATAACAAAATTTCTTGTCCTTTATTCTGTGCATCACTGCTCCTCCCGTGCTGTACCTGCATGCAGTAAAAACTACATGCTGAGCATAAACTATGCCCAGTGGTGTCTAACAATCCTAATACTTTCTTTGCATTATTTATTTCTTAATATACTTTATTTAATCAATTAATTTCAAATCAAGTACAATTTAACATTTTAATCATATTTAGTGAAAACAGTGGTTTTTCACATTATTTACTCTTTTTCCTCATTTATTTCACAACGGTTGACTAATTTCCTTTTTAGTCCTTAAACTTTTGCTAAATTCCAAAAATATCCTTTTTGTCTAATATTTACGATTTTGCCATTATAGACATTTATTTTCATTTTCTTTACATTAATTTCATCATTATTCATCATTTATTTCTTATTTCACTACTTTTGGGTAAAATTACGGTTTAGTCCCTGTACCATAAAATTTCATCTTTTGGCACTATTAAGTCTCCAAAATTACTATTTTGCCCTTATTAATCATTTCTCATTTATTTTTACTTATTAATTACTCATTTTGGCAAAATTACCATTTTGCCCCTAAACTTTCATTTTCTTTCATTTAAGTCCTTTTTCCACTTTAAACCTCATTTTTATCATACTTTTCATTTCTTTTAACTTATTTTCATTTCCATTTCATTTTATGCCCCTAGTACAGTACCAACAGAAATTCTCAGTCTGGATACTCGGGACGTGGACCTCCATGGGCCACATATAGACTGAAAAATGATCTCAGCGACCATTTTTCCACGTAGCAGATACCAGGTACAACAGAAGCTATGGTGATCAGTGATCCTACCATAACTAAGCAAGTCGCCGTGACTTGCACCGCGGTACAGATGTCCCTATGGCTAGCCAATTATATCCTGAGCTAGGCTTTTACTGCCAGACTATTTCTAAGGGCGCAATTTCATCAAAATTTCAATTAAACTTTACATTTTTTATTATTTCATTACTCGAAAATGCTTTTAATCATTTCTTTTCATTCGAAATTACTCGTAGTCATTTCTTTTCATTCTTTCACATAGATTGTGAATTATTTTACCATAATTCACTAAAATCATTCACTTTCTCATCAAATTGCATTTTATTTCATATCAATGCCATATTTTCAATACTTACATAATTGAAAATATTCTCTAAAATATTCATTTAATTTCAATAAATTCCACAAAAATTCCTAAGCATGTTATTTCATTTCTAGTATCATTTAAAAGCTTAAATTCATCAATATTCACAAAATACACTTAGGTTTCCTTTAGTGTGAATTTCGGCCATCAAAGTAATTCTACCATATAAATATTCAATAATTCATTTAGACATTTAAACATGCTTATTCAAGGTCTAGTTACACTAATTCATCATTAACTTCAATTAAAACATCATTTTATCACATAAACCCTAACTTACATAAAGGGTATTTAATTTGAATCAAAGAAATTACTAAGATTTATTAGCCACTAACCTTTCTTTCTTGTTCTAGTGTGCCTAAGCTTCCTTTTCCTTGCCTTTAGCCTTGGAAGCTTGCAAATCTCCTTGATTCCCTAAGTGAACCGAATTTTCAAGCCATTAGAACTCAAAGTTTTCAAGCTCAAATGCTAAAAATAACATCATAATTGAACTCTAGGCACCCAAAAACATAAGTAGGCACCTTAGATAAATTTTTAACTCATTAATTCCACTTACCTCAAATGAAACCCTAAACTCTCTCTCCAATTTTTTCTTGATTTCCTTCCTTGATTTGAAGAGAGGAGGTCACAAAACTTAACTAGAGAGTCTGAACTTTCTATTAGGTGGCTTGATTTGGTGTGAAATGGAGAGAAAAATGAAGAAAAAATCCAACAACCATGGTGGAGAAGTATTCGGCCAAGAGGAAGAGAGAAGGAAGAGGATGATGTGCTGTCCCATTCCAGAGAATTCCCTCTTTAAATAGGCTGAGTTTTGGGCTTTGTGGGCTTGGATTGGGTTAATGGGCTTAGTAAATTAATTAAAGCCCATTAACACCTAATTTAAAGCCCAAAATTATTTCTCTCATTTCCTCACTCCAAATCACTCCAATTTCAATTCCATAATTCTTATCACATCAAAATTAGGTAGTACACAAAATTTCGGCCCAATCGGAGTCCGTTACTGGTCCGATTCAACCGAACTGGTTTGATTCAACCGAACTGGTTCGATTCGACAACTGTCGACATCGCCGAAAAATTCATTTCTTTATACCAAAATATTCTACATGAAATTTCATGAAAATCTGAAAAATATGGTAATTTTTGGAGTTCATTTACTATTTTTAACAATTTATTTAAAATCAAGTCTCCTTCCCTACCAGGGAAATTGACTCGCTACCTTTTTCGTATTTTTGACTTTCGGAGGTCTATTTGACCTCGATTTCACTTCAAATTTTAACCCCGGACTCACCATGACCAATACTTCCCGATGGTCAAATAAAATATTTTTCACTTTCGGGTCCGGTTTACGGTCCGGGTGCACTATTCACCATCGGAATTTACTGTTCACGGCCAGACCGGTGTTAAGGCCATTACACCACAAATGACAAATGAGCCACTCATTATTCTCACGACCAAAAGATCCCTCGATCATCGCCATGAAATTTAGGCAGGCCATCACAGATACCTCTGTGAAAAAGATTGTATCATGAAGGGATTTCAGCCACTTCCCCCTCCGTGAGTTTCGAAGGACGAGCCACGACCTCACGATCTTTATAAGCTTCAAGAAAGCTCCTGTCTATAGACTGGTTGCTGCTCGAAGTCATCTTTCATGGAGGGTGAGAAGTAATGATGGTATTATGAAAAATGAAGAAAATCGAAGGCATAAATTGTTCACTTACTTGGGTAATGTAATCTCCCTGAGAGAAACGTTGAAATCTTCAGAATTTGAAGCCCAAGAAATTTTGCTAAGAAAAGCTAAAAACAAAGTTCACAAAGAGAATTTGGCAGAATTCTATTAAAAATCACTAAAAATTGATGAAAAAATCACTCCAAAATCACGTTATATAGGCTCAAAACTTTTGAAATTCTCCAACCGCCTCTCTGCTGGATAATCGCCACATGTCTCCAATCCATTATGGCGGTTACGAAGAATGAAGCATCGCCCTCGGCATGCGCACCGACAATAAATGCAGAACGGTTGTCTAAAATGAACAAACGCGACTTATCAGATTCAAGACAATTCAAAAAATCCCGCCAAAAAGTCAAAAATCGCTCGATCGGATCCTTTGGAGGAGGGACAAGTGATAACTAAGAAAAAAATATCTCCAAAACCCAGTCATGTCGGCCCAACAACACTTAGCAGGACCCAAAACCCATCAACAAAAAGGACAAAACACGAGCTGGAAGATAGGACATAAGGGCGCGGTGTCCGATCGGATTGATGGGACATTCTATCCTGTCTAGTCCACTGACACAAGCAAACGCCCATACTTTTCACCTGCTCCCTGTTACATTGTCGCATACATACTCCAATGCCAATTATCACACCCCAGGGTACTCAAGTACCCCTCCCAAAGAACTCCTATAAATAGCCTAAAATACAATGGCTTCAGGTATTGAACATCTGATATTCTCTCTCTAAATACTCTCTGTCTAAAAGCTATTGACTTAAGTTTCGGAGTGCTAAAGTCCGAGTTCGACCGGACACTCTTTCTTACAGGTCCGTTCAGCCGACCATATCATCAGTTGTCGACTCTCCTTCTTACAGATAAAGACAAATCGTGCTTTATCACTTACCAAGCCCAACCCAAACCCATCAACAAACAAAAAGAAAAAGGGCTTAATAGGCAATTTTGCTGTTAAAGTTTGCTAAAAGTACAATGTTACCCCTAAAATTTATTTTTGTGTAATGTTACTCTTGAAATTTAAAAATCGGAACAATGTTGCCTCTAAAATGACTATTGGCATCCGAGGATTTAACACGTGACGCTTAAAGATTGGACCAATTTTCCTTTAGGGGTAACATTGCTCCGATTTTTAAACTCAGTGGCAATATTGCACGCAAATAAATTTTAGGGGCAACATTATTTTTTTTGCCAAATTTTTGAAGCAAAATTGCACATTAACCAAGAAAAAGAAACTAAAAAGGAAAGCAATATATATATATATATATGAGAAAACATATATTTTAATTTTTCGAACATACAAAAAGTCCAATCTTGGATATGAACATATGATTTACAATCAAAACAAGCTTGAATTACATATCTTGATCATGTTTTGATTTTCTGCGGATGGAAAGCTGAGGAGCATAAGCTTTTCAGACAGAGACAGAGCATAACTAGAAACTGTAGATGGAGATGGAACAGCACATGAAACATCTGCAATTGGCAACAAACAATTTGCAAGAAGAGCACTGCTTGATGCTGTGAAATAGCTTTCCCAGTAACGTGGAGGCGGAATGCTATTAACAGCCTCGAGATCGATTTCGAATAGCTCTTCTTCTTCTTCCATAACATCTGCTACTAAAGGATCTCTTACAATTGCTGCAGAAGCCATTGACATTTTTGGTGGACTCTCCTTCTTTATTCTATATATATAGAAACAGTATGCATGCAATGATTTTAATAATTGGAGGGTAAGTAGAACGGTACAACTATCAAATAGAATTTAAAACGATTTTAATTTCTCAAATTAGTAGCTACTCTAAATTCAACCTCACGAGTTGTTGACGTAATCTTTCCTTATTTTTTCATTAGTTTAAAATCTCGGCTCAAACCAGTTTTCTTTGCTGCCAACTTCAGTTTCATAGGTTTTATAAACCGAACCAATCAAATGCTCGGGCTTGATTAATAAGCAAATGGAGCATTTTCAGTTTGTAGGAGAAGTTGCTGGTGTTTCTTCTACCAAAACCATGCAACTATAAGTCAATAGAAGTAGAGCTAACCACCTCAACAGAACAAAAAGAGAAATTATGTGCGCTATCTTCTAATTACCAATAATGTCAATATTATCTGCATATAGAGTTGCAACTACCATCTCTATGCCCTAATTATGCACATACAAATTAAATTATAAGCATTTTTCGATGCTCACTAAACAACAGAACTGGCCAGGGAACATTTAAATTCAAAAGTTGTTCAACTCACATTCGAAAAAATAGAAATAGAAAATCTTACAAATATCACAGGCAAATATAGAATTGCATTTCAGGATGAATTCATTAGCCTTGACTTAAGGTGAGGCCAAACCAACCTATATATGTACAGTACAGATTTGGAAAATTCGGCACCTCATAAGAAAATCCATAACTTGTCATAAAAGTTTTGTTCTTAATAAGCCAGGCAAGACCTAATAGCAATAAAAAAATAACAACCGGATTCTGACCCTGATAAGGAAATCTGGGAATACTGACATTATAACCACTCTTATTCTACGCAAATGCTTGTCACAGAGTAACAAAGTCTAATCTTCTGTACTTAACAAGCTTAACTAGCTCTAACTATACGCATTGCCAATAACAAGAAGAACCAAAATTCGGTCAACGCTCTTTGATTGAGTGTGGAATTTCTCGTATTGAATTTCTTTTTGATAACTTGCTGCGTGCATATTTCCTCATCAAGAAGGAGACAGAATCCATCCACACTTGAAAGTCGATAACTTGATACGTGCATAATTCACCACCAAGAAGGAGACAAATTCCATCCACGTTCCAAAATTCATGGTTATTGCGGGAAACCTTGAACTGCTAACGAGGAATTTTTACCACTTTGGAACAATATCACTTTTCAGTTAAAATATCTTCAATTTGAATCTCAATCACAGACTCATTAGTTGGGGGACTCGAAGTCAAAAATGTATAAGCATAAAACCGTTCCAAAATCGATAGATTGATTTGGAAAACTGGATGCCAGGATCTCTCAACTTTCTTCCACATTAGATCTGTAACACCCGACAAATTTCTGCAATTCTACTTCCCACCATGCAGTAGCATCACAACTCAAAATCTGGATACAACATTTCAAAATCGTATGTAGGGTTCTGCTACACTGAAGCCATATAATTCTCAGTTACTAAAGGGCGTTAATTTTTCCACAGAATTCCAATTTTAATTTTTTTAAGTCAACATCTACATGCTGAGATGAACAACAGCTGGTTGGCAACATCCAATTCATTTAGGGAAAAAATAAAAAGACCTTGTGGAAGCAAAAGCATCATAAGGAAAAGCTTTCAATATTTCACCCATCCTACGGGATTAAGTTTACATAACTATCATTATACATGAAACTGTAACAAATAATCACACTAATTAACAGGATCAACTAAAAAGACATTCTCAAAATAACAGTTCTAGTTCCTCTCAGATATTAACAATTATCATATATCTAAACTGCAACAACTACGCATGAGAACCAACTACAAGAAAAGTCAAAAACCTATCACTAGGTAAACAGCACTTATTAGGTAGTGCCTAATTAAGCTTTTCATAATACCCAACTCAATGAAGCCTTCACCAAGTATCCACCAGACCTGACCGCATTGAGCATCTTCCTCTGATCAACCCAATTCATAAGCTTTTCAAAGATAATCAGGCAAATTTCCAGCATACATGTTTTATACCTGAGCATAAAAATATCTAGCACTGAAGCTCAGTGAACCCAGCGATGTCAACATTATAATAAAATCTAGAGAATAGGTACTGAAATTTCCAAGAGCATAGCCCACTTAAGCTAAGCATTAAACTTCAAAAAAAGATACATTCATTGTAACAATTAACAAAGAATGCAAGACTCACAATCTCAAGGTGCATAGAAATTAATCCCACAAGCAGAAATCCCAATGGGCTTGCCAAAGTATGTTCAAAAGATAAACAAGATTAAAACGATTTAATAAATAAAAAGGAGCCCCAAATACTAAACATGAATATTATTTCCCTCCAGTAACTAAAAAAGTATGCGCAAAGTCTTCTTCCCCAAGGCCCATAATAACTAAATGCTCAAGCAAGGAATACGGAAAGCAACATCTATGAACTAGTTGAGAACAATGTTATTAAAGCATACTTGGAGTAAAAATAGCACATTAAGATCTGAATAGAAGACACATTGGCTTCACCATGTGCATGCAGAGCTCATACAGTATTCCCTTCAAACTGGCTTCACTCATCAATGGCAGAATGGACTAAAATGGGCATCATGTTTCCCCAAGTAGTGAAATAGCACATTTTGCTGCTATTCCATCGTTAAGTCAATATCAAACTTTTAAAAAATAAAAGCAGTTATCATTGCCAAGGCTAGTACGCCATGTATGCAGTGAACCCATCCACCTCACAATGAATACTACTGAACGTCAAGAAGATGTACAACCTTACAGTTCCTAAGACACTTTATACCTACAAGGAAAAATGTGAATAGATTAAGCCTAAAAGCCACTAAACTCATTCAAGATAAGCGTTTCAGTATCATCAGAGGGGCAGATACTAAATTAAAAAAAACCCGCCTACTAACAACCACAGGTACAGTGTTGTGGGTGCAAACAAAATTATGCAAAAAGATAAGAACTGAATTCCATACATATTGACTAATATTAACACTTCCGGGCTAATATGTTCACTTGCTGGGTTAAAAAAATAAAACATAGATCAGCATCCAATATTCAACAAGCAACAAACAGCATGCTCAAGGGAGAGGAATAAATAAATTGCGGCATTGTCAAGGGAAGAGATTGAATGAGAGTTCTGGTAACCAATTAACATGGCTGCCACAGAAATTAAGCAAAACAGAACACCGACATAAGAAGTAAATGCATCCCAGGAAAGAGATCCTAACAATACCAGACTAGTTTACTGACAAATATTTTGTACATTTAATTAAAAAATATATGAATTCTGTCAATTTGGTTTAGCATGGTTTAATTAGTTCCTCTAGAATCCCTCTCATAGTATGGTTCATAAGGACAGGATAAAAAGAATATCAACAACACTTGCGCTCAAAGATTCCAAACTCTGTTTTTAAGCAGTCTGCCAATAGAAACCAACACAACTGAACAAACCTCAAAACTCTTCTAAGCACATTAATATGTCCATTTACAGGTATAATCGTCTCTACATATACCATTTGGTCACAATATCATACCCAATTTGAACATACATTCAATTGATGATCACCTGTAGATGTAAAAATTATCCAACCCAAAACTACATCACCTTAAACTACAAACCAAAAAATTTCAAGATCACCTCCCATGATTTAATGTTCTCACTAAAATATAACGAGCAACGAAAACAAAGTGTAAATCAAGAAACAAGCGTACGAAATCAATCCCCGATGTTCCTCTCCTCCATCAGCGACTGATACCATTAAATTCGTGCAAGCCCTAGTCGCCCAAATGACAAAAAGCCCTGAGATCACAAATCTCACCAGTCCGCCCTGTGGCATGAAAAGAGAAATCGCCGATAACAAAACCACCGGCAACAAACAGTAGCCAAGAACGCTTGTACACGTGTGCAGATCCAAATTCCCATTCCTCCCAGCCAACATATTAAACACAACGTATAGAAAAATCGACGATACAACAATCCATCCCAAAATAACGCCAAATTGGATTTTCCCGGCGAGTAATTGGAAGAGGCAAAGCGAGAGGTAGAGGAAGATCGGGCCGGATAGATCCGAGTCCTTGTGGACTGTACGGTTGACCCGGAACGGATTCAGAATTGATTTCGTCTTTCTCCAGATTTGCTCAGGATGGATGCCGAGTTCATCGAGTAAAGGCTCTTCGTCATCGAAGTTCGCCGCGCCTGATGATACGGTAGGGCCTCCGCCGATAGGACCAGGGCCGAAAGTGGTGGTGGTTGCTGAACCGATGTCGAATGACATGAAAGGGATTCCGGAGTTTGAAGGACGTGGAGGCTGAAACGGCGCAGTGGGAACCCGGCGATGCTGAATGTTTGCAGCACCCCCAACCGCGGGGTTGCCCCCGGGGGGAAAGATTACTGGAGGCACAGCAAATTCTTTCGTCATTGCTTTTGATTAAAGAGCAAGAAGGAGATCAGAGCTCTGATGTTCAAATGTTTGAGAGTATGGAGATTTGGATTTGTAGATCAGAGAAAGAATAATAGAAAGAGCTATCAGTAAAAAAGTGCTCAAGCGAAAGAAGCAAAGCACAGCGAGTGCCGAAGGATTTTTGTTTGGGAAGTGTGAGGGCATATTTGACTTTTAGAAGTTTTATGGTCGTTTGCTTGACGAGTACTTGCGGCTGAAGATTCGTCGAGTGACCATTTCAGGCAGGGTCAAATTACTGTATTGACCTTCCGTTGGAATGCGTTTCTGCTTTTTCATCGATTTTACTCGGCAATTAACGACTTTCTATAGGGCAAAAACAACTCTTTATCCTTAAACTTTCCCATTTTTCTCTTTTAAGTCCCCAAACTTGTATTTTATATAATTGACTCCCAAAATTATTATTTTTAAAAATTAAAACCCTAATTAAAAAAAAAAAGGCTAATAATAGGATATGAAGTGGAAAACTTATAAAAACTGAGGGAAACAATTGAAAATAGAAACAAAATTAGTGAGATGGTCTAATCCTCACTCCTTTTCCTTCATAAGAACCTAAATAATGTGAAGCTTCTCTCTATTGTCTTATTTCCTATATTTTAAGAAAGAATAATTATCTCAATTCACATAATCAAAGAATCTAAACCTATAATTGTTGATCTTAGTAGAAATGAGTTCGAATTTCTTTAAAGATATTTTGAATTCAATCATTATCTTACAAATAAAATGTATATTACCATGAGAATCACCTCCAATTATAGATTCAATAGTGCAAAATACCGACAATCATAAGAAAAATCTAAATTTAAATTTAAATATGATAAAATGTGAAGAATATATTTCATTTCCTTAGTTAAAAAAAAATAATAATAAATGCATTGAAGAGAAAGCATAAAAAGCTTTTATGCGTTGGAATCATGAAACACATTTTATTTTCTTTAAGAAAAGCTTTAACCTTTTTAATTCATGACCTTAATTTGGGTTGCCATCGAGTTAATAATAATAATAATAATAATTAACAAAACCCTATCATATAAAAAATTAATTTCATAAAAGTGAATTTCAAATTTGAAATTCATTAATTACTCAACCAGTTTGATTTTTTAAAATAACTTATTTTTTTATGCGACTCAATTAAATTCATTTATCATCTAATTATATTATTTGAAAATTTTATAATTTTTATATGATACAAATATATAAATTATTATTTTTATAGATAATATACTATAAAGATAATATTATAAAGTTTAATTTATGATCTAATTCCGAAAAATAGAGGTAAGGTGGAATATCCCAGCCTGGTAGCTTGATTAATGGGTTTTGTGAAGCTGTAATGGATAATAATTTACTGGACTTGGGTATGGATGGATACAAATTCACTTGGTTTAGGAGCTGATAACGACCGGCATGTTAGGTCATTCAATGAATCGGAATAAACCGAAACCCTCGACCAAAGAGGGCTCAGCAAACCGACCTAATGCTAAACTCCTTGGGAGTCTCTAGTCGAGCTGTAGACCGGCAATAGGCTAGCCCCGAACACAGCTCGGCCACGTTGGACACACAACCGCCACTAACCCACGTTCCCTCAAGATTCGTCGATAATGGGTTAATGGCTGGTAAAAACGGGAAACTCCTCCCATTAGCTCCTGAAAATGCGTTAAGTCCACCTATAAAAGGAGCTAAGACAGGTATGAAAAGGGGACTTAATTTTCTTGCCAGAAAATACCTTATCTTCTCTCTCAGAATTTCTAACTTGATCGTCGGAGACTCCATTATCGAAAATTCGCCGGTCCATTGTTTGCTTTTTTACAGGTGTTCGGAATTGCTAAGGACACACGGTGCTTTTCTCCTTGTCATCATTTGGTGCGGTGAGCGTGGAACATGGACCTATTCCCAGATCTCAACCCAAACACTTCCCAGCAAGAAAACCAAACACCCAACACCACTCTGACAGGAATGCTGCAACAATTCCTCCCTCAACCCAATGATCCAGTCTCAGCTTCTCCAGCCACAACAATCCCAACCATCACTCCTAGCATCACCCCGCAAACGGCTCAATCCCTCATCGTTGCGCTATCAGCCATTGTAGCACAGGCTCAACCCCAGCCATCGCCCCCACAGAACACCAATATGCCTCACCTTTCTCAGCCCCCTGCACGGGAAACCTCCACCCCAGCATTACCCCAAAACCCCAACCCCACCATCACCCTAACTACCGAGCAATTCAACCGCCTTTTGGACGACAGAATCCAGAGGCAACAAAACCGAACTACCCTTCAATACCAAGGCAGTTTCCGATCACCCCTCTCTCGCGAAATATTAGCCGCCCCATTCCCCAACATTCGCCTCCCTCACCTCAAAACCTACAGCGGAAACACTGATCTCCGAGCCCATATTGACCAATTTCAGCACACTATGTTGGTCCTTACAGCAGACGACTCGACCTTGTGCAAGATCTTTCCCCAAATCCTAGCTGACTCAGCTCAAATTTGGTTTCGGAACCTGCCATCACACTGTATTCAGAACTTCGAACAGTTCAGTGACATGTTCGTCGCCAAGTTCGTGGCTGCCATTCGCCCAAACAAGGTGTCTGCCGATCTCAACTTGGTGCATCAGGAAAAGGGGGAGTCACTACGCGCCTACGTGGAAAAGTTCAACGATGTAGCCATGGATATACAGAATTTGAACCTGGAGGTTGCCATTAACGCCCTAATCCGAAACACAAGGTGTTAGGATTTCAGCGACTTCCTAAGCAAGAAACCACCGAAAGACTTTACCGAACTCATGTCCCGAGCACACAAGTACATCCGAATGGATGAGGCTCGGCATCTCCGCCATGCCTCCCATAGGTCATGGGCGTCTGAGAAAGAGGGTGGAGACAGCACAAGGTTCACTCGAGAAGGAGGAAATCCTAGTAAGGCAGACCAAAAGAGGTACCGAGGAAGCAGCTGGACTAACAGGTCATATGCCATCACCATTCCCCGTCCAGACAACAAAAAAGATGAAAGATTCACACCGCTAACGGCATCTTGGGAACAGATTCTATCCTGGCTAAAACAAAACGGGCAGGTCAATTGGCCCAGACCTATTGTGCTTTCCATAGAGACAAAGGTCACGAGACCGAAGAATGCAGGCAACTCAAGCGGGAAATTGAGCATCTTGTTCGGAAGGGAGAGCTTGCTCGTTTCACAAAGCAAGACGAAAGAGGGAAAAGACAGAGGTCGCCATCTCCTCAACCAAACAGAACCAATAGCAGAAGGCGAACACCCGCTGGGGTCATACATATGATCGCAGGAGGCGAACAACGAGACCATTCCCGGAAGAGGAAGTCCAAGGGGGTTATGTCCGTTAGGCGGGGGAAAAGCTCAACTACAGGGATAATCCAATTTTCAGCGGTCGATGGAGCACATGTCCGGCATTCGCACTCAGAGGCACTAGTTGTTGAAGCATTCATTCAAGACTTCCTGGTTCAGCGAATTCTGGTCGACACAGGGAGTGCGGTCAACTTAATAACAGCTCAAGCATACCGAGCAATGGGGATATCAGACAGCAGGCTCGAGGAAGTCAGTGTCCCCCTTATTGGTTTGTCGAGAGTACCTATCCGGGTAAAAGGGCTAGTTAATCTACCCATATAGCTCGGAGACGATGCGGTGGTTTGTGCTTGCCGGGCAGATTTCATGGTGGTGGATATCCCATTGTCTTACAACGTAATATTCGGCCGACCCTTACTGTCTGAAGTGGACGCCTGTATCTCTGTGAAAAACTTGGTGCTTAAGATCCCAACAGAGGAAGGAGTAGCCATCCTGCGAGGGAATCAGAAAACGGCTCGGGAAACATACTTGACAATGCTCAGAGGGGCCAATCAAGGCCTGCCCCTTGATGTAATAGACGTACTAGAAAAAGAAGAACGGAGGGCGGAGCCGGCAGAAGTGTTGCAGGTAGTTGAGCTGGAGCCAGGCAAGAAAATTCAAATATCGACAGGAAAGACAGGTGCGGAGAAAGAAGCTCTACTCTCAACCCTCAGGGAGTTTATAGATGTTTTTGCCTGGAGAACCTCAGACATCCAAGGGGCTAAAAAGGACTTAGCTGTTCACTCGCTGAATGTCCGATCAGAATGCAAGCCAGTAAAGCAAAAGAAGAGGAATCATGCCCCAGAGAGACAGATAGCCATTGAGCAAGAGACGACAACTTTACTGGATAGTGGTTTCATCAGGGAGATATTCTACCCAGATTGGCTGGCAAATGTGGTTCTAGTCCGGAAAACAACGGCAGGTGGAGGATGTGTGTTGATTTCACCGACCTCAACAAAGCATGCCCGAAGGATTGTTATCCACTGCCAAACATAGACACACTGGTGGACTCAACAGCGGGTTTTGAAGAGTACGCCTTCCTCGATGCCTCGGCAGGCTACCATCAGATCCCAATGGCCCACACAGATGAAGAGAAAACGGCGTTCATCACCCACAGGGAAACCTATTGTTATCGGGTCATGCCTTTCGGGTTGAAAAATGCAGGGGCCACTTACCAAAGGCTTATGAACAAGCTGTTCGCCGATCAGTTGGGGAGAAACATGGAGATCTATGTGGACGACATGATTGTCAAAAGCCGAGCTACAAAAGACACATGTACCGAGCTGAAGGAGACTTTCCAAAGACTTCGGGAATCAGGCTTGAAACTCAACCCCGAGAAGTGTGCCTTTGGGGTCCAGTCCGGAAAATTTCTAGGCTTTATGATATCGAAGAGAGGAATCGAAGCAAACCCAGAGAAGATCAAAGCGATCGTAGCCATGGACCCGCCTAGAACAGTACGGGAAGTACAAAGGCTGAACGGAAGGATAACAGCTTTGGGCAGATTCATTTCGTGCTCGGCGAAACGGTGTTTGCCCTTTTACCGAGCCATCAGAAACCTCAAAAACTTTGCTTGGTCGGAAGAATGTCAACAGGCATTTCAGGCCTTGAAGCAGTTCCTCTCAACACCACCACTGCTCAGCAGGCCATTAGCGGGTGAAGTCTTATACCTCTACCTGGCCATCTCAACCGGTGCAGTTGGTTCCGTGCTGGTCCGAGAAGAGAATGGCCAACAGTTCCCCATTTACTACACCAGCAAAGTACTTCGAGGAGCCGAACTAAATTACCCCATCCTGGAGCAACTGGCCCTCTCATTAATCACAACAACAATAAAGCTCCGATCATACTTTCAGGCCCACACAATTTCGGTACGGACAAACACAAACTTAAGGAAGGTGTTACAAAGGCCAGAATGTTCGAGCAGATTAACAGAATGGGCAGCCCATCTGGGAGAATTCGATGTTCGGTTTGAGCCAAGAACATCCATAAAAGCACAGGTGTTAGCTGACTTCGTTGCCGAGTTACACGAGCCCATTCCCGAACCAGAGAAAGTGTCGTGGAAGCTGTATGTTGACGGAGCCTCGAGTTCGGAGGGAGCAGGAATCGGAATAATTTTGATGAGTCCATTGCTAATCAAGATCCGAGCCATGGCACACCTGACTTTTTCGGCCTCCAACAATGTAGCAGAGTATAAAGCCCTTTGTTATGGGCTGCAGTTGGCAAAAGAAATAAAGCCGTATAACTTAGAAATATTATCTGATTCTCAATTGGTAGTCAGTCAGCTGAAGGGAAACTTCGAAGCCAAAGATCAATCAATGATCCGGTACAAAGAGATAACCTCTTCCCTATTGGCCGGGCTTGAAGAAAGGGGGGCAGCTTGGTCCATCACTCAGATACCCAGATCAGAGAACACAGAGGCAGATACTCTGGCAAAGAAAGCTAGTATCAACAGCTCAGTTGATACTTCAGACATCATTTCCATCATTATCCCGCGCCCTACCTACGACACCTATCAGGTTCAAGTCCAGGAGCCAATGGAAGGTTGGCGCTTACCCATTTATCAATACTTGGAGTCAGGAACTTTGCCAGAGGACCGAACCCAAGCCCAGAAAATGATTCGGAAATCGAGCTTATATGCTGTGATGGACAACAAGCTGTACAGAAGATCCTTCTCCAATCCATGGTCTTTGTGTGTGAGCAATGAAGAGGAAAACTACATCCTCAGAGAGATTCATGAAGGCATATACGGGGCCCATGAAGGCGCACAAGCCCTAGCTCGGAAAGCTCTCTTACAGGGGTATTATTGGCCGACCATGGAGGCTGATGCTAAGACTCTGGTCCAAAGATGCAACAAATGCCAAAGGTTTGCAAACATTCCACACCAAAGCTCGGCAAAGCAGAAACCAATCCACAGCCCATGGCCTTTCGCTCAGTGGGGCATTGACATACTGGGCCCTTTCCCCCAAGCAACAGGACAGAGGCAGTTCCTGGTAGTAGCAGTGGACCACTTTACCAAATGGGTGGA
The DNA here is from genome assembly GCA_037975025.1 of Excoecaria agallocha. Lineage (NCBI taxonomy): Eukaryota > Viridiplantae > Streptophyta > Magnoliopsida > Malpighiales > Euphorbiaceae > Excoecaria > Excoecaria agallocha. The sequence continues at coordinate 2,858,768 of CM075806.1, read as the reverse complement.
AGCAGAGCCACTTTCAACCATTACACCGGCAAACATCCTCAAGTTCCTGAACAAAAGCATCATAACAAGGTTCGATATCCCCCACACAATTATATCTGATAACGGCAAACAGTTTGATTGTCAGGCTTTCAAGAACTTCTGCTCGGAGCTGAAGATACAGTTGAACTTCACCTCGGTTTACCATCCGCAATCCAATGGAATGACCGAAGTGACGAACAGAACTATCTTATCTGGACTCAAGAAAAGGCTTGAAAGTGCCAAAGGCCTGTGGACCGAAGAGCTCAACAACGTGCTATGGGCCTATCGAACATCGCCCCGGGCAGCAACTGGAATGACACCATTCGCACTCACATACGGTACTGAAGCAGTCATTCCTTATGAGATAGGGATCCAAGGAGTCTGAGCATCTTCCCCCAATGCAGAGAACAACGGGGGCCTGATGTATAATTTGGATCGGCTCGAAGAAAGGAGGGAGTACGCCCAGATACGTTCTGCGGCATACAAGCAGCGCATGGCGGCTTACCATGACCGTAGAATCAAGCCAAGGTCCTTCAGAGTTGGGCAAATGGTACTAAAAAAGGTTGTGTCGGTTTCCACATCAGCAGGAGTTGGCAAGCTGGATCCCAACTGGGAAGGGCCTTACATAGTCCGGGAAGCAAGTCAGAATGGGGCTTACAGGCTTGAAGACGTCTCGGGAAAATGACTCCCGCACTCCTGGAATGGATTCAACCTCAAACCATACTATCAGTAGCACGGCACACATCGCGCCATACTTTGTACTGGTTCATGTTTCATCTTCTTTAATTTTTTATCGCGTCGTTGTTTCTTATTCTCTACCGCATTTGATTGCCACGATGTTTTATCCTTATTGAAAGTCCGGCAGATGTTTCTGCCTGCCGGACTCAAGATTAATGAACAACATATTCTGGGCAAATCACTTTGTCAAATTCATAACAGGATATATCCGCAGGCTCGGCAATATCACCAAAATCGCCTTATTATCAAATCAAGTTCGGCACCACACGCCGCTAAACTTGCCAACAAGGCTAAGTATGCCTATAGTTATAAGGCTCGACAATTTCGCCAAAATCGCTTTATTATCAAATCAAGTTCGGCACCACACGCCGCTAAACTTGCCAACAAGACTAAGTATGCCTATAGTTATAAGGCCCGGCAATATCGCCAAAATCGCTTTATTATCAAATCAAGTTCGGCACCACACGCCGCTAAACTTGCCAACAAGGCTAAGTATGCCTATAGTTAAAAGGCTCGGCAATTTCGCAAAATTTGCCTTATTATCAAATCAAGTTCGGCACCATACGCCGCTAAGCTTGTCAACAAAACTAAATACAACTACGGCTAAATGGCTCGGCATCACCGCCAAAATATCATAATCACTGAATTAAGTTCGGCTCTATTCGCCGCAAAACTTGACTTGCAAAATCACTCGCATTAAAGGCCGAGGCTCGAAATCATCGTCTTAAAAGCCTGACCCACTAATGATGCTCAATCTCCTTAAGTACGCTGATTACACCGACTTAAGGCCACAGTTAGCCAGGTGTTCTGAATCCCTTGCACCGAAGTTCCGGACAAAAGGTACGCGTCAGGCCGCATTCACTATTTAAATAGCCCTTTCCTCGGGCAATGTCTTTATTTAATTAAGTGCGATTTGGCAATTATATGTTATGCCGCAAAAACCGATCTTAGGTTAATTAAACCGAACATGAATAGCAAACTTAAAACATAAGGGAAAAAAGCTCGGATTTATATTAATGGGAAAGTGCATTACAAAGAGTTAGTCCTCATCTGGATACACGTCATCCAGGAAGGACAGGTCAAGATCGGGATATCTTTCCTTTACAGTCACAGAAATTTTATTGTTGAACGCCATGCACTTCTTTGCCAAAGCTTCAGCATCCTTCTCCTCCCGAGCCTCCTCCCTCTTCTCCCACTCTGCCTCTTTCTCCTTGTATCGGTCGAGTTCAGCTTGCAGAGCGGAATTGGACTCCTTTCCCGCAGTCAAAGCAGCCTCCAGCTCGGCCACCCTCGTTGCAGCTTCCTCAACTTGCTCTTTGGCCTTGCGAGCTCTTTCTTCGGCCTGCTCGTGTACTTTACGAGCCTTCTCCTCAATTTCGCCCATCTTCGATCTAATGTCGCCAAAGTTGGAGTCGGCCCGACGACGCTTCGCAATTAGATCATTCATTTTTGCGATCGTCGCATCGATCAATTGGGAGCCCTACAAAACACAAAAATATACGTATAAGGGAATTCTCGAAAGGAAAATCATAAAGACGAGTCTGAACTACCTACCTCGAGATGGTGCCTCTTTAACCGCTCAGCCAAATTCTCGGCATTCAAAGCAGTGAGAGGAGCAACTTCCTTCGGCACGCACGACGCTACATGCACAAAAGTGCTGAAATCTGCATCCTGGGAGGAGTATTTATCCCCCATAGCCTCCCAAAACTCGTGAAGTTCGCTGATGATGGTCCGGAGCTTTTTCGGCTCCCTATCTTCACGGCCTCGGATCTCAGAGGGCGCGGCAACGTCAGCTTCAGCAACCGGAGTCCCGCACAGCTCAGCAATTGGAGTCCCCGAGACCTCTACAGTGGTGGCTGCCGTCGGAATTTCGGGGGGAGGGTTAGCCTCCTCCACGACCACGGGCGCGCTTGATGAACCGGCTGCGAGCTTCTGCCTTTTTGCTCTCATAATCTCCGCAGCTCGACTCGTCTTCCTCATAGCTGCAAATAGAAAACAAATTAAAACAACTGATCAGTATCCAGAATAGGAAAGCATCGAGCACTACCTTTTCTTGGACGAGAAAAGGTCTCTGAACTGCAGGGATCCAATAGATTCTTCAGGTCCCACTTGTCACGGGCCATCTCCCTCCAACGAGATAGGATCAGCTCTTCTTCATCGGAGAGCCACAAATTACCGTCGTTACGGTTTGTGTACCTCCCCCACGTTGTGCGCACTTGGAAGTCAGCTCGTACTCTCTCCATCAGGAAGAACCGATCCTTCCACTTTTTTAGGGACTCCGGGTTCCCTGTAGACACCCCATATCCGGGACGAGCTTGTATGTAATTGTGGTCCTCGGTACCCGCTCGGAGACCGACCACATGTATTGCTCGGAACAAGTTCAAGGTGAGCTCTATGGCTTGTTCCACGGCCCAAATCTGGAGAGCGGATAGAGTCCGCCAAGCGTTGGGGTGGAGTTGCCCGATAGCCATCTCAAAATATCTTAGCACGCTCACCTCGAAGCTCGTCAGAGGGAGGTGAACACCGGCCTCCAGTTGCGCCTCATAAATCGCTGTCTTCCTCTTGTTGGCAAATTCAGTGTTCGCCCTCTGGGAAGTGCTGGGTCTGCTAACGAAATAGTCAGGCTCCGAAGTTAGTTGGGCAAGGAGAGAGCCGAGCTCCTCCTCTTTAACTGTCGAGCCTATGCTCCCCACTCCAGGTAGTCGGCGAGGAGTTTTCTTCTTCGACGACGTAGCAGTCCGGCTTGTATCGACAGGCGGTACCCCCTCACTTGAAGAAGAGCATTTACTCATACCCGGGACACTGCCACTAGGAGCATCCCCACTGGCCCTGACTCCTTCACTCGAAGATCTCTCCGAACTCACGGCAGAAAAGGTAAAAAGAAGCACAGAATGTTAAGGAGGAGGGTGGAAAACAAACCTGGTAAGAATAAATGCAAAATGTTGCAAGAAGGAATCAACGACTTCGACGCTCCAAAGCAATAAACACAGAGGAGAGAGCAGAAACGGAAGGAAGTGAGTGAAAGCGAAAATGAAGAATGGAAGGGGAGGATTATATAGGATGTTGCAATGAATCCGAGCCATACACGTGGCGGGGGATCCACACTTAGAATAGCGTGATTAAAGCTGCACACTCAGATCGAGATATCATTAGCCGTTAAAGACAATAAAGTAGCCGTTACCCCCGGTAAAGTAGGGAGCTATAAATGCTCTCCATTAAATGCACGCGTGGGAAACGGCGTCACCTTGTAAAAGCGCGTACGGCAAGGCAACCCTGCCATTCACGACCCAACACCTGGTCACATGTACCGACTTATGTGACCGAACTACAAATCATAGTTCGGTAATCACTAAGAACTCAGGCTGCCGTACCAGCTCATTCGGCACATTCGCCACGAGCTCGAATCCGACATTACTAAGAAACTTGTTCGGCGATTATCCGCCAGTTGCAAACATAAATGTCGCTCTCTAGGGGGACTTATGATAACGACCGGCATGTTAGGCCATTCAATGAACCGAAATAAACCGAACCCCTCGACCAAAGAGGGCTCAGCAAACCGACCTAATGCTAAACTCCTTGGGAGTCTCTAGCCGAGCTGTAGACCGGCAATAGGCTAGCCCCGAACACAGCTCGGCCACGTTGGACACACAACCGCCACTAACCCACGTTCCCTCAAGATTCGTCGATAATGGGTTAGTGGCCGATAAAAACGGGAAACTCCTCCCATTAGCTCCTGGAAATGCGTTAAGTCCACCTATAAAAGGAGCTAAGACAGGTATGAAAAGGGGATTTAATTTTCTTGCCAGAAAATACCTTATCTTCTCTCTCAGAATTTCTAACTTGATCGTCGGAGAATCCATTATCGGAAACCCGCCGGTCCATTGTTTGCTTTTTTACAGGTGTTCGGAATTGCTAAGGACACACGGTGCTTTTCTCCTTGTCATCATGAGCTATGGCCCTAATGCTTGTGTTGAAAAACATTTGGACTGTGCGATAGCTACTATTTCGTGGTTGAGTCGCTTTCCTCAATAGAAAGTTTTAAATTTAAAGGTAGCTTCTTCTTATCACAACCCTGTATTTTTGGATACCATTTTAATTCCCCTCTCCGTTTTGTTTATTGATTTCGGTTCAAAAATGCATGGGCTTTGGAAAAGGATTTATTGGCTATTGTGGAATTGAACTAGATTAGGAATTCTTTGTCTTCTGTTTACTCTAAAATTCAAAGCTGTAGCAATGCGTCATCCTTTCGGGATAGGTCAGTTACTGGGGATTTTAGAAGAAAATTAAGAGATCTTTAGGTTGATATCGATAGGGCAAGAGCATTAATTGTACCAAGATACTCTTCACCAGCAAGAGCAATTTTGGAAGCAAAAAGCAAAGATTTTTTGGTTGCTAGGGGGTGATTCAAATTATAAATATTTGCATGCGGTGACTTCTAAATGTAAGAGGAAGAATTGTATCACTCAGTTAAAAGATCCTACAGGTAATTTTCGTGATTGGGATAATGGTCTGGATGGTGTGATAACTAGCTATTTCCATGACATTTTTACTACTGCAAATTGTAGTACTGGTTTGATTACAATTGTCTTGAAAGAAGAGTGTCAGATGAGCATAGTGATTTTCTATTACAAGATTTTGCTCTAGAGGATGTGAAGGCAGCATTATTTATCATGCATTCAGATAAAGCTCTAAGCTTAGATGGGTTCAATGCAGGCTTCTATAAAAAATGTTGGAGTATCGTTAGTCCTGATTATGTGATTAAAGAGTGCTTAGGGATTATTAGTAATGGTTTATTACTAGATGTGTTAAATGATACAACAATAACTCTTATTCCTAAAAAGAAAAAAAACGAAGTTTATGGCTTATTTGATGCCCATTGCTCTTTGCAATGTACTGTATAAAATTGTTGCCAAAATGTTGGCCATCCGCTCAAAACACAATCTTCCATCTATTGTTTTTGAATCTTAAAGTGCTTTTGTTCCTAATAGGTTGATCACATATAATGTTATTGTAGCGTTTGAAATTATGCATTATCTAAAGAGGAAATCGCAGGGCGCTAAAGGCGTTGTTGCTTGCAAACTGGATATAAGCAAGGCTTACAATCGGATCGAATGGCATTATTTAACTAATGTGTGACGGTCGTTTGGGTTTCATGATAGGTGGGTTATGCTGATGCTGATGTGCTTCCAATTTGTTCGTTATTTTGTTAACTGCAAGTGCAAAAATAATTTGCTCGGTCCTATTCAAGCTTCGTCAAGGAGATCCTTGTTGCCTTATTTGTTTACTCAAGGAGTCGAAGTTCTTTCTTCATCTATTAAGTGTCATAAATCTATGAAGCTTATTACTGGCTGTCAAGTTGCTAAAAAGCTCCTTCTATCAATCATTTATTTTTTATGGTGATAGTTACTTATTTTTTAAGGCCTCTACTGATGAAGCTGAAGTTGTCAAGCATATTCTGAACATTTATGATAATGACTCCGGACAACTCATGAACTACAAAAAGACCTCTCTTAAATTCAACTCTAATACCCCTTTTTTGGTTAGGCGCAAGTGTGCTCTTCTCTATCTATTTTTACTGGTACAAAATATTATTCTTGTCTTGGTCTCCCATCTTTCATTGGAAGAGACAAGAAGCAGATTTTCTCTTTTATTGAGCAAAAAATATAGAAAAAGATGGAAGGATGGAACTACATTTTTCTCTCTTAGGCTACCAAGGAAATTCCTTTGAGGCCATCCCTAATTATGCCATGAGTGTGTTCTTGCTTTAATTGGGCTTATGAAGAAGATTAAAGTGCCTTTTTCAACAAGGGTTCTCATTCTATTAAACGGCAGGGGATCAACTGGATATCTTGGGATCGTATGCACTGCCAAAAAAGTTTGGAGGGGTAGGGTTCCATTTTATTCATGATTTTAATATTGCTGTTGGGAAAGTAAAGTTGACGCCTCCTTTCAAATAGTTCTTCCCTCATGGCTAGAGTCCTTAAATTGAGGTATTATCCACATACTTCCTTTATTAATGCTAATCCTCGTTTTGTTTGGAATTTCATAAAGCCTAATCTGTAGTTCGTAGGGGTGGTAAATTTCATAATGGGAGTGGGAACCAAGTTTATACATTTAAACATCCTTGGCTTCCAAATTCTAATAATCCAATGGTGACCTCTAACCTTGATGATTCCTATGATTCTCTCATTGTCTTTGATTGATTAATCATGAGATTAAACACTGGAACTATGATTTAGTCAATTCTATTTTTAATAAGAGGGGCAAAAATCTGATTTTTAGTATTCCCTTGAGTTGGCATAACGTTAATGATGTTTGGCATTGGTTTCTTGAGAAGTCTAGTATTTATTAAGTCAAATCTGCATATAGAGTCATTCATCAGGTTCCTCTCAATTTTAATGTTCTTTTGGATCATTACTGTTGGAATAAATTTTGGACTTTACTTATGCCTCCAAAGATGAAGAATCTGTTGTGGCAAGTTGTTCAATCTGTGCTTCAAATCAGTGTGCTTCTACTGAAAAAGAGAGTTTATGTTTCATCTGTCAATCCTTTCGGTGGCTCAAATGATGAGACCATTTTTCATGTTTTTGCGGTTTGCCCATTTGCAAATGATGTTTGGTTTAAGTCTTATGTTAATTATTTGAGAGGAAACTTGTTACAAGATTAACTGTTGTAAATTAGCTATAATTTATTCTGTTTCCTTTTATTTTCTTTTTTTATACAGAATAGGAAGTTTCCTAATTAGGATTTCTATACTTGTATAAATTTTGTATTCTTCCTCCATTTCAATATACAGAAAATCATTCTCCAATCTCTTATTTTACATGGTATCAGAGCCTTCTAAGCTTGATTTGGGGTATTTTCTGATTTCTTTTGGGTTGGGTAACTTGTTCCAACTGTCGGGTTACAGTTAGGGTTACTATTTGGATTGGGTACCATTTTTCGGTGACCATTTTATCTCACCGCCGGTGACAGAAGAAGCGCAAGGAGATTTTCTGCCATTCCCCAAAATTCGGTATTCTTCCGACCGGCGAGTGATCCTCATGCGCCGCCACAAGCTCATGCCCCTTCTCTCACGCGCCGACGTGTGGAGACGCGTGACCTGACCTTCGGCCTTTCGATTTTGTCTCCGACATCGCCTGAAGATTTTCGGTTAAATTCTGATACTGTCTTGGCTTGATTCTCTCTTCTGCTGGTACTTTTGTCTCCCATAAGGTGTTGTCATTCTCTGTATGTGTTATTCAATCTGTTAAGATCTTGTTGGTTGTTTGGATTGTCTTTTTGGCTGGGTGTTCTGAGTTTATATTGGCCGCTTTGATTGTTTTTTTTATTCTGTGCGGGTATTATGGCTGATAATAAAGGAGGAGTGAGGGAAACCGTTAGTAAAATTATCCCTTTATCTAAGATTACAGAAGAAAAGTTAGATGGATCCAATTATCTTGATTGGAGTAGAACAATTAGAATTTATTTTCGTAGTATGGATAAAGATGATCATTTAACTGATGACCCTCCTACTGATAAAATTGAAAAACATATTTGGATGAGAGATGATTCTCGGTTACTTTTACAAATTCGAAATTCAATTGAAAGAAATGTGCTTGGCTTAATTTCTCATTGTGAGCGTGTAAAAGAGTTAATGAATTATTTGACTTTTTTATATTCTGGAAAAAGAAATGAGTCTCGTATTTAAGATGTTTGTAAAGCCTTTTATTGTGCTGAGAAGGAAGCAAAATCGCTCACTACTTATTTTATGGAGTTTAAGAAAATTTATGAGGAATTGAAAATGCTTCTACCTTTTAGTGTGGATATTAGAGAGCAACAGGCTTAGAGAGAAAAAATGGCAGTAATGAGTTTTCTAGTTGGTTTGCCATCTGAATTTGAGACAACCAAATCTCATATTCTTTCTGGCTCTAAAATTCCTGCTCTTGAAGATGTGTTTAGTAGGTTATTGCGTGTTGATAATGCTTCATCTAGTTAGCTCAATAGTATTTTTGTTGTCAGAGAAAGTGGAGGTAATAATGGTAAAAGGAATTTGTTGAAGGGGGAAATAGATATAATAATAATTGGAATACTGATGTTGTTTGCTATTATTGTAAAGAATCAGGTCATACAAAGTGCTACTGCAAGAAATTGCAGAATCACAATCAGAGGTCACAAGTTGCTAATGTTGCGACTTCCGGTTCATCATCTGAGCATAATGTCACTATATCTGTCGATGAGTATGCCAAGTACCAAGAATTATTAAAGGGATCTTCAACTTCTGTTACTACTGAAGTAGGTAACACATGTCTTATCTCCTCCAGCAATAATTGGGTCATTGATTCTGGTGCCACAAATTATATTACAGGTAATCCTGATACTTTCTCTGATTTTTGATCCCATAAAACTCCTTTGCCTGTTACTATTACTGATGGGACATCATACAACATTGTGGGGTCTAGCACTGTCAAACCTACTCCTTCTATTACTTTACCCTCTGTTCTAAATCTGCCTAACTTAACTTTTAATTTGATATCTGTGAGTAAACTTACCAAATAACTCAATTGTTGTGTCTCATTTTTTCCTGATCATTGTCTTTTTTAGGATCTTATGACGAAGCAAATTTTTGGTAAGGGACATGTATCTGGTGGTCTATACGTTCTGGATTCTTGGGTACCACGAGCTATTGCTTGTTCCAGTGTAGTGTCTCCTTTTGAAGCACATTGTCGATTGGGGCATCCTTCTCTACCTATGTTAAAGAAGTTATGTCCACTGTTTTATGATGTATCTTCTTTGGATTGTGAGTCTTGTCATTTTGCTAAACATCATCGTAGCTCGTCTGGTTCTAGAATTAATAAACGAGCTGAGTTTTCTTTTCAACTTGTTCATTCAGATGTTTGGGGTCCTTGTCCTGTTATGTCCAAAATTGGATACAGATATTTTAGTACTTTTGTGGATGATTTTTTTCATATGACTTGGATTTATTTTATGAAGAATCGTTCTGAAGTTTTTTCTCATTTTTCTGCCTTTTGTGCTGAAGTTAAAACCCAATTTAATGCTTCTGTGAATATATTGCGAAGTGATAATGCTAAGGAATATATGTCAGATTCTTTTCAGCGGTATATGTCTCAACAGGGTATCCTTCATCAGTCCTCTTGTGTTGATATTCCTTCTTAAAATGGAGTTACTGAAAGAAAGAACAGACATTTAGTTGAGACAGCTAGAGCTTTATTGTTTCAAATGAATGATTCTAAATGTTTTTGGGTCGATGCTATTTCTACATCTTGTTTTCTGATCAATCGGATGCCCTCTACGGTGTTAAATGGTGATGTCCCTTATAATGTGTTGTTTCCAAAAAAAATATTATTTCCAGTGGAACCCCAAATTTTTGGCAATACTTGTTATGTTCGAGATGTTCGTCCTTATGTTACCAAACTTGATCCTAAGGCATTGAAGTGTATGTTCTTGGGATACTCGCATCTCCAAAAGGGATATAGATGTTACTCTCCTGATCTGAAGCGACATTTGGTTTTCGCTGATGTGGTATTATTAGAAGATAAACCTTTCTTTTCATCTCCATCCAATCTTCCAAGTCAGGGGGAGGAAGATGAGTGGCTCATTTATAAGGTGACATCTTCCCAAGAATCAGCTGATGTGTCTACTGCATCTTCTTGTACTGAGCAGCTAGCAAGTGATGATCCTTCAACAAGACCACAGATTGTTCAGGTCTACTCTAGACAAAGAGACACTAATGATACATGTCCCGCACCAGCACCTTCATCATCTGATCATGCTCCTACTGATCCCGATCTTCTTATTGCTCTTCATAAAGGTACACGTAATTGTAAATCTACTTATTCCATTGTTAATTTTGTTTCCTATGATCACCTGTCTCCCTCGACATGTTCTTTAATTGCATCTTTAGATTCTATATCTATCCCCAAGATAGTTAAAGACGTTTTGAGTCATCCGGGATGGTATGATGCTATGATTAAGGAGATGAATGCCTTGGATTCAAATCATACTTGGGAGTTGGTGCATTTACCAGAGGGAAAAAAGTTTGTGGGTTGCAAATGGGTCTTTACAGTCAAAGTTAATCCAGATGGTTTTGTGGCTCGGCTGAAAGCTCGACTTATTGCTAAAGGATATGCACAAACTTATGGGGTGAATTATTCTGATACTTTCTCTCCAGTTGCCAAATTGATTTCTGTTCGTCTTTTCATTTCTTTAGCAGCTTTTCATTATTGGCCCTTACATCAACTTGACATAAAAAATGCCTTCCTTCATGGCGATCTTCAGGAAGAAGTCTATACGGAACAACCACCTGGTTTTGTTGCTCAGGGGGAGTATGGAAAAGTTTGTCATCTGAAGAAGTCTTTGTATGGATTGAAGCAGAGTCCTCATGCCTGATTTGGTAAATTCAGTGAAGTTGTCCAAGAGTTTGGGCTAAAGAAGAGTCAGTGCAACCACTCTATTTTTTATAAACAATCCAAAAATGGCATTATTCTTCTTGTGGTTTATGTTGATGATATTGTGATTACAGAGAGTGATTCTGCAGGTATCTTTTCACTTAAGTCTTTCTTGCATGGTAGATTTCATACTAAAGACTTGGGTTAGTTGAAATATTTCTTGGGAGTGGAAGTGACAAGAAGCAAGAAAGGAATTCTTCTATCCCAAAGAAAATATGTTCTTGACTTACTTGCGGAAACTGAAAAGTTAGGAGCTAAGCCATGCAATACTCCTATGGTTCCCAATATATAACTTACAAAAGATGATGGTGATCATTTTGCTGATACAGAGAGATGCCGAAGATTAGTTGAAAAATTAAATTATCTCATTGTAACTCGTCCAGATATTGCATTTGCAGTAAGCATTATCAATTAATTTATGGCTGCTCCTACGATTAAACATTGAAAAGCTCTGGAGCATATTTTATGTTATTTAAAAGAGGCTCCTGGATTGGGTATACTGTACAGTGATCATGGACATGCTCACATTGAGTATTTTACAGATGCTAATTGGACAGGTTCTAAGATTGATAGGAGATCAACAACAGGCTATTGTATCTTTGTTGGAGGAAATTTAGTGTCCTGACGAAGTAAGAAGCAAACTGTAGTATCCAAATCTAGTGCAAAATTTGAATACAGAGCTATGTTACAGTCTGCATGTGAAATTTCGTGGATCCATCATTTGGTTGATGAAATTGGTATGAATCCCTCGTCTCCAGCAAACTTTGGTGTGATAATCAATCTGCTCTTCATATTGCTTCTAATTCAGTGTATCATGAACGAACCAAGCATATTAAAATTGATTGTCACTTTATTCGTGAGAAGATTCAAGATAACGTTATCTCAATAGGATATGTGAAGACAGGAGAACAGTTGGGCAATTTGTTTACAAAAGCCTTAAATAGCTCTCGAGTTGATTATTTGTGTAACAAGTTGGGTATGATTAATATCTATGCTCCAGCTTAAGGGAAAGTGTTACAAGATTAACTGCTATAAATTAGCTATAATTTATTCTGTTTCCTTTTATTTTATTTCCTTGTACATAATAGAAAGTTTTCTAATTAGAATTTTTACATTTGTATAAATTCTGTATTCTTTCTTTATTTTAATATACAGAAAATTATTCTTCAATCTCTTATTTTACAAAACTTTTATGATTTTATTTCTTGGTTTGCTTTCATTGTTGAAAGTCTTTCTCCTTTTGGTTATTACTCTGTGGTCTCTATCTGTTGCGGTATTTGGAAAAATAAAAATGATTTAGTAAGGGCAGTCATGTTTCTCCTAATTTAGTCATCCGCTTATCTATGAATATTGTTGGTGCTTAGTTGGCTGCTAATAAGGAAGTTCACCCTCCTGTTACTGGAGATTCCTCTTTTCCCTCTTCGGATTGTTGGAGTTCACCTATTGCTAGTTGGATTATGGTGAATCTCGATGCTACTATCTTTAATGATCTCAACAGGACAGGTCTTGCATTTACAGCCTGTGATCATTTTGGATCTTTTGAGGCTACTGGGCTTAAATCTTTTTCCTGATATTTTGAATTCCCGTGTGACTGAAGCTATTGGTATTTGGGAAGTTCCATGTTGGCTAAAGAACAAGTCTTTCTCTAAAGTAGTTTTTGAGTCAAATTCTTATTTGGTGACTAAAGCTCTTAATAGCAGGACTTGTTTGAATTCTGATTTTCATTTAGTTATTTGGGATTGTTTGATTTTTTCAGATGCAAGTTAATTTTTTGGCTTTGTTAAATGATTTGAATCACTTGCTCGTATATTTGGTTCTGTCTGATTTTTTTATTTTAGAACATAACTATCACTGTATTCTTGTATCCAATTTTACAAACTACTTTATCTTTCTAATGAAGCTTTTTTTTAGTAAAAAAAAAAAAAACTTATGATCTACTTAATAATTTTGAATTATGGTCCGATCAACTTAATTTATTTATGCGGGCAAAATTTGATTCGTGGGTTATGATTTGATCCAAATTGGAGATTCCCCCGTTTAACCCGATTGCCATAATTATGGACCTAATAATTTTAAATTCGGGCAAGTCCGCTAGTCAACACAAAGCTCGCTAGTCAGAATAACTAGACGACGACGCAGGATTGCCCAGCCACCGGCAAACTCAATCTCTTCCTTTCTCTAGGGTACGAGAAGCCGGCAATGGAGCCAGAAACAGGCTTGTCAAAACCCATAGCAGCCATGGCCTGCGCCGCCATGACTTTCTTCTATGTCGCGATTTTATATGCTCCTACTTTGATCTTACGGCTTCCTCCTCCGCCTTCCATCAACGAATTCATGATCCGACGGTTTATATGCGCTGCCATTTCTTCTATTGTCTCTATCATTTTCTGTGGTCTTATCCTTCCTGTAAGCTCTATTTATCTACTTCACTTCCTATTTCGAAGCTTAAAATGTTTGATCAATTTCGAATTGTTAACTTATTTATGTATTTTTTTTCGATTTCCCAATGCCAGATAAAAAGCATGGATGTATCTCCTTTACTTGGTGTTTATGGCATTCGATTAGACCATATAGTGAGTATCCTAATTTGCGTGTTTGCAAGTACCATGGAAGGAGATATTCTCTCTTTCATATTGTCATTAGTGCTTTATATTCTTGTATTTTATGCAGATTGGAAAAAAAAAATGGGTGACTGATTGCTAAATTTGCATTTTGAAATGCAATTTTATGTGTGAAACAGTGGCAAGCCGTGGTCCTTCCTCTTTTGTTAACTTCTGTAATGTATGCTGGATCTTTGGTCCTGAAGCTATTATTCTTGGTTGATTCATGTAAAGAGCTTGCGAGTGATAGTGGAGGCTTTTCATTTGACTGTATCAAACATCTTCAGCAAAACTTCATTGCTTCGATGTCGTTAACTGCTTCCAATGTTTTGGCTTGGCGTAACTATTTGGTGGTCAGTTGCTTTATCATTTTAGATTGCTGGTACTTTTTACTTGACATGGTATAGGAATGATTTATATATTTATCAAAAATTTTAAAATTGTGTACATGTGTGTGCACGTGAGAGAAGTGTGATTATTGATATCCTTTGTTGCTAATTCCTTACAAATATTTACTCCAATTCAAGTGCTGAAGTATTGATAAATTGAACTAGTGTAAATATCATATAGATAAGCTGTGCCAAGTTCCAAAATAGAACTTTGTTTCATAATGTGCTTTTGCCTCGACATGATTCTTAATGTTACAATATGGTTTTTTTTCTTTGTTGCTGTAAATATTGGCTTTTTTTTTTGTGATAATTCACATTATTGTTTGATATTCTTTGTTTAGTTAAATTTCAATTCTTAAGCTGCAAACGTAAGCTTCTCCACTAAACCAACCCTTGATTCTGATGCACAGGCTCCATTAACAGAGGAATTGGTGTTTAGAGCATGTATGATACCTCTCCTTATCTGTGGGGGATTCAAGATCTACAGTGTCATTTTTCTGTGTCCTATTCTTTTCAGCTTGGGTATGATTATAATACTGGCAAATATGCATTTGCAGTTTCTTTTCTCCTTTGTTCGGAAATGCTTCACTGGAAAATAATTTTGGCACACATTCCTTTGATCTTATGTGTAGCTCTCATTTCTAGAAATTTTTGTTTCAACTTCTGGTGTGAGCAGTTAAGCATTGTTTTGCCAATTGTATGCCACCTTAGGTTCTAAGGTGAATTTTATGCATATCATTTTCACGGAGTGTGATAATTATTCTGCAGCACATTTAAACCATTGGATGGAGATCTATATCAGGCATAACTACAGTTTTCTTAAGGCTTCCATGGTTGTAGGTATATTCTGCTTCTTGCACTCTACGTTAGATTGATGCAGTTTGAGTTTAAGAACTAACATTTGTATTTGATTTTGTTTTTTGCACAATTATGACCTTATTATCCTTCCAAGTTGATGATACTTTATTTGGAGAACATCTTTTTGTCAATAACTTTTCTAGTTGTCAATATCTCATTCGGTGAGTGGATTTGATAATTTGCCAGGTCTTCAGCTTGGCTACACTGTGATCTTTGGGTCATACGCTTCTTTTCTTTACATTAGGACAGGTATGTCATTTTTTTATGATTAGTAGTTAGCAGATGCATTTGCCTTGTGACATCTCTAGTAGCTAGAGGTCTGTTATTGCCAATGACAAAGCGTTTGTTCTTGTAGACTTCTATGTTACTGCTATATTTAGTTTGGGATGATTAAAAATCACTGTGAATTTTTCTGCCTGAAAGTTGTTCTGTTAACTTGTAAAGAATCACTATTTATTTGTTACATTCTAAGTTTATTCACTATTTATTTGTTACACTTTAAGTTTAGTGTTTTCATTCTTGCTAAGGTAGTATGTTTGTCACTCATGGGGTTTAGAATTGTTTGTATAATGTACCCTAACTTCTTTACTGCCTAAACTGAAGAAGATGTCAAAACAAATGTTGGTGTTACTTATATATACAATTCCACCTTGCTTATGGCTTTCACTCACCTGTCAATAAAATAGTTATTTGTGATGGCACAGCTTATTTTCTGCCTTTCCTGGGTGAATTCCTGTGTTTTTCATCAAATATGTATTACTTATTTGCAGGACATCTTCTAGCGCCATTAGTTGCACATATGTTTTGCAATTTTATGGGATTGCCTGTGCTTTTTGCAAGGAGCAAAGGTATGCGAATAAAGTTATAATTGCATCAAATTTTTGCCAGAGAGCAGTGGATAGTTAAAACAAGATTTTTACTAATTTTTTCCCTGATTTTCTCTTTATTCCATCTTTTATTTTTTATTTATTTATTTTCCTTTCAGAAATAGCCATTTCCATGTTAAGATAACAAAGAAGGAATTTAAGCCAACAAGAAGGAGCAGTAGAAAATTCGAACCCTAAATAAATCTTAATGTATGCTATTTAAAGAGATTTAACATTCAGAATACATGGTTTTGAGGGAAGTAAAACAAAGGAACCCTTTAGGAGAACCAATTAAATTAAAAACCTTCTTCTGTTTATGCTAAAGATTGTTATAGATTATGAATATGGAGCTGCGTTTATGATGAAAAAAACAGTTTGGTAGAAGACTAGGCATAGCAATGGGTAGAAGGCTTTAGGATACACGCCTCTGCCAATCTTTTTATTTAAGATTTTGCATGTTTATAATTTGGTTTCTGTTCACGTATATATTCAAGATTCAAGTGGATCACTATTCAACATATTGTGCAACTTGTTATGTGAATGTGTTGTGTAAATTATAAATACATGAATTTAGTATATTTTAGATTTCATAGTTAAGTTTT
Organism: Excoecaria agallocha; assembly: GCA_037975025.1. Lineage (NCBI taxonomy): Eukaryota > Viridiplantae > Streptophyta > Magnoliopsida > Malpighiales > Euphorbiaceae > Excoecaria > Excoecaria agallocha. The sequence goes on along the minus strand of CM075806.1, from coordinate 2,842,249 downwards.
GAATTACTATATTCAGTAAAAAGGAATTAATACTGTTAAATAATTAATAAGTTAATTTAAAGTATTACTATTGATTAAAAATATGAAAATAAAAGTATACATGCATAAGTAGTTAAACATTTTTACAAAATAAACATTTTTGGCAGATTTAGGTAGCATATTAATAGTATTAGTTGGATTTGGATGGGTAGGCTAAATCTTATCGGGTTTGGAAAAAGGCTTAGAAGTATTTATTCTGGCAGTTGAATTTTGTTGGTACCTTATCTGATGATGCCATCCCTATACAAAAAAACATTATATAAAATTTGGAGAAGGCCAAACTAAAAGCAACCCTAAGTTTTTTAATGTGGTTGTTGAGAAGTTTTACTTTCACAATCCTGCATTTCAGTTTTGCGGGCTGAGCTTAGAATCTAGTAATAGTGAAACTACTTTTCTTGCAGTTCCTAGGATTCTTGTTTTAGTGTTTTCTATGCATTTTCTTATTAGTTACCTCGCATGATAATTTCTTTGAATGGGAGAAAAATGCTTCTGGCATAAACAAATAACGGTGGCAAACTAAAATTTCTATGCAATCAAATAAAAACACAACTTTTTGTCAGCTGAAGGCTAAGACAATGCCTTGTCTATAACGGCCACCTTTTTCAAACTTCAGATTTGAAGCAGGTTTGATTATTCGGAGAGTAGAACTTAGATTGTAAAAATATGTGCTAGTTGTAAGATAACGCATGAATCTATTCTCCATTTTTGTCTACTTCTCTGATCCCCTTTGTCTATAAATATGCATGTCTATATTTTGGCACCTTCATACATTTAATTTATTCACTTATAACTGAACAGGAATTGCAAACTATACCTATATGAACTAATCTGGATTTAAATAAGACCTTTTTTTCTGCTTTTGCAAATTGATGATTTGTTGCATGTTTGAGGTTTGCCAAAATGCTCCAATTTTGTTTAATGACCTCATTGACCTGGTTGAATTGTCACAATTTTCCGGGCCAAATTGTCTTTGAACTTTATTTTTAAGCCAATTTGTCCTGTTGAGTTTCATTTTTTATCTATGGCTCTGACCTTTTCAGTAATAGTGAGTCTGGCATTCATCGCTGGAGTTGTGACGTTCCCGTGGCTTCTGTTTCCAATGACACAGCCTGATTTGTACAATGATAGGACAGATAATTGTAGATGTTGGCATGGATATTGTTCCTGGAATTAAATCAGTGACATCTTTCAGGAGGAACATACTTATGTCCTTGTACAACTATGTCCTTGTACAACTAATTCTACGTGCTAAATATCTTTTTGTGCTCCAAGGAAGGGGTTTATCGTGCTTATAACTCTGCATTTAAAGTTGAAACCAGGATTGGACAAATCAAAAGTGAGCTAATTATAAATTGCTTGAGGTTAAGCAGCATGAAGTATGAGATTCTGCATTGGGCAGAGGATGTGGAATGAGGAAAGGACAAGCTTTGACCTGAATATCGGTTATCTTTGAGTTAAGCCAAAATCTCTAATGATGATTACCGAATCTGCTGGCCTATGGCGTTAACATTATACTGATGATCACCGAATTCTCTAATGATTTCTTCATCTATTTTGTTGGTTAGCTTGTGATGTTTTTCTTTGCCAAATCTCATAGACATTGGCAACACAATTAAACGAAATCATATGTTCACGAATGAGTTATGATGCCAACTAGTTTTCCGATGAACGCTGTTCAGTTTAGTTCAAGGAAAAACGGGAGAAGATAATCTCAAACGTTATCTGACATAAACATCGGGCACTCACAACTTGAACTAAGCAGAGTTATAATTGAAAATAAAATTAATGCTTTTAGTTCATCAGTGTCGGTAGTATAGTGGTGAGTATTCCCGGCTGTCACGCGGGTGACCCAGGTTCGATCCCTGGCAATGCCGATTTTATTTTAACTCTCCCTCTCTGTTTTTTTGTCCATTTTTGAGCTGATAGGCGCCGTCGAAGGGCGAGACTTCCAATTTTAAAATTGCCGTTAGGGAACTGAGAAGTTAAAGAACCGAAATAAAGAATTATGCGATGATAATTGATAGCTTCCGATCAATAAACTACAATTTTTTTTGGGAATTTGCGAACGTCGTTCATCCCCAAAGTTATATTATATGTGAGTTTCAATCCCCTTCTTTGTACCGTTTTGAACTACTCTAATTTTGTTTTCACAGTAATTAAAATAATTTGTTTCATGACAATCAAACTTCCAAATTGAAGGAATGGGTGAGATCAAACATTGTATATGCTGATTTGATTCTTTGACGATAGTTTCTGTTATGGTTTTGAAATTAATCTCTAGCGATCATCTTTTAGAATCGCACTTGTAGTCTGACTATCCTTCAGTTCATATTTATTGCTATTGGTACCAAAATTAAATCATAATGCTCGTTTGTTCTAGCGTACGTACATTTTTCAAATTTGTTTCTTACTAACAATCATGATATTCTTCTGCATATAATCTGTTTGCTTTATTGTTACACAATGAGCTTAGCTGCTCCTTCCCTTTTTTTTTTTTCTTTTTCTCTCTCTTTAGATTTACCTACTGAATATTAGATTTTAATTATTGAATAGAAATTGTTGTGATATTGATGTGAGTATGCTTGATGACCTTTCGTATTAGGTATTCTTGTGAGTGATGAAGAGAGATGTCGAATGCAATCATTGGACTCTGTGGTGCAGATTATGACATTTTCTAAGCATCAATGTGCAGGTAATTCTTTTAAAGTCCATTTAAGTCTTTTACATGCTGAAATTATTTTCGGGTAAAATCTTTATGAGATTCGTTGAGCTATTAGGGTAGAAAAGAAAGTGAAGATTCTGGACCACTAATTTTCTTTTGCTTATAGGTTTAAAGGCATCAATAAGCTGCACAGCAAATAATTAGTCTTGCCTGCGTTTGCCAGTCCACAGCCAGTTTTACCCATCCTTTGTCTCTAGGACTTATACTAACTATTAACTAGCGGGTTAATTTCACCCATGATCACTGAACTTAGGCCATATTACCCAAAAGTAACTGACTTATTTTTTCTAACATAAATGTCACTACCTTTTTTCATAAAAGTCATATTCACCGGTTTCCGGCGACGATCTTGGCCGGAATGCTGACGTGGCATGCCACGTCAGCAGTCCTTTGCCGGAATGATGACGTGGCACGCCACGTCATCCGCCACGTCAGCAACCCTTGCCGAAATGATGACGTGGCACGTCACGTCATCCGCCACGTCACGTGAAGATGCCACGTCAGCCGCCATGTCACCTGTTGAAATAAACAAATGAGAAAATGACACATGTCAACCCATTTGCCTTAACCAAATCCAAATTGGGTCATCCATCCAAATTGGGTCTTGTTTAGGTAATGGGCCTCCAACCTTATAAACCCATGCCACTCCCTTTCTCTTTCCAATGTGGGATATGGGAAGTTTGAGAACATGATATTTTCATGGTTTTTCTAGCTTTTTTAACTATTGAATCCATCACATTTTCATGGTTTTTTTTGCTTTAACCATTTCTAATTCTTTCATGGGATGTGTATGTGATGGTTAAAGCCAAAAAAACCATGAAAATGTGATGGATTCAATGGTTAAAAAAGTAAGAAAAACCATGAAAAAAGAATAATCTTCTCAAACTTTATTTTTTCATGGTTTTTCTTGCTTTCTTAACCATTGAATCCATCACATTTTTATAATTTTTTTGGCTTTAACCATCACATACACATCCCATGAAAGAATTAGAAATGGTTAAAGCAAAAAAAACCATGAAAATGTGATGGATTCAATAGTTAAAAAAGCTAGAAAAACCATGAAAATATCATGTTCTCAAACTTCCCATATCCCACATTGGAAAGAGAAAGGGAGTGGCATGAGTTTATAAGGTTGGAGGCCCATTACCTTAGCAAGACCCAATTTGGATGGATGACCCAATTTGGATTTGGTTAAGGCAAATGGGTTGACATGTGTCATTTTCTCATTTGTTTATTTCAACAGGTGACATGGCGGCTGACGTGGCATCTTGACGTGACGTGGCGGATGACGTGGCGTGCCACGTCATCATTTCGGCAAGGGTTGCTGACGTGGCGGATGACGTGGCGTGCCACATCATCATTCCGGCAAAGGACTGCTGACGTGGCATGCCACGTCAGCATTCCGGCCAAGATCGTCGCCGGAAACCGGTGAACATGACTTTTATGAAAAAAGGTGTTCAGTGACATTTATGTTAGAAAAAATAAGTCAGTTACTTTTGGGTAATATGGCCTAAGTTCAGTGACCATGGATGAAATTGACCCATTAACTAGCATAGAAGAATCTTGCTTTCATATTTATGGTGCTCGAATAAAGAAATAAATTGGTGGATTGAAGGATTTTAGGGAATAATTGCTAGTGCTGGCTCTCGCTCTCTTTCTTCATTATCATACTTGTGCTCTAATAGTTGGCCATACATGACATTTGAAGTCACCATTATCGTGCAAATTACAGTGAAAAAATCCGTTTAATTTGATTTTGTTTTTTATATGGAACTACTTGTGAAAAGGTATGGGTGCACCAGATTTATTTCGATTAAGATTCTCGAATGAAGAATTTTAACAAATGTTTTGAACATTTTTAAGTGCTGGACTGGATTCAGAGCTTAAATCCTCCCCATTTCTTTCTTTCTTTCTTTTTTTAAACACCACAGGACTCACAATCAATGTTATTAAAATCGAACCGAATAAAGAATCGAAGAGTTTAAGGATTCATGGTTCGATTGGTTCGTTAAGGTTCAACCGAATTTTTTTTATTTTTTAAAAAATATATTATTTTTTAAATTTTATATAAATATTATAAAAATATCACTATATAAAAAAATTAAAAATAATTTAAAAAAATATATTTATCATCAAACATTAATAATAAGACTATATTTTCAAATCATTCAAAATTTATAACAAAAATTTATGATAAATATAATAAAAAATTATAAATTTTTAAAAAAATTCTTTAAATATAAATTATAAAATTTTATTTTATTTATAAAAAATTCATTAAATTGTTTGAATTTTAATTATTTTGTATTTATAATTTTATTTTATTTTTTTCCAGAAAAAATAATATTGTATTAATATTTTGGACAAAAAGTTGATTTTTCTAAGATCAAACCAGTTTTTTATCATTTAACCCGGTTTTATTCAGTTTTATCCTTGTTTAATCGGTTTTTTGACGGTTTGAAACAGTATCTTTCGGTTTTTATCCAATTCGGTTTTTATCTATTAAACCAATTGAATCAGCCGATAGTTTACGGTTAAACCGGTTCGACCGTCCGGTCCGGTTTTAATAACCATGCTCACAATAACTAATAAAAAATAAAATATCTACATATATTATTGTGAATGACTGAAATAGTGATGTCATCATATTACAGATCAGATATAATACATATCAGGGAGGTGAACTCGATCATTATCTTTGAAAAATAAAAGAAGTATTAGTTGCCCAACTCCTCTAGTTTAATAAATTTTATTGCTGCAGTTCTTTTCAATTAAATCCTCTAGTCAGATGATCCTGCTCTAGGTCTTCGAAGAAGATATAACTCATCATTCTTTTAGGACTTCCTTCTAATTTTCCCAATTGACTTGCTGACTTGGAGACTGAATTCGGTAGCCTAAGAGGCCCTGGAGGGTGTGTTTTGATAAGACATTCTTTATGTTCTCTTACTCTATATATAATGGTCAACTAGCATACACGCACATATATAATTATATAAATATATATTTTGGCTCGGTGATGTTCAGGAGGGGAAGTAGGTGGGTTACAACTTACCACTTCTTTTTCAAGTTTAATAAAATTCACATTGACTTCCTCTTCTGAATCTTTTGATGATGTTGGCTTTGATTAGATCCTCCTATCGCACAGAATCTATGTGAAAAGTCCCCTTTCTAATCTAGCTGTATCCGGCTTTTTGTTTCTATTCTATTTATTCCCTCAAAAGAACAAAAAAAAAAAGAGAGAAGCATCTAGGCAGGCCGAGCTTCGGATCAAATTATAGCTTTGTAGTAGAGAAGCTGGGCTTCCAGTCTCCCACTTTAAATCCTTAACTAACTTCAGTCTTCACCTTTATATCCTTAACTCTGGTGATTGGACTTATCCCTCATGCACATTGAAGTGTGGAATAATCACACCTTTAATTTATCTTGAAAGGCTAGTGAAGTCCACAATTGTTCTACTGGTGTCATTATTTAGATATGGATTTGGAGTCAAATATGCCACAAGAATAGTGAATTCACTTGCTGTAGAGTTATCTTAAGTGCCATTATTAGTTGGCTTCCTTCGTGATTTTATAATTTATTGCGTTAGGCCTTTTCAAGCATAAACATCATAGGAAATAGAAATATGTCAAGGAACCAGTCAAGAGCTGATTTCTTATTCGGAATTGCTGAACTCAGTTCAATCTCTAATGCAATTGTACCATGCATGCTAAACAGAGAGGTAAAATCTAAAACTGTAATAATAATATATATTCCTTTCTAGCAGATAGTCTGATACATCCTTGTAATTGCAGAAATCCACATCTTTGAATATAACCCTCCCCCCACCCCCCCACCTCCCAAAAAAAAAAAAAACGGATAGAGATAAAACATAGAAATAGAAGTGAAAGTAATCCTGATTCCAAAATACTACTGCTGTCCTATATGACCGAAATGGGAACAACTACTACTAATGATTTTACACAAAAAGGGCAAAAGACCTAGTGGGGTCACCATAATCTATCCAGCAGCATCAATTAGCATTGGAATTGGTAGGATTTTGGGAAGAACTTGAGCTGAGATTGAGATCAGGAATAGTGTTATTGTTGGCATTGGCCTTTGAGTTACCCTTAGATAGCTTCTGCTTCTGCTTCAGCTCAGATAGCAGTGCTTGATTCTCCTGGTTAAGGATCTGTGCTTTCTTCTTTAGCCTTTCATTCTCCTTCATTATGTAGCAGTTCTGCAGGTACAGCTTGGAGTTCAGTCTTTCCATATCTATTGAATATAAACTTTTCAAGACTGCCTGTAATGCCCCTGAAACCAGAAAACAACAGTTTATTATTAACAAAAGAAAAAAAGAGTATTTCAGGGTATGTTCTTTAGTAAGGTACAACACATAAGACAGCATTTTAATAATACTATGGAAATAATAAATATATTACATGTTATGACAAAATGCTTACATCTATATAAAACAAAACATAGATTGCCCTCAGAGAATTGCAAAACAACAAAGAAATTAAAAATTTCTGAATATAATTGAGAAGGAAAAAGTAATGTATGAAACCAAGCTAGATTACCAGTAGTGTACTATAGATTTTAGATTAAATGTCAAAACGAAATAGGAATGTTGAAGAACTAGTCCAGATAAGAGTTAAGATGGTCAAACGAAGAGAACCAAAACAGAGGAAAGCAGGGGAAGTGAAGAGCAAAGAACAATTCAATAAATATGGACTACCCAGATATCTTTATATAGAAGGAGAGAGAGAGAGAGAAAGGACAAGTGGATAGTCTAGAAGATAAAATGAAGAAGAAATGGAGACGGAATAAGAGTTGCCAAATCTGTACTCATCAGCAAATTGGATTTGGGCCTCTTTCGGTTTCCCAACCATGAAAGAAAAGGATAAAGGTTTTTCAAATAAAGACTGACTATGCAGAGCGAACGTATGTGTGTCTACATTTGTGAGTAAGTTTGTTGCAATATAGTTGTTCCTGTGTGTAGGATATCTAAAAGAGTATATAAACTTAGTATAAAGGAATAGGCCGAAAGTTAATAAAATAAAACAACTAAAAAAAACAAAAGGTAAAGAAAACTAGTTGGCTACCACAGAGCTGGAGAAAAAGTGCGAGGATAAAACAATATTAGAGAATCCAAAGAGAAGGCATTCAAACAAAGAGACATTCCCTCCTCAAATGCGAATCGTTTATAACACAGACAAGGCAAATGGACTCTAAAATGTCTTATTTGACATTCAACAAACAATAACGCTTGAGCATAAACTTTGTCTACTCTATGTTAGTGAAAGGGGAAGGCAAGAAGAAACTGAACAATACAGAGAATAGAAAGAAAGAGAGAAAGGTGGGGGAGCCCATATGTTTTCTCTTTATCTATTTCTAAAAAGATCACCTTTTCAATAAGGTTGGATAGAGAGCCTTAACCGAGGAAGATAATGTGTGTCTGGACTATAACTAGTAGAGCAGTAAAAAAGAAATGGAGTTTTTGGTGAATGAAGTGATGAGGAACAAAATGAATTAAGAGGCTGTTAATATATAGAGCAAGAAGCTAGAGCGAGAAAAGATGAAAACTTTCGTAGATAGATAGAGAGAGAGAAAGAGAGGGAAAGCATTATGGGTTGTGAGAGGGAACATGCCTCTCTCTCCTGACACAACAATCATGCATGTGTAAGCATGGAAGGCGGCCGGTTAAGAGCAAAAAATTTAATGTTTTTTGGGTGTTTGTATGATTATAGTGATGAAGGATATGAGGTCATGTGAATGGTGGTTGCTAGTTTTTCTTTAAGGGCATTTCGGTCATAAATCTTGCATTATGTTTTCTTCTTCTTTTTTTTTTTTTTCTGCCTAGGCCTTGTAAATGATGGTGGGCTAGGCCAGTCCCCAAGATTCGCAATGATGGTTTGGATTGGTTCGGACCATAATCACACCACCCCCACCCTCTTCTTCTTCTCTTTTTCACCTCTTCACCACCCTCATAATCAATTCTTTTCTGTTTTTGCTTCTTCTCCTCCGCATTATGTGATTCTTTTCTTTTGGTTTTTTCACTTTTCCAATATTATTATTTTCTTTGTTCGGCAACTGTTGGATATAATCATTTTTTCTTGCTGTAATTTTTCACTGTTACTATGTCATAAATTCCAAAATGGCGGTTTTTGTGCTTAGATTGGCTTTTGCTTTGCTACTTTTCTTGTGGGTTTCTAACTTCACTTGTATTTGTCATTCTTCACTACAATTATAATCTACATCTGCCCCATTTCTTAAAATCATAAATCTACTTATAGGGGTAATTTAGGAATTTTATTACATATTTTTGGTTAATGAATTAGCCTAAAAAAAAGAATATACATAACTAAACGTTACATATACCATGTGGCAAAGATAAATATCAAGAAAAAACGAAATTATAAAGAAACTTTTTTCTAACATGGCTGTGTGGGAGTAATTATATCCCATTTTGAATTATATAAAGATTTTTATTATTTCTTAATAATAATGTGCAATGGATTGTAATTGATAGTGTTGGACTATATTTTATGAAAAACATGAGTCCTATAAACTCTTGTAATTGAAAAAAAAAAAAGGAGCTCAATGACCGTAATAAACATAATGTCTTATATATATATATATATATATATATATATATATATATATATATATATATATATATATATATATATCACTTTTTAATTTGACCACCAGATCTATTCCTAATTGACATAATTTAAGTGTTAAAATATGTCATTTTTAAGGAAAAAAAAGAAAAATAAAAAATTATTTCCGACATGATTTGTTGTGTATAAATGTGAACAGTTAAATGAAGAATAAAATGATATTAAATTTTATTCTAACGGTACACAATTGGGGCATATAAAAAATATATCCATACACTGAAAGAATATTACCAATTTTAATTTAGACTGATTTCAATTTGTAATTTAGAATAGCCTATTATTATTCGTTTTTATTTACAATTTACTACGGGTTTAAATGTAGAATTATTATTTTGTCAATATGCGAAGGAACGTGTGAGTAATAGGGTTGGCTGTATTTAATAAAATATATAATTATGGTAGAATATCCTCAATCCTCATCAACAATGCGAAAGAAATAATGTGATCTTTCGTCCCAACTAATGATAGACTATGATATAGTAATATGATTAAAATAGGTAGATTTTGTAACCAGTGGGCAATTATGTGACTGTAAAAGTGACCATTTTGCCCTTACAGCTATTGCACTATTTGCACAATTGATGATGTTTTGTTTTACGTTATTACAATCATAATTGTAAGCATGAAATATCATAAGTTTAGGCATATATTTCTGCCATATATAGATAAAGAGGGCGAGACCGAAATAATGGGAGAGGAGAGGAGAGGAGAGGAAGAAAAAGGGTTGGATGATAGTTGGGCCAGCCTAAGCCCTCATGGGTTATGAGTGCCTTAACGTGAAACATCATAGTTGACAGGGTGGGTGTTTTTGGATGGGTCTAAGAGAAGGGTAAAGTAGTCATTTGAATATTTTTTTGCATCCTCGTGGAGCTCGTTCATTTAAGCCTTGATTTGTGATATATGTAATTATGGGTTCTTATTTAATGGGTTGTTTGCATGCCAAATGACCAAATTGCCCTTAGCTCTTTCTTTCTACCTTGTTCATTTTCATGTTTAATTAGCTCTACCAACATTGTTGTTGTTGTTTATTATAATAATAATAATTATTATTATTATTATTATTATCAGTATGATGTCCTTCTCCTTCAACTAACATGTAGTGGTTAAGCTTTTCTCAACTTATGCTAATATTTGTTTCAATGTACTCAAGACAGCTAAAACTTGACTTTTGAAGCTGGAGTGATTTGGGATCCCCCTTGCCATTTTTTTATTTATTTATCCTCTCTGAAGCGTCGAGATTTTCCTTAACTTTAATTAGATAAGGGTGGAGATGATTACATCAATTTTAAATCAATTTCTAAGTCTATATTTGTCACCATTTTAGGCAATACATTAGGCTTACTTTATTATAAAGTGGAAAACTTGTAAGTGATGAATGAGACATTGGAGGGACATGCATGTAGGACTTGTCTAGACGGCTTAGCTCTTTTGGGTTGAACCAAGAACTTGACTTCATATACGAATCTATAAAGAGAAAAATAATATATATATATATATATATATATATATATATATATATATATATATATATATATATATATATATATATATATATATTGTTTTAAGATTGTTTTCTTCTAGCATTAATGTATCAAATGCATATCTTAATATTTCACTTTCCATCCTGATTTATATTACGAATAATTAAAAAATTTCCCACAAATCTACCATCTAAATTTTAATTAAATTTCAATGTATAAAATTAAACAAATTGATTCGAACTTTTAATGACGGTTTTATTCCGAATCCTCTGTTATCTTATCCGTGCAAAACCAATTGACTAATGAGTTAAATGCTGCCAATTTACCATTCAATTAGTTTTGAATATATAAAATAACGAAAGATTTGAATTTAAACTGTTATAAAAAAATTGGGTGTTGATGTGTGAGATTTTGTATATTAGAAGCTTGATTAAAATTTAAGCGACAGATTGGAAAATATTTGTAGTTATCTTTATATTAACTAATAATTATGAGAATTATCTATAGTTAAAATGATTGAGAGCATACTTACCATTCTAAATGAACAAAATTCGAATTTTACTCTACTCATCTTCAAATATGTTAAAAAATAAATAAATAAATAAATAAATGAAAGTTTTTATTAAGATTCAATCTCTGATTTTATTCATCAACAATACAGATGAAATGCCATATACAAAAATGATTTAACACGTTAGCGGTTCTTATAATTGGATTTAAGCTTCATTCACCATTGGAGATAATCTATTATTTGCTCTATTCTCTTTTTCATACGGATTAATTGAAATTTAAATTTGAGTATAGTAAAATTTCTTATGAACATGGATAGTGTATGCTATAATTTATCTCTAATTATTATGTCTTATATCTTTTCTAAAGAGGACTAATTATTAGACGGAAGAAAAGATAACAAACATAATTCTTTTCTTAGTAATTTTTTTTTTCCCAAAAGAAAAACTGTTAACAGAAGAATTATTTGTTGGCCATATATGAAATGGACATATCATTTGGAAATCCTATTTTGAAACTAGAAGGAAATGATTTAAAAAAAAATAGAATGAAGAAATATATATAAGATTATGATATTTTATTTTATTTTATTACCTAGAGTAACTGAGCTCGTCTGAAATGTCAGATGCCGAGCCGAATTAGGACAACGGATTCTTCACGAGAATCCTCCAAACATTATTGAGTGTATTTGATTTTTAGGTTGAAAGAAAAGGAAGAACTAATATTATTTTTGCAGAACAAGGATTGATTGATATATTTGAAATATAAGCTGCAATTATTTATTTACATACACTAGCAATGATTATACATAGTTATGACATAAATAAGTTTAATAATAAGCTATATATTATTAAAAACCTCTTTCCATGGATTGCTTTCTTCAAAATTTTTGTTTTAAATATTAATTTTTGGAATAATTCATTTTTCGGCATTTTGTCAAAATTAAGCTCTCTGATTTTATTTTATTAAGCGAAGAAATTGTCCATTCTTGCTAAATAAGGATCTAGGAGACTGTAATCAATAAAATTAGATTTTTTTTGTTCAACAAAATTAGAAATTGGAGATGACATGTGCCAAATCAGTGCGATCTAGTAAAGTTGAAAACTTATGATCTGGTCAACTAGAGGGATAGGGAGGCAAAATGGTTTATGCAAGAAAGTGCAGAGCAGAAGAAGAGTAAATGGAGTTTAAGTGCGAAAAGAGGATAAGGGTTATTACTTATTACACTCTGGTCTGAAACAGCCAGTGATGGCAAGCCCTAAATAATAATAATAATAATAATAATAATAATAATGGTGCTCTTACCCTATGGTAATCCTTTCGAGTTTCAAACCTGTTGTTAAATAAATTCTTGCTTTTTGCAGCCACCTTGAGTCACCCTTAACCAAAAAGAAATTTTGGCTTTCATGATTTTCTTAGGGGCTGTTTTTATCATAAATGTGTATGGCAGTGCTCAAGAGATTTTTGCATGGCCACAGTTAAACAGGGCATTCATTAGTGCCCACCACCACCATCATCAACCTCTACATTGCCTATAAATCCAATTATTCAAAACACCTCCAATTAGATAACGACCCTTTTCATTTTTTTTTTTGACCTTTACCCATAAAACGTATGAGAAAAAAACTTATATATACACTAAAATGATGAGATTTGTTTAGTAATCCTAATTCTGGCGTTGCTTAAATTATTAAATATTTTGTTGAAAATTAGAAGTTGGAAATATTTTATCACTAATGCAGCATTTTGGGGGGTTAATTACATCCGTAGTTATTGAACTTTTGAGTTTATAATCAAATGGTCATAATAAAATAATTTATAACACAAAAAATATCAAAATTCTATTTTATTTCAATTAAAGTAAAAATAATATAAAAATTAATTTTTTATGTCACAAAAGTGATAATTAAGCAAATTAAATATGATTGTTATGTCATTTTAATACTAATTAACTCTATAAATAAATCATGATTAATTACTTAGATTTTTTTATTTTCTTTGCACGTTATTTTTTTATATTTACATGATGACGTAAAACATTTTTTATCCGGTGGTTCAATTTAAAATGACGTGATAATTATATGTAGCATGTTTAACTATTATTCCAGTGATATAAAAAATTAATTTTAAGATTATTTTTACTTAATTGAAACAAAATAAAATTTTAATAATTTTTATATTATAAAATATTTTATTATAATGATTTGGTTATAAACTCACAAATTCGATATGTAATTAACTCTATTTGGAAGGATAGTTGAGTATTAGACCCGTTTAAGATTAGGACTTGAGCCGGATTTTGGTTGGATTTACATGGTTTTTTAAATTATTTTCTGTTTAAATTCGGTGCTATTGAGTATTATTCTCACTAATAACATATAGAAAATGTGATGATAATAAATAACATTAATGTCATAAGAAAACCAAGATTGGAATTGGAAATAGGCACAGATAGTGGTTGAATAAAGATTCCAGTACTGATAAAAAAAATGATACAAGTCTATCGCTTTTATTATTTTCTTAAAAAGGGCAAAAAAAAACTAATAAGACAGAATTGAATCTCTTTTATCTTATTCTATTGGTCCCGGATAGGATATTGTGGAGCTGTAGGCATATCGACAATAACAACTCCACTTTTGATCACTACCTTGTATATTTTATGGGTTTTTATCATTAAAGCCGAAAGTCCAATTAGCTCCTAAAGTATTAAATTAATCTTCAAATTTATTAATGTTGACAAGAGAGAATGCACAATGTGTAATTTACTAATTTCAATCCAAATACCATTTTCATTGCCTGATGAAAAAAAAAAAAAAAAGAAAAAAATAAAATCCAAATATCATTTTCTAAACTAAAAGATATATATTATATAGATATAAGAGAAAGATAGAGATGATTGCATCACCCTGTAAGAAAGGCAAGAAGTTGACCCGTGGGATATGATTGGACAACATGATGTTATACACGTGAAAGGGTTGGGAAATTTTTCTTCTTCAATTTAACTCGCATAAAGAATTAAGTGGGATTTATAATTATTAAATAATTTTCATTTTGTAATTTAACTTTTGACGTTAAAAAGCTCTATCCGAATTAAATCATAAGGTAATTTGAAAAACTTGAAAAGGTGAAACTGTGAAGTTATTGGGAGAGATTATGGTATTAAATCAGATGACCCACAAGCAAAGAAATGCAATTGTGAAGTACGTGAGTGTTGTGGGCATGGGGGCAAATGCTGGGTCAATTATACTGGTGGTCACTAAAGTTTGTCAATTGTAACGATGTGATAACTTAACTTTGATTTATAACGAAAAAATCACTAAAGTTTTATTTTATAACATAAAAGTCAATCAGATCAGAATAATAAAAATCGGATTATTGATGCATGTAATACACACATAATATCAGTATACGTCACCAAAAAAAGTAATACATTACTGGCCTACTCACTATCTACGTGACATAAAATAAAAAAAAATAAAATAAGAATTTTTTTAACTCTTTCTGGCCCCCTCTCTCTCCTCTCCCCATTCTTTCTCCTCGCCCCCTCTCTCTCCTCGTCCCAACTTAAAGCTTGCAATCAGCAATTTCCCATCCAAATTTCCATCCAATTATAATCAAAGCTAAAAAAAAAGAACATAGGCAGAGAACATGCACCTACTTAGGGATGATCACGGGGAGGGGATTCCCCGGCTCCGGTGGGGACCCGCCCCGAACGGGGCGGGGAATCCCCGAATTTTCCCCCCGCGGGGGCGGGGACGGGGGGAAAAAAATCCCCGTTATAAAATCGGGGACGGGGACGGAGAATGGGATATCCGCCCCGCTGGGATCCCCGCCCCGCTGGGATCCCCGCCCCGCAATTTTTTTTTTAATTTTAAAATATAATATTTTATAAATAATTATAATTAAAATTAAAATATAACTTAATTTTATTACTTAATTTTAAATTTATAAATGGTTAAAATTTATATTATGATTAATTTTAATTTTTTTATTTATTAAATGTTATATTTTAATTTTAATTATTTATAAAATATTATATTTTAAAATTAAAAAAATAAAAAATTCGGGGATGGGGATCCCCGCGGGGGACGGGGATCCCCGCGGGGCGGGGGATGGGGGGGATTTTCTCCCCGTTCTAGATTCGGGGGCGGGAACGGGGAATCCCCGACCCCGCGCGGGGCAGGGAGTGGGGATGCAATCCCCGGCCCCGCCCCGTGAGCATCGCTACACCTACTGTCCACATTCATAGCCACCCACCAGCAGCCACCAGAGCGCGATGCAACCGTTCCAATTCACCGTCAAAACACCTTTATGCAATTTCAGTTCTGGCTAACTTATGACAAACAACTTTTTTCCCTAATTTGCGATTTAATGATCATAAGGCCTCTATTAGAGCAATTCACAATATTCCATAGCCACCAGCCTTACCATAACGAAACTCTGTTTTCTCTCTTCTTTACCTCCACAAGTAAGTTTCTCTCACCCTCTTCATGATCGCCAATAAGCTTCCTACGTAAATTGGCTTCTGGTGCTATTAAAGCTCACGAAAGGCATCAACAGCGGGAGGGGAAGCCTCCTGTACCTCTCAATTGGTTGAAGTCTTTGGCTTCTTTGACCAACACGCTGGCACAGAAGATCGGCAAATCTATTCGGCGACCTGGCGTCCCATCGAAAGCTAGGGTTTATACCGATATCAATGTCATCTGCCCCAAGGAATATTGGGACTATGAGTCCCTCACTGTTCAATGGGGGTAATTATCTTATTAACCCTAATTTAGATGGTTGGATTAATTATTGCTGGTGAATTCGAAGAAAAATCTACCATGTCCATGTGATTGAAAATCGCACATATACTCGTGCGTGCTTGGTTTGCCGACCTTAACTTTTTTTTTTTCTTTTGTCATTGGCTACAAAAAGAGGATAATTGTTTTAGCAATTATTCTATCTATTATCTCTTTGGTTTCTTAGTAATTTAAGTTTATTGGTGGTGGTGTTTCCAGGGAGCAGGATGATTATGAGATGGTGAGGAAGGTTGGGAGAGAGAATGGGGAGAGGTGTGAAAGGGGGTCGGGAAGAGTTAAAAGAAATCTGATTTTAATTTTTTTCATTTTATGCCACGTAGGCAGTGAGTAAACGAATGATGTGTCATTTTTTGGTGATGTTTTTTTATTCTATATTACACATGTATTACAGGTATTGATGGTCTGATTTTTATTATTTTGATTTAAGTAACTTTTATATTATAAAATAAAATTTTAGTGATTTTTTCGTTATAAATCGAAGTTAAATGATCACATCGTTATAATTGATAAATTTTAATAATATATATATATAATTGACCCGGCAAATACGCATCATCTCATTAATATTTGAAGGCTTTTGAGCTCTACTTTCTGAGGTCATATTTAATCATATCACATAATACCAATCCCCTGCATGGCTAATGATGAGAATTTTCACATTATTATGATTTTGGAAGCAAACCCAATTGAACCCTCCCCTACACGTGAGCTTAGGGTATGCTTTAGGGTTTTATTATTTGATATTAGAGTGGCGATTTCAGGGACCACACGTGTTAACTAAATGCCCCCATTCAAACTCAACTCCTATGCAATTCTTTCCTACTCCACTTACTTTCCTGTTAGATTAAAGCTTTCAATTTTTTTTTTAATAAATTATTAGTTCGTTCAGAACTGTGGAATTTCTGATAGAAGCTCCAACACCCTTTTTTCAAGCACGCAAGCTTAATTGCGTAGACGGAATCAGGGAAGAAAGCATTAGCTTGGAGCCACAGTTTAAAAATTGTCAATATATTTGGATGGGCCTAAAACCTTAGCGCATTTTCTGATGGTCTTTTGGGCCTCTGTAAACTAAAACCCAGTTCCGGTTTTTATTTTGGTTCACCGTTCCATTTGTATGGTTAAATGGAAAGTTTCTGTTTCCATCCGATAATATATATATATATATATTTATTTATTTATTTATTTAAATCAAGCCAATATTATATTAGTACAAGAATTAATAACTATTTAATAATTAGCTATTCATTTCAATTTTTTTAATTTATAAGTCATTTTTCTACTAGTATGATTTATAAATTTATTCATAAATCCAATCTAGATAAATGTTTTCTCAAATTTTTTTTTTCTTTTCTCTATTGGTAAGCTGGTTTTGAGATCAAATCAATTTAGGGAAGAAATTTATTAGAGCAAAGCACTGGACCAATGCGCATTAACCATTGACAAAATGGTTGATTGATTGATTAATTTTTAGCAAAAACTTAAGAAATTTGCAGTATCAACTTGACTATTTGTATATTTTCCAATTCATTATCTTCTGTATGATGTTTTAATTTAAATCAAAATTGAGATTTTCAGATTTTACAAGCAGGTGTAGAAGAGAGTCTAGTAAGCGGAACTGTATCAACTATAACATTCTGGTCATCATCATTTCTATGCCATGTCCACCGTGCATGAGTTGAATTCACCACTTCAAGTTCTCCATGCCCAAAACTTGCCTCTCTGAACACTGAAATTTCTGGTTTGGGTTCTGTATATCTGCCGTTTTTCAACCAAACAAATAAATCTTAATTATGTAACTTTTCATGCAATGTCTTAACATTTTTATCGGTCTGAGGTATGGATTAAAGCCAAATTCAATTCTAAAATCTAAACTTGTGAGGGAACAATTTTTTCAAACTATTATAAAAGCCACTGTATTTTACGAGAGAGCTCAAATAGAATACCACATTATCTCTACATTTAAAACCAATACGTGAAGAATTTGTAGCACGAAATTCACAAAATATAATATATGCAGATGGTAGCACTAAAAATCCATGGCTCACGTGTTAAAAGAAAGTAAAATTAATTCTAATTCAATCTTAAAAATTAGCTGAGAAAGTTACTGTCTAAAGTCTCAACTATTATAAAAATTACTTTAATTGGTTTTTTCAGAATAAAGATTGCACCATTTTTTCTGACTAATCGATATGAAATACCTAAGAGAGTAAGTGCAAATAAACTTACAGTTTGGCAGGGCCTTCACGGTTTCCTCCATCACCAACGGTTATATAAATAGGTGCACAATTATCTGCTTTCCCTTCGTAAACACGAGTCTACAAATAGTAACAAAAACCACAATTTCAAAACCTCATTTTTATTAAAAAAAAGTTATTGATCTAGTTAGACCCAATTAATTTTTATGTATGCATAAATACTTGAGTCGCGCTCCGGTGCACAGTTCGTGAGCGTATCATCCGATCAAATATAAACAATGTAGCACATTGATCTAACAGTGCGTATGCGTGCGTGCACTGTGCACGAATACACAAAATAACTCTTCTAAATAATCAATTCATAATTTAATGAAAAAAATATTATTTTAGAATTTAATAAATTCATAAATTAAATTAATAACACAACTCACAAATCGCTAGTAAGCGTGAACATGGCCAGAAAAGACAACATCAACGCGATTCCGATAAAGCAAATCTTCCATGGATTTCATCATATCAACAGATTCAGACTCACCTTGATGAGCAAGATTAGAATTATACCAAGGAGCATGCGTTAACACGAATACCCATGGCGTTTTTTCCTCTTATCAATTTTCCCAAAATCTGCTTCTAACCATTTATATTGATCCGAATTTTGGTCAAAATCACTGTATGAACCCAACATAATCACATGAACACCGGTCATATTAAAAGAGTAATATAAATTAGAAGTGGAACCACTGTGTTCAAATGGCATTAACCATCTAGCATTGTAGGCTGTGAAGCTTTCTCTATGGAAAATTGGGGTATCTTCTACTTCATGGTCTCCTTGTGTGACCATCCATGGCCTCTGGCTAGCCACTGGTTCAACCAATCTTCCAAATGAGTCCCATAGTGATTGAACCGTATCTGCATAGGCTAAATCCCCTGGTAGAAGTAATATGTCATACCCTGATTTCGATATGTGGTCGAGGGTTGTTTTGGTTCAACCAGTCTGCCCAAGATCACCTGCTTTTATTTACAAATTTAAATTAAAACAAGCCAATTGATAGAATTTTGCTACCCTAAATGTATTGAACTGTGATTTTTTTTTTTAATTATCCTTGATTAATTCTTCCCATTAGATGAACTTAAATATTAAATTATTGGACTGGTTGTCTACAGTTGAACTAATTCATAATCTATTGCTTTATATATATATATATATATATATATATATATATATATATATATATATATATATATATATATGATTGCCTTGAGAAGCACTCATAATCTATCTTTTTAGGGGTGTTAAGTTGGTTGGTTCAATTCAGAATTGTGTTAAGTTGGTTGGTTCAATTCAGAATTGGACTAAACCAATAGAACTGAAAATAAATTTATATTATTTTACAAACCATATTGAACTTTTATAAGAACAACCAAACTAACTTAATTGTACACGGTCGGTTTGATTTGATCCAATCAGTTTTATCGATTTACTAATTTATATTTATATAATTTTATATATCAAAACATAAGTATAAAAATATGCATAAACAAAAAATACTCGCATTTTTTCAAAGTTAAATGGATTCAGTTTATCATTTTAGGTTTTTGATAATTAAACTGAACTAATTAAAGTTAAATTTTAAAAAACGAATTAAATAAACGGAAATGTTTGCAATTCAAATTCGATTTCTAATTTCAATTGGATTTTGCATAATCCTAATAAATACTCTCTCGCATTATGAGTTCAACACTCGATCACTGAACTATTAATTTAAAGAAATTTGATTCGAAAAAATAAAATGTCGAGGAGAGAGTCCAAATTACGATGAACAAACACGAAACTTTTCAAAGAAAATAATAATAATAATGAATTACCTACAACAGTGAAGTTGATAGGGAAGCGAGCTGGTGGGGTTTTGAAAGTGAAATTGCGAGCAGAATTGGAACTGCAAATATAATAATAAAGAGTGTTCGGAGTGAGAGGACCAATCACCACATTATGAATACTGCCTGATCGAATATGAAGACATATTTCCATTAGCTGAATTGTTATAAATTCCAGGTGTTGTACTGTAATTTACTACTGACGCTGTTTCTTCTTCTGTTATCCATGTTATTCTCATCTCTTCTTCACTTACCATTGACATATGCACCTGCATTTCCAAATTATATATGCTTTTTTCAGTTTATTTTCTGTTAAGAATGATTTTATACTCCATTGATATAAATAAATTAGGAAAATAAAATATTCATATAACATAAATATATGTATTTTTTTCACCGAACTTTAAGTTAATTTCTAACCATCAAACTTACTCTGACCTAATCCCCCTCTATCTCTCTCAACTCAACTGCTATGAATTAAAAACTTAATATGTATATATATAGATATATATTTCTTTGTTTTGGTCATCAAGCAGAAACGATTTTCAACTCTGTAAAATCAAGTTACATTGCGAAATTTACTATATGATTCAGTCCATAGATCGAGTCAATTTGAAATTTCATATATATTATCATTATTTCTAGGTTAATTTTACCACCAATTAATTACTATATGCTCTAATATCTGCCTAGTTATAAAAGAAATACTGTAATATAAGCAATACCTCAACTGTGCGAAAATTGCAAACTCCCACAAAAAAAATTCCATCAATACAGGTCATTTTAGAAACCAACACTTTAAGACTGTCATGATATGTTGAGGTGCCAGTTTTAATTGGCCAAAATTCCCGGTCGCAATCCAGCTTGTTAGTTTCTAGAAGGTCCTTCAATTTTGATATATGATTTTTTGCACAATTCACATACTTTTGTGTTAAAAAATAAAATTTACGGTTAAACCGTTAATATAATATACTAAGCATGATTGTATTTTTTCAATGAAAACCAACGAAAAGAACAACTAATGATAAATACATACCGAAATTTCCATTTACAGAGCATGTTAATCAATTTTACTAGCTATCAGTTGAAAAAATATGCACGGCAGAATATTAATTGTTTATAAGCACCAATCTGATTAGCAAGAAATTAAACTATTTAATCAAGTGTAGAGAAGAAAATTAACCAAAAAAATTGTTATTAATTACCTGTTGAGGGGTTGTGGCATTAGCATCTTCTAATAGCTTCAGACGGACGTTTTCACGTGGTGGCGACCGCTTATAGGAATGGCCACCGGCAAAGAATCCGGCAAGAATCAATGCATAAACATATGAGAAAAACAACTTTTCTGTAGCCATGATAATTTACGATGAAGCAGAAATAATCAGACAGAAAGGAAAAATATCTTTAACATGTTAAAAATAAGATAACTTTGCATTATGGTTCCTATGGAATTTGGAATCTTTTGAGGTTTTGCGTTTATTTGTTATTTGCCTCAAATGTTATTTTTAGCTCGTCTTTGCACAAAATATCCAATTGATTTTCTTTTTCTTTTTACTGCTTGCTTGACATCTGATTCAACTGCTTAATGTTTAATGTTTAATGTTTAGTTGTTTAATGTTTAATGTTATTTTTAGCTCATCTTTGCACAAAATATCCCATTGATTTTCTTTTTCTTTTTACTGCTTGCTTGACATCTGATTCAACTGTTTAATGTTTAATGTTTAGTTGGCCAACCTTAGAAAATTGGGAAAAAAAATACAATTTCCTTTTTTTGGTAAGAAATTAAAATATTTCTGAATGCAATTTAGCAAGACTTATCTTCGGAAAAAAAAAAATACATGGTTATTAAAACCGGACCGGCCGGTTTAACCGGTTTAACCGCAAACCGATAGGCCAACCGATTGATTCAACTACACAAAACTGAATTGGCAAAAAACCGGATTGAACCAAAAAAAACGGATTGAACCTTAAAACCGGATAAAACCGAATTTTTGGCTGAAAATTGTAAAAAATTATATTTTTTTTGTATTTTTTAACCCCATATATATATATATATATATATATATATATTTATTTATTTATTTATTTATTTATTTATTTAAAAAAATTAGTATTTTAAATTCTAAATATGTCACTTTATAATTTAATATACTTATTATATATTTGGTTCATTGTAATCAAATATTTGTGTGTGTATATATATATATTAAATTTTTATTATTTATTTATTTGAAAAAAATAGCATTTTAAAGTTTAAGATATCACTTAATAATTTAATATACTTATTATCTATTTGGTTCATTGTAATTATATATATATATATATATATATATATATATATATATATATATATATATATATATATATATATGAAATTTTCATAATTTATTTCTTTGAAAAAATTAGTATTTTAAATTCTAAAAATGTCACTTAATAATTTAATATACTTATTATTTATTTGAATTTATTATAATTAAATATAATTACACTCATACATGTAAGGTTAATATTTTCTGTGTTTGCTTCATTAGTACTCCATCTAAAAAGGAAATTTTTTTCATAATATGATTGTATTTTTATGTTTCTAATATATAATATTCAAAAATTCATAATTAATTACTTGTAACAATAAAATTTAAATTATGTTTTGTAACTTATTATTATGATATTTGTGACATATATTAATGTTTGATGGTTATTTTTTTAATTTTTATACAATAGTATTTATAAAATTATAATAATTTATAATATTTTAAAAATAGAAAAAAAACTCGGTTGAATTCGGTTGAATCGGTCGAATTACGAACCCCCAGCCTTGCCGGTTCTTTATCCTGTCCGGTTTTAATAATATTGAAAAATTATATATTTTTTTGTCTATCTATAAAAAAAAATTATTTTCACGGGATCCATAAAGAATAATGAATCAAACCAATTACACTTTATCATATTCATATATGCAACGCAGTTATTTATTTTATACATGGTAAAGTATAATTAATTTGATCTATAAATTTTTTCATGAACCTAATTTAAGAAATGTCTACATAAATTTATCCACAATTTATTATAATTAAATTAACTGGTCCATCATGTATATGTCAAAATTTATAATTTAAATAGCATAATATTTTGCTGAAAGTCATTACATTTGGATATTTAATTCTCTAAAGACCTCGGCATGCCATTTTGCCAATGACTCGTGCACATAGCACGAATTCTTTTATTAAAAAAGGAAATTAAAATCATAAAAATAAATAAATAATTCGGACAAATATTCAAATGATAAAATAAAATGGTAGAAATTCCTTCTCCATTAATCAGCAATCTCAATTTTGAGTCTTGAATATGAAATATATTTAAATATTTGTAGGTAGCGGTTTGTTCCTTCGGTAAACCTGTCCAACACAAATTCGAAATAGTTGGAATACTAAACTTCAAATACTTAGGGATTTATATATAAAAAAATGGATAAAATGCTTTAATTTTACCCATTAACGTGCCTAATTGAACCTTTTTGGAAAATTTAAGGACATGAGACCTCATAAATATGTCAACTTTTCTTATTGTAAATAATTATTTATATATTTTTCAATTTATTAATTTAAAATGATACTTGAATTATAATTAATATTAAAAATTTAGATTTCAAGTTGTACAAGCAGGTGTTGAAGAGAGGGTAGTTAGCCAAATTGAATCGGCGGTGACATTCTGATCGTCATCATTCCTATGCCATGTCCACAGTGCATGAGTTGAATTCACCACTTCAAGTTCCCCATGCCCAAAACTTGCCTCTCTGAACATTGAAATTTCTGGTTTTGGGTTTATATATCTGCCATATTTCAACCAAACAAATAAACTTCTCTTAGCTCAATAACTAATAATAATTTGTTCTTTTAATTTTATCAAAAATTTCACTTTTAATTTTATTTGGTTATAAATTTAGAAATGAAATTTCTTTTTTTTTGAACAATTTATTTATTAAATTGATGGATTAGATTAGATAAAAATACTTGAAAATTAGACGTATTAGTTTTGGAATAAACTTACTTTTGGGCCAGGCCTTCTCGGTTGCCTCCATCACCAATTGTTATATGAATAGGCCCACAATTGTCTGCTTTGTCTCGATACACACGTGTCTGCAAAAAAACACAATCACTGCTGTAATTCAAACCGCATTAAAACTTAAGTATTCAATCATTTGAGTTTTTTTCTTAACGAAACTAATTTTTAATTTTATTGAGTATCCAATTGCCAAGTTGGTGAGAAAAAAATGTAAGAAATTTTAGAATTTAATTCATTCTAATAATATTTATAGTTATGATCGGAAGAGATATTATAATTATAATCAGATATATTTATAGTCAAATTATCTTTGAACTATATACGGGTTAGTACAAATTTATCTTTATTTTTTTTGGTTAAAAAATGCAGATTCTATTACTAAATTAGTTTAAATTTACCTATGTACCACTTTTTCATATTTATCTTTAATAAAATGGTTCATATTTGCTTTCACCATTATTTATAAAGCAAATATAATTATTTTGACAACAGTAAAGATAATTTTTTTAAAAAAATTTGTAAGTATAAATTTACGCTAGTTCGTATAATTCGAAACAAAATTATTATTGTAAAAAATATTTATTTTTATGGTTGCATGTGCACAGAATTATTTCGAAACTCAATCAAACAAAGATAATTAGTAAGGAAAAAAAAAATGATCATAAAAGAAAAGGAGAAGCAGCAGCTTACAAATCGCTCGTAGGCATGAACATGGCCGGCGAAGACGACATCAACACGATTCCGATAAAGCAAATCTTCCATGGATTTCTTCATATCAACAGATGCATGCTCTCCTTGATGAGCAAAATTAGAATTATACCAAGGAGCATGTATTAACACGAATACCCATGGTGTTTTTCCTCTATCAATTTTCCCAAAATCTGCTTCTAACCATTTATATTGATCCGAATTCGGGTCGAAATCTGTGTACGAACCCAACATCACTACATGAACACCGGCCACATTAAAGGAATAATATAAATTCGAAGTGGAACCGCTTTGTTCAAATGGCATTAGCCATCTGGCATTGTAAGATGTGAAGCTTTGGCCATGGAGAATTGGGATTTTTTCCACTTCATGGTTTCCTTGCGTGACCATCCATGGCCTCTGGCTAGCCAGTGGTTCGACCAATCTCCCAAATGAGTCCCATAGTGGTTGGATCGTGTCTGCATACGATAAATCACCCGGTAGAAGTAACATGTCGTACTCTGATTTTGATATGTGTTCTAAGGTTGTCTTGGTCCAACCGGTCTGTCCAAGATCACCTGCAAAATTTTAAAATATTATTTCAAAAATAAGCTTAAAATTTTTAAAATAAAAAGAGATATATTCATTTTTGAATTTATTTCAGTTTTAACCCGAATGTAATCGGACTTTTAAGCTTTTTTTTTTCCATATTTAAATCCAGCCTAAACTTGCATAAAAATATTAAAATATGTATATGATTGCAATTTATAGGTAAGGTCTAATTTTGGCCTTCGATAAGTGGACTTTTGATGGGATCGGACTTACGTAATAAAATATATATCCAAATCTATAAATTATAAGGTATAAAAATAATGAGAAATACAATTTACCTACAATGGCGAACTTGATAGGAAAGTGAGATGGTGGGGTCTTGAAGCTGAACTGACGGGCTGAGTTAGAGCTGCAAATATAGTAATAAACAGTGTTTGGGCTAAGTGGGCCAATGACTGCGTTATGAATATAGGCTGATTTATAGGCGATATATCGATAAGAAGATGTATTTCCAATTGCTGAATTGCTGAAAATTCCAGGAGATGCGCTGTAATTTACAATTGCTGGTCCTTCTTCCTCTGTTGTCCATGTTATTCTCATATTTTCTTCACCCACCATGGATATATGCACCTGCGACCGCAAAATAATAGCATTAAAAGGTTTTTGTTATATGTCGGACTAAGCCCGGATTGAATTATAGATTTATCAAAAATTTACAGGTTATAAATGAATGAAAATATAAATTCATCAAATTTTATTGTATTAATTTTAATTTTTTTATTTTTTATTAAACATAAAAATCTATGCAAGTATATATAACCTACAACTATTTTTTATATTCATATTATACAAAAAAATTACAAATAAAAATAATATAAATAAATTATAAACTGATTGAATTATATAAGTTATGTAACAGGTCAAGTTGGTTCCACCACCTTGCAGATTAGATGAATAAATCATAAACATGTTAGTAATAAAATCTAACTAAATTTAGGTCGTACATTTATATACGAATTGAATCGAATTCGTTGGCAGAAGACCCAATACCCTGGCCGCATAAAACTGTTGAATCCCACAAATTTCAAAAAAAAATCCTTTAAATTTTTATATTTTCTAATTAGACCCTGCAAAAAAAAGAAAAATTCAATCCCATATGTATTATAGTATGGCTCCCCACTCCTCTTATCCATCCCTGAATTTCTTGGATCAGATAAAAAGTTACCGCTCTAATTCTATGTTTTGATTAGTTAATGAAAAATATATGAATTCTTATTACAAGCCCAGCCAAATGCAAATTATATTACTTTTTATTTGAAAAAAAAATCATAAATTTTAAGAAATCGTGTGAGGAATTAAAATACGGATAGACTTATTTTAATAAGTTAATATAAATTGTAATAAATTTATTAGTATGTATAAAAAAAATTGTAGAGATGTAGCCCAAACAATTGCTTAAAAATAATTTTGGAATAAATTAATAATACATTTTATAGAGTAGGGAAATATTTAGAATTTAGGAAATCCTAATTAAGATTTATGATGTTATGTTACTAATATAAGATGCCTTGAAAGAGAAAGAAAATCCCATAATTTAAAAACTTACATATCTGAATAATCATTTATAACTAAAATCTGATTTCTTGTAATTTTAGGATATTTTGTTTTTCTTTTTGCAGTAAGACTGTTAGAAATATAAAAATCAGAAATAAATTCCCTCTTCGAATAATCATTTATAACTAAAATCTGATTTCTTGTAATTTTAGGATATTTTGTTTTTCTTTTTGTAGTAAGACTGTTAGAAATGTAAAAATTAGAAATAAATTCCCTCTTCGAATAATCATTTATAACTAAAATCTGATTTCTTGCTATTTTAGGGTATTTTATTTTTCTTTTTCTAGAAAGACTGTTAGAAATTAGAAATAAATTTCCTCTTCTCTCGAATTTTTAAATTGAATTTTTTTCAAAATACTACTAACTATATTTTTTAAAATAGCAATTAACATTTTCCTTTTTTTATAATTTACATTAAATTGATTTATAAATGAATATATTTCAAATATATGTTGGTAAAATATTTATAGTCCCAATTAACTAATTAAGAATTAGAAAAAAAACGAGATGAGGGAAACTATTAAAGTTCTTGGTGAAATTTGAATATAAAAAATTACAGATTCATTTGTTAATTTTGCTATTGGCTGGTTCAAATATTAAGTAATGATAATTATTTGGTCTAATTCTTAATTTTTTTTGAAAAAAATCTTAATAATTTAAATATTTTTAAATAAATATAGTCATTTCGAAAACTTAAATTTTTATTTTAATATATACTGAATTTAAATAAAAATTGATATTATTTTATCTGAATTTAATAGCTCTAAATTCAATATAATAATTAAATAAAAATTTAAAAAGTCTAATACAAAAAGAAACGTATAAGATTAACACGCTATTATGGATTTTGCCAATAATTTTTTGATGAAGCATTAAGAAAATGGAAAATTGTTGCACTGATGATGTCTCGTGAGTCACGGGTAGTTGTCTAGGTCGAAGCAATGACACCTAACAATTCATGACATCTCCCGACTCCGATAAAATCGAGAATAACATTATTGGAAAATAACACTTAATTAAATTTTATTTGGCCTATTAATTAATAAATTTTCACATATCTATTAATTAATTTGCGAATAAAATATTTGCTTAAAAATTAATTGAATGAATAACAATTTTGTTAACAACTTCAAATCTATTAGTTTTTTGAATTTATCTTAGCATATTTAATAAATTATTTCAAATAAAAGTTAAACAGAAATTTAAAAGAGTATGTCATCAACTGTGGCATAGGCAAAACATTCATGGCAGAACATTGGTAGAGTGATTCTTTTTTCTTTTCTTTTTCTTCTTTCTGGCAGGATTATTAGTAGAGATTCTAAGTCGCAAGAAATTAAAGTGCTAATATAATTAAAATTAAGATAAGAGCATTAACTAAGAAAATATATGTAAGTACCTGTTGAGGAGTTGTAGAATCATCATCTTCTGATGGTTTCACAAAGACGTTTCCACGTGGTGGCGGCCGATTATATGAATGGCCGCCGGAAAAGAATCCGGCGAGAACCAATGCACATATGTAGATAAGAAGCAGTTTTCGTGTAGCCATATATGATACTTCCGATGAAGCAGAAATAATCAGACAGATTTCCTGTCTATGTCTAATATAATATCGATGACGTGAAACAAATACCTCTTAACTGTTTCTTCCTTATATTATGGTTCTTTTTGGAAATTAATTTTTTATTATAATTATTATTATTATTATTTCCCATATTTAAAAAATTTACTTACCATATATATATATATATATATTTACATTTTGGAAGATCCAATGTGATCTAGTGGATTTGAACCAAAAAAAACAAAGGAAATTGATCTAATAGGATTCAACGTGGTTTCTTGCGCATTTGACACGTGTAGAAAAGGAATATTCGAGGCATATAATATAATTCATATAAGGAAATTCCTACGAGATTAATTAAATCATATTGGAGTATTTTAAAATTAATTTGAAATTTTAATTTTTATAAATAAAAATGAAAAATATTATTCTATTTTCAATTTAAATTTTCATTGATAATATAAAAAGCGGTACCAATAAAATTATAAAATTTTTAAAATTCTTATTTTAATTAAACTTTACGCAAAATTATTGTTAATATTTTTGACTAATTAAAATTTGACGGTGCAGGAAAACGGGAACGGTATGGGTATGGGCGGATGGGTGATATTGCGGCGACGGTTGGTTGCTTGGTTTGCAAACGTTGGTAGACACGAGTTTTGTCCTCTGATACTGTTTTATTTGCTCATATCTCTGTTTTTATTATATCTTTAATCTTTTAATACTTCATTTTGTTTTCTGTTATTTAAAGATTGATTGAATAAAGCTCCTGATGCAAGATTATTCGTCTTCCATTATTATTATTATTATTATTTCTTTCTTTCTTCAAAATTTACGTCCATTGTCTTTGTTTTATCAGTAGATGTGACATACAGTTCTAGGTAAATTGCCAAAAATCTTAATTAACATATATACTAACAAAGTTTCGCATATTTTTTTAATTTAATTATTTATGAAGATTCGGATTTGTCCAACTATGATGATCTAAATATTCTAAAACTCATCAATTTTGTGTTTTTAAGCTATTTTAAATTATAATATTAAAGTGTTTCTTATGATAGCTTAAACAATTATCTATTTTAACCTAATTTTTAAAGTAATATTAATTTTTTGGCGTTAAATTGCGGACAAATAAATATATAGAGTTAATTTTAATAATGAATAAAAAAAAAAGCAAATACTTTTACTGGTTCTAAAGTATCAATTAGACTTAATTAAGTGGGATTAGCTTGAGTTCAAGACGGCGGGCTGCTGGTCCTTGTTATTAGACTTATCTCCTATAAAGATCGAGTTTGTTAAAAAAACGACGAATATAGTGGCTCATTTGCTCGTAAGAGCTACATTGGCCAGATTTTTTATTTCTTAATTCCAACAGGCCATAAATTGGCTGCAGATAATTATTAACAATTTAAGCACACAAATTTATTGCTTATTGCACTTTTTATCCTTTTGTTAAGGGAATTTTCATTTGGATCCCTCCATAAATGATCAATTTTTATTTTTGCATAATTCCATACGCAAAAGCAATGTTATAATTGTACAAATCCAGGTTGGTCAGGCACGTTGCCACAGCTGACCACGAAACATCATAGTAATTATATTTAAATTATAACTAGGTCCATATCCTTTCAATTAATAACAAATGTTATGTCATCCTAGATATTGATGTATTAAATTTTTTCAAATTTTACATGTATTGGTAACAGGGCCTAACACATAGTACGGCCAAATCTGCAAACAAGCTTGGGAGTCTAGTGCGACCTGTTTGAGTCTCACCTAGTTTGAGTTCGGACAATCCGATTGGTATCACATGCAAAATACGTCTAACGAAACAGATCGGTTATGCGTCTCTAAAAACTCGTTTATCTCAAACGCTCGAA
Source organism: Excoecaria agallocha (assembly GCA_037975025.1). Lineage (NCBI taxonomy): Eukaryota > Viridiplantae > Streptophyta > Magnoliopsida > Malpighiales > Euphorbiaceae > Excoecaria > Excoecaria agallocha. Next base: position 2,811,607 of record CM075806.1, on the reverse strand, counting down.
GAGCTTGGAAATATTCACGATACCGAACTATCAACGCATCCAGCATTTTTCTGACAGTAACTGCCCCCACATCTCTCGAAAAGTAGAAAAAGTGAAAAAAACAACTGAAAGAAGTGGGATTTCACCCTACTACACACGTAGAAAAACCTGGAGAAATATAAAAGAAGAAATCAAGTATGATTTCGGACACTTCAATACTAAAGAAAATATTTTGTTTTTACCGAAATATTTTATGACTTAACCAGTCAGAGATTCCCTCGCCGGAAACCCCCCTCGATTATTCATTATTTTGCAGATCGCCCTTACTGCCAAGAGTTCACCAGTCATCATGTACTAATTAGAAATTTTTCGTTCGTGAAAGGGACAAGTCTAACAAAATCAGTTATTGATTTTGATTTTATTTACTTATATTAATATGCAAAATTTTATGTGGACAGCACAGGTGGATATTTTGCTTCCTAGATTCGAATTCCCGAAAGGCACATTCTAAGGTACATTCCAATTATTTGCTAGTTTCCATGATTTAAAGTTGTGATATTAATTATGACTAATTAGACAATAATGCATGGGGAAACGAATAAAGAAATTGTTCAACATATGAATTAATTACTGCTCAGTTTGAACGCAAGAAAAATTTAAATTTCAGAATCTTGAAGTTCCGTTTATTGCAAATATAAAATAAAGGTTGGACAATTAATTATTAGGCACATTTCCAGTTTTAAATGGATCTATATACAGATGCTTTATTCGGCACATTTCCACCTAATTAAGCTTAGTGGAATTCTATATTTAAGTTCTTTGTGCTATGTCACCTGTATATATATTTGCTTTTTATCGTTTTGTAAATATTGAGTAGTGATTCAAGTTTTACATTCATTAATTCCTTTTTAAATATTCTTTTTAAGAATTTTTAAAACAAACCGAATATATCATTTTATTTTTATTTTGATACTTTAAATATGTTCATAATTTTGAAGTGTTATTCCTTGCGTTTATACGCGGTGCGTGCAGGCATACATTGAATTGCAACTTATATATTTCTTATCAATTTTTTCTGTGTTAATTAATAAATAATAATTTGATCGCTTAATTTATTTATTAGAATTTAATCACTAAAAAATATTTTTTAGAGAGTTGACAATTTCAATCAATTTTTAAATTTAATCCTTTTTGTTATAACAACAAATTATTGTCTAAAGTGTGTGTTTATATGTTTATTGATGAATTAGATTAACAAGCTATCCTGACAGAATAAATTTTTAAGCACCTTTTTTTTTAATTAAATAGAGTTTGATTCGTACTCCCTCTATTTCAAAATAAATGATGTTTAAGGAAAAAAAATTATTTCATAATATATGACGTTTTGATATAATCAAGATACATTAATTAATTTTTACCAAATATATCCTTAATTGATTTTGAAAAAAAACAAAATTTTATTAGTGAATGCAATTAATATAGTAAAGATGACAAAGTCTTTTAATAGTTAATTAATTCCATTTCTTAATGATCGTACATTCTTCTCAAACATCATCTATTTTAAAATAGAGGGAGTAATTCGTAATAGCTAGCTGGCATATCCGCTGTTTATAAGAATTAAATAATAAGTTTAGATAATATTTTCAGCTCATAGGCTAATTCTAATATTAATTAAATCAGATGAATAAAAAAAATTGTATTATTTAAAAACAAAAAAAAGCAAATAATGTTGTGGAACGAGGACAAAAATTGTAGTACGAAATGCAAGAATATGTTTGAAAGATAAAATATTGAAGGTCAAATGCTTCTGAGTTGGACCTCTATCTTGAAGCCACGTTATCTCTGAAACTCAATTTCTTATTCTTCCATTTTTATTGTCTATTTTTTCTGGTCTCAGCTCTCAAATATAAAGAATTCCGAGAGGAAGAAGAAGCTGCTCCTGAAATACAGACTTGAAGAGGCTTTCATTATCTTTATTTATTTTTTATTTGTTAAAAAAATATCGGAATAGAGTTGCTTGACGTTATAGAAATCCATTTTTATTAAATATAATTGTAGGATTAATTAGAGGTTCCCCAAAAAACCTTCAAATACCTCTCCATTCTCCTTTACTCTCACATTGCAGAAAGCTAAAGATGGAGAAATTATTGGCATTTGGGCTCTCTCTACTCTTATTCCCACATTTTTCCTTACTCTCCAATGCCTACTCTCGCCCTTCTGCTCGCAATCTCATCTTCACCCACCACCATCGATCCCACTCCCAACCTCAACAGGTAATCTAATCTCTATCTTCAATCCTTTTATATTTTCTTTTCTTGTCTCAACCATTTCCATGACCAATAAAAAACTAGGTGCATGTATCATTGGCCGGGAAAGATCACATGAGAGTCACGTGGATAACAGAAGCAAAACATTTTGTGAATTCAGTGGTTGAATATGGGAAGGAAGCAGGGAAATATAATGCAATGGCGACAGGGAACCATACTTCATATCATTATTTTTTATATAGCTCAGGGAAGATTCACCATGTGAAAATCGGACCTTTGGACCCATCAACTACTTATTATTACCGTTGTGGAGAAGATGGCCCTGAGTTCTCCTTCCGAACTCCTCCTGCTTCATTTCCTATTGAATTTGCTGTGGTTGGTACGTTTTCTTTCTTTGTTCTTGTTTTTCTAGTTCTTGAAATGGAAGAACATGGCATAGTCTCAGTCTACAATGGGATTCCTTGTAGAAACAATTAACTTTGGGATTACTAACCTTTTATGTCATTCCCCTAATGTTTAAGTTTGTGAAATGCTATCTTTTAGCAATTGGTTGATGGAGCTAATTAGTTTAAAGTTTAAGCAAGATGCCGATTATGGAAAAATTAAGAGTGATAATATGTGGAATCACATGTAATTCAAACAATTGAAAGTTTAATTATTTTTTTAATTGATCAAAATTCAAATATCGGGTATTTCCGATCTCAAAAATTTAATTTAAAAAAAGAAAAGCGTGAGAGTGTACACTGATAATTAAGAAAACTTGGCGTCTACAACTTCTTATTACAGCCTTTATGGTCTGTTTGCTTTCTCAACAAATCACAAACTCCTTTGTCCTCCTTGCAATTGATTCTATTTCTTCTCCTCAAATAAAGTCAGTTTTAATGCTATTTTTTCCTTCCCTTTTCTTCTAAGGTTCTTCTTTTCTTCTTGTTTCCTTTTCCTCCATTGATACATTAATCCACGGATAAAAAACCATATAAAATATTTTTTATTTTCTATATCAAATTTTAATCCCCCCTCAATAAATAGTAACATCACTCTCAAATTTCAGTCTTCAGTATATATTATCTTTAAATTCTTTTAAGTGCAATCAAAATTAGTTAACAAAAATATATTTAGTAAGACCAAGATATAAAATTTATATACATATAAAAATTTTAAATTATCTCCGACTATTAAATTTTTCTGACGAATAAACTTGATTATTAGATTAAATTTTTAGATACAAGAAGACAAAGTTAATATTATATTTAGATACAAAGATCATGATTTGAAGATAACAAAAACAGATAATAATTCCCATCTTTATTTTTAAGTTCAGGTGATTTAGGACAAACGGAATGGACAGAATCAACTTTAAAACATGTAAAAAATCGTGATTATGATGTATTTTTGCTACCGGGAGATTTATCCTATGCGGATAGCCAGCAACCACTATGGGACTCCTTTGGCCGTCTTGTCGAGCCACACGCGAGCCAGCGGCCATGGATGGTGACCGAAGGGAACCACGAGATAGAGACATTTCCGATCATATACCCAGAAGGATTCAAAGCCTATAATGCAAGATGGCTAATGCCATTTGAAGAGAGCGGTTCAACTTCAAACTTGTACTACTCCTTTGAAGTTGCTGGGACCCATGTTATAATGTTAGGGTCCTACACTGATTTTGATGCTGACTCGGATCAGTACAAATGGCTTCAAGCTGACTTGGCAGGCATTGATAGGAAGAAAACACCATGGGTTATTGTGCTCTTGCATGCACCCTGGTATAACACTAATCTTGCCCACCAAGGAGAAGGTGAAGCCATGAGAAAAGCCATGGAACAACTGTTGTATGAAGCTAGAGTTGATGTGGTTTTTGCTGGGCATGTTCATGCTTATGAAAGATTTGTAAGTTCTTTCCTTTTTTATTTATTTTTGCCTAAATTAGATAAAAAAAATTACTAACCAAATCTATAAAATTTCGGCATATAAGAAAACTAATTTGTATATACACTAAAATGTTATTACTTAATCCACAATTTTTTTATCTTTTATTTGATTATTAATTTATTGTTAAATCAGAATAGTAATTTAATGCGCATGCGCGTATTTAACCTATTGAGTTTTATGTATTTCAACAATCTAATGTTTCAAACAAACATTTACCAAATCACATCCTGTGAGCTCAATTTATATATATATATATATATATATATATATATATATATATATATATATATATATATATTCCTTTTGCAGACTAGGATTTATGACAACAAGGCTAATCCTTGCGGGCCAGTTTATATAACCATTGGCGATGGAGGAAATCGTGAAGGACTTGCTATGACGTAAGTATTATGTTCAATACTTGTATAATTTTTTTTATGTTTTGACTTTGTTTGTTAGTTAGTAACATAAATAATAAAATCAAATCCTTTAATCTTGAAAATTAAAATTGATGCATCTTGCCATTGCTAAACATGATTATTGCAGATTAAAGGAATTCATCTATAGTATGCTGTCATGTCAAAAAAAATAATGTTATGTTTTATTTTACAATTATAAAATATAAGGTATAGACTTGATATTAAATAATTGAATACAGAGATAAAAATATAAAAAGTAAGCTATAAATGGACCTGGACGTGAGCTGGACTTTGTCGGATTTTAATACAACCTACGTGGCTTTTTAAGGTTTTTTTCGTTCAAGTCCCGCTCATGCCCACGTCTACTAACTGCTATAAGCAATTAAGCATTTTCCAACGCTAATGGCCTTGGTGGAGCAACGATGAGAAAAAATGGCGGGTTGCAATTTACAACTCACAAGCCCAACTTGTCAAGGCTTTTCGGCGAAGCCTTAATTGAAACCCAACATGAATGATCAGTTGGGCTTGTTCTTTGTATTTAATAAAGCAACGTGTATATATGTTAACAACCTCTTGTTTGCATTTGATGTAAAATGAAGGTTTGAGAGTCCTGCTTCTCCTCTCTCACTGTTTCGGGAACCAAGCTTCGGACATGGAAGATTCAGAATATTAGACGGAAACCGTGCACGTTGGTCATGGCACCGCAACAATGACTCCGACTCGGCCGAGGCTGACCAGGTCTGGTTGGATAGTTTGGCCACATCTAAAGCATGCTACGGAAATGGAAACGGAGATGAAGAAATGCAATCATCATCTCTTAATGATGAACTATAATTCCATTTAATTATACAAATTAAACTTCGATTCCGCAATGACGAACCAAAAAAGAGAAGGAAAAAAAAAAAGAAAGAATACATTTGTTTAAATTATCTATATGATCATGTATTATTTGAATCATTCATTTCAAGTGGAGTGACAATATTGAAAGTTTTTGTAAGTTGTGTTTACTAAATAGAATGAAAACAACATCTATCTAATTAACATTGATAGAATACAGATACAGGTGTCTGATAGAATAACAACATCCTGTTTTAAACTGTTCTAATATGACTCTAGGTATTTTATCACAAATTACTTCTAGTTTACGAAATTTAATAATAATTTTGCATCATAAAAAATCTAATATGCTCTCTTATTTTTGAGATACGGTTAAGGACTCGAGGCCTATAATCTGGTACACAATCAATACAACAATTTTAATCCTGATCATTATTAAGTAAATTAATCTCATTAATCACTTCTAATTATCTATAAACATTTTTAAACCCTGAAAGATTCTTGAAATTGGGCGTTTGATTAGCCAGCCCAAGCATATTCTTCCAGTTCTACAAAACCCCAAAGGGCCACAATGATAGAACCTAAAAAAATCAATTCTATTATCGTGAAAACGAAGCAAATCTACCAATATTTAATAACAAACCTAACAGTTTTCTTCTCTATCATGTATCAACTAACAGCTCCGCAAGAATAAAAATATGGAATGTTCATTGCCTGCAATTCACACCATTCATACCAATAATTCAAAGGAAATTAAGAAGAATCTACACAGAATTGGAAATTTTAAAAATCAACCCCAATTGTTTTTTTTTTTTTTTTTCTCTTTTTTGTTTAACAAGCAAAAGCACATATAGTTTTAACTTATTTGAGAATATTTCATTTTTAATAATATATTATTAAAAAAAGCAAGACAGAGAAAACGTTATCGAAAGCCATAGGTGCATGCTGGATTAGCTCTTGATTGACCGATTTGATTGACGGTGATGATTGATTCATAGATTAAGTTTTCCTCCGATGCAAAGACCGATCATCCGAATATTTCTCCGGGTCATATGATCCAACGGTTTAGATTAAATCTTCTCAAGCTTTTCAGCTACGACGAGAGGATTAGCTCTAGCGATCTCCCCTCTTCCGACTTTCTTGAAATCAAACGTGCAGTTATGTTTCTCAGGGTACCGATGTGTCCCGCAAAACGTAGTCCCGCACCGGCACTTAAAACCGGTCAAACCGATCCTTTTCCTGCACATAAAGCACCGATTCGGCTGCTCGACCGCTGCCAGCACCTCTGTCGACGGATTTCGTACCTCCGGCAAGACAACGGCGGCTGAAGGTGGCAAAGAATTGATCGCTGCTGAAATGGACGACGGAGATGGAATTGATAGAGAAGCTTTAACGGAGGCTTCTTGTTGCTGTTGTTGTCGTTCCTTAAGGCAATAATCTCCATAGCATTTCGAGCAGAGATTCATCGTGGCTGGGCTACCGAAAAAACCGCAGTTATTAACGCATAGACGGTGACCTTCTGGCGCTTGGCATCTATGCTCCTCCGCCATATCACAATCCTTAGATCTAAATTCCAATTTTAATCTATCTGTAGAACCTGAGAATAGCAGAAAATTACAGAAACTTAAAATATTTTTCTCAGCAAACAATCGATACTGCGAAATTTTAATTAATAAAAAATATGAGAGATATTAATATATAAACAGACCTGAGAAATTAAAGAAATTTACGAAGAACAATAGAAGAAGAGGAGAAGAACAGAAGGAAGGATCCTAAACGAGGAGGAATTTATCGAGAGAAAGAATCAGAGAAGGAATAATGATAAATGAAAAAGAAAGAGCATGATAGAGATATTTAATTACAAACTAAAAATAATAAAATTAAAAGGTAGAAGAAGAAATTAGAAGAAACAAATAGAAACAGAAAGAGGAAGGAGCGGCGAAAAGTGACAACAGAAGATAATCATTCTGAATAATTAGTTTTAATTAATTATTATTTTATATTCTGATATTTTTTTTTCTATTTTTATAGTTATAAACGGGAGAAAAATATCTGAAATACAGCCTGTAAGGAGAGAAATAAATTACTTCTTTTTCTTTAAAAAAAAGAAGAAAAAGGAATAAAAAGGCCAAAATGGAATACCAAGCAGCGGCCCCCGGATTAGCTAAAATATTTTAATCTAAGTTTTACTCTGCAAATAAAACGGGGCCACGGAATTTGATGAAAAGTGAAAACACAGACGTGGCGTTTTTATGTTGGGGGAGAGAGAGGTAAAACGGCAGAGTTTCTTTAATTGCTGTTGTTAATGTTGATGGTGGTGGTTAAGTGGGTTCTATAATTCATGGTGATGGTTCATTGTTTTTGCTTAGCTGTATTCGCAATTTCGGGTCAAATTTTGTCTTCTTAATAAAATAGCACATCAGATGATGTATGAGTAATAGATATTTATTTGTCTTATTTACTCCTAATATCTTGTGGTAATATTTGGTAAAGGATTTGATGGTAATATTCTATTATATTTTTTTTAAGAATTTGATTCTTTCTCATATCGGATGCAGCGCAACAAGTAAATAATATACTAATATCCAAAAAATTTATTTTATAAAAATCGGTAAACTATTAATTTGGTGCACCGTGCACCAAGTTTAGGAACAAAATTTTCATAACATTTTTTTTTTAATTAAGTAGTATCAAATTTGTCCTATAATGATGAAAAAAATTATGTTGGCAATCTTGAGTCTAAATGCCAGTTTAAAAAAGTTGCATTCTAATGAGATTATAACTTACAAATATTTCTCAAACCTAAAAGGGAAATGAAAGATGCAAATAATTTATTTTACCAATATATTATGATCTATAATAATTTATAACTACAAAACATAGAAATATATTGAAATTTTTTCTGTTTTTAGAGTTCTGCTGCTTATTATTTACAAAAATCAATGAGAGGTAGCACAAAAAAAAAGAAGATAAGATATAGGTTTTAATTTAAACAAAATGTAATCACGTTTTGTTAAATGATATTTAAAGTAATAGAAGGAATATTTAATGAGAAAGTGGATTAATAATTGGGATTTCGATAATCATTTCCAGCATGGTAGTGCAAGAGGATAATGATTGAGAAGCTTGAATAAGATTTTGTCCTTGTCATTAATTTATTTCTCACCCTACAACTTTATTTCTGGACCGCTGAGTGGAAATGTGGGATGTACCTCAAATTTCTGCAATTAAAAATAATAACAATAAATAATATGGCAAACGCCTTTTCTTTACTTATCTTTATATATATATATATATATATATATATATATATATATATATATATATATATATATATATATTAAATTGTTGTACAAGTTTGTCAGAACAACCATCTATTTTTTTTTTTAATGAAGAGTGTGATAATTAAGTATGGCTATGGACATGTTACTTCACTAATTATTTGTTGTATCAGAGTACATTTTGAAAACTACTTGAATATGCAGGTAGAATGTGAATTATTATTAAAAGCAAAATGGAATTATATTAAAAATTAAACTCTCATTCAAATATTACTCAAATTAAATATAAATTAGTTTTTATTACCTTTTTTTTTAACATTATTTAGTTTTTATGATCATCAATTACCAGTGGCGGCCCCACTTGAAAGGGAAGGGGGGCAATTGCCCCCTTAATTTTTGAAAAAAAATTAATTATATATATATATATATATATATATATATATATATATTAAATAGATCATCTTGCCCCCTTAAAATTTTATTTTCATCCATATGTTCTTAACTTGTTTTTTAAATTTTTAATTAATTAATCTTTTCGTATTCTCACTTTTATTGAAATAAAAACTACAAAATTCTATTATTATCTTTTCAAAATTTTAAAGAAAAATCAAATAAATTTGAGAAGAAATTAAGCACTATTACAAAAATTTATTTTTAATTTAAGGTTGGTAATTTAATTTTATAATTTTTTTTTGCTTTTATATCTCTTATATCTCTTAAAGGTTAGTAATTTAGTTTTTACAATTTTAAATTTTTGCTTAAAATATGTTCTTCTTGATTGATGATTTTGTTGCTTAAAATCTAGTCTTCTTGATTCTATTTTAATTTCTTATGCTCTTAACTGTTTGATAATGGATTGATTATAGTTATGCTAGTTTAAAGTTCTAAGTGTGTAGCAAAAGTTTTATTTTTCCTTTGTGTTTGAGGCTTTGTTCCTTGATTTTTTATAGTACTTTCGATTTTAGCTTCATTGGATTATTGTATATGTATAATTTATTTATTAGTCACGTATTTTTCATTTGTTTACTTAGTTTTGTTGTTTTAGTATAAACAGCTAGCTGTTTTATTAGTTTTGTTAGCTTTAGTGTAAACAACTTGCTGTTTTATTATAAAAGATAGGTTGTATTCTTCTTTCAGATATATGAAAAATGACAGCAAGCTATTTACACTAAAATGACAAAGCTAACAAAACTAATAAAATAACTAGCTGTTTATACTAAAACAACAAAACTAATAAAACTAACTAAACAAATGAAAAATATGTGACTAATAAATAAACTGTATAGTATTAATAGTTGTTTTTTTGGCTTCATTAGGTTGTATAAATAATACATATTTTGTGCTCTATATAATACTTTATGGTCATCTTTTAATATGGACATTTTTGCTTGATTTGTAGTTTTGTTGTCAATTAACATTTCTTTAAGAATATTTTAATAATTAGGTTGGGATTTATTTTATAATTTTGTTCCCAGGCCTGATTATTTTTATTTTTTTTGTTCCCTTTAATTATAAATTTTGGTTTCTGTCAATTATTTGTCTTTAGTATTTTAAATCCATACTACAACATCGACAGTTTGTCTTGGATAATAAAATAAGAATATAAGATTATCTTTGTCTGAATTTTTTTTCTTATATTCCCTGCACGGAAATATATAAAACAAAAAAATATCATATTTTATTTTTGTCTATAGAAGAATAAGCATTAGTTTATACATATATAAAAATTTAAATTTAATTTCATGATTTATTTAAATATTTAAATATTAATAAAAAATTTTTGAGTCTCTAAAATTATTATTTTTATAAATAATAATTACAAATTTATACTGTATTTAAAAAAGTAAAACGTATAAAATTTAATTATATTTATGTGACATTTGAACGGTCGGAATAAAAATATGTATCCTTGCTTGGAATTGAAAACCAAAATAAATTGATTTTATTATTATTTTTTATGATTTTTCTTTTCATAAAAAAATGATGATTTGCAATTCATAAAGTTTTTCCTGAGAAGCTGTCTCCAAAATGCACAGTTTCTTTTAGGCGGACCTGTGGATTTTTTTTTTCCTTTCTCTAATTTTTTTTTTTTGAGAATTTAATAACGAAAAATTAAAAGTTCATAAACAGGATAATAGTTTTTGTCAATTATTTTTCGAGTCGGAACAGCAAATATTGGCAACATGGCATGATGAGCGGCAGCCGGAACCGCCTCATCATGTCATTTGTCCTAATCTGCAACAACAACATTGATGCTGAAGATCCCTGGCCATTAAACTAATATCTATATATATACACGAAAATTTTTATTTATTTATTCAAAATTTTGTAATAAAAAGATCCAGATCCATTGATGATTTAGAGCGGATAAATTTTAATTTTATTTATAATTTTTTAACTGTAAAAATTTATTATAATTCAAATATGTTTGATCCACACAATAATCTAAATTCTTCATTTGAGTTGTATAACCAATCAATTTATTTTTTGTTTGTGGTTCATTCATAACTTTTTTATATAACAAATATTAAAATATTTATTTTTATAGTAATATTTTAAATAAAAATAATATTATAAAATTATATTTTTTTTCGTTTATAATTTAATTCAATTGTGATTTTTTTAACACCAACTTTAATAGGATCCAATCTTTTATGATCCAAATTTATTTGATCTATTGGCTACATATAAATGATATTTTAATTAAAAAAACAAAAAACTTCATCATTTTGTCAAAACTAAACTTTTTACTCGGGGCATCACCGTACAGAATAGACTAAAATCTTTTATTAAAAATCATATTGCTAGTCATATTCACAGAACAATAAAATAAATAAATAAAGCATGAACTTGCCAAAAAGTCAAAACAAATTATATCGAATTGGATATAAACTTGTAGTTTTCCTCTCTTTGTTAAAAAACTATATTTTAATAATTTGATTAATTTTTTTCCTTAAAATCAATTAATCATATATTATATAATTAATAATCAAATTTAGTTTTCGTAATACTAGAATAATTGCCTAATTTTTGTTGCTCATGAGTTCAAACTGTCATCCAATACTTTTTTGAAAAAAATAGGTTTCCGTGCTATAATACATTATTAATTCATTTTTTTATAGAGTAAAAATTCAAAATTAACATTTTTCGATAAATTAAAATCAATTTTAATTTTCAAATATATCCAAAGGAAGAACGGAGGACCCGTATTAAGTTGGTAACAAAAGTGGTGCTCCAATAGTCTATTGGATTTAGTAAGCTTATTTATTTATTTAAACGTATGGATTTGGTAACCGATTTATAACTATCAGTTATTCGTGGCCCACAATTGTCGTTGTATAAGAAATATGGTTTATCACATTCATTAGGACATGATCGTATAAGGCTAATCATTGTAATTACCATCCATCACCATATATTTGCTTTCCACAAAGGCCCATTCCCTGATATTATAGATTTGGGAGTAGAAAAATCCAATCATTAGCTTATAACAATTTCATCATTTCATTTCAAGTAATTTTTGAAGATAATTGTGTAAAATCTTAAGGTTTTTTTTGGATAGGATATGATTATTATTTGATAATTAAGCTATTTCGACTGTACTCTTATAAGTTCAGTTAGGTGAATCCCTATTCAATCGTTGTAATAATTAAAGTCATTCGTTACAAATAAATATTATTCCTTTTATTTTTTTATCTGTTATTTTTATTATTTTTATAAAAATTTAAAAATATTATTTATATTTAAATTTAATATTAAATTATATAATTTTAATTAAATTATTAAATTTAATTAATTTTAAATAAATTATTTTTTATTAAAAAAATAAAATTATATAAAAATTTAAAAATAATATATAAATAAAATTTAAATTTTAGTAAAAAACTCGCGTATTTATTAGATATATTATTTTCGGCAACAAAACAGCATGTTGTTTCCTTACCCAGCAAAATACCGACTTATTGTAGAGAATCTATTTTTTTTTTTTGTTATAATTATGTCAGTGTTTTAATTTTCATTTGCACTATAAATAAATGGTTAACTTTTTTTTCTTTCTTTAGACGGGAAAATAACATTTTTCAGCCGCAACAGCTTACGTCCTCCGGCGCTGCCAAATTAGAAGCAAACCATTCTAAATCTCGATCCAATCATATACGGTTTATGATCATTTAGGTATTCAAGTGTAAAATATCAAATACTGATTTGTTTTTAGTGCAGCTAATGTGAAGAGGGTCAAACCATAAAAAGAATCTCCTCCAAGTTTAGGCACAAAAGTGGGAAATGAACTAAGATTTGCGTATTTTTAAGATCAAAGAGAATCCCAAGTGATTAAGTATGATTTGTCAGAACTTTGGGGTAAATCAATGGTAGTGAGATCGGATCGTAGGGAAAAGACCTATAAGAAATCGAGTTCGGTTGGATCGAATGAACGCATCCCGAAACTCAAGTTAGTGACTTGAAGATGTATGAAATCTAAAAAGAGTTGGCTACCAAATTATTTCTTTTTGTATATGAACCCACTGTATATTATGCTATTTATAAATGATGATGGTGCAGTCAAATGCTCAATTAGGGCAACATGGATGTCAGAATAGAAGAACGGTAATGTGATAGATAGCAGATTAGAGACATGAACTTAGCTGTGTAACAGTGAGTTGACAAAACTGTTAGTCCCATCAATCCGATCGGTTCAATGCAGCTAGTGTTCAAGTATTTGCTTGTTACGCACTAGGCATTTTTAAGGTCAAAATCTTTGAATTTTGAGTTCAGGTTTTATTTGGATTTAGGAGATGATATGGTAATATCACTAAGGTTGGCAATTTTCCTTCATTAATGCCTTTCGTGCGAGCCATGCAACGTTCCCAGGCAGGAACTGCTCCTATCCTTTTCGGGAATAGCGGCCACATTTTTAGGACGGTATTGTGCTGGCAGAGCCTTAACTGTGGGTAAAACAACTCCCACTAAGCAAAAGAACGGTAGCTCAGATCTCTACTGCAAGCTAACAACCAAACCACCATATTAAATATGATTAACGCATCAAAATCTAACAATTCTATTATTCTAGTTCATGCGTCACATCAAAAGTTGACTGCTTTTGCTATAGCTTTTCTATACCCTAACAATGAACTGGTCTGGTATAACTAGCCCCAGCTGGTGGACAAATAAAGATACTCTCAGGATACTGTATTTGCTGTTCTTGGGTCAACTGGTTTCTTTTGTGCTTGCTCTTTGCAGCTTCACATCTTCTTTAGTTGCTGATCTTGGTAATTATCTGTAAACTTTGACTCACTTAAGTATTTTTTTTTTTTTATGGGTTAGTGTTAAAGTTTCCAACTTTATGTGGGTTTTGTTGTTTTAGGGGTTAATGCACCTATTACTCAATCTAGCTTCAATTACTCTCTTCTAGCTTTGGTATACGGAGGTATTTTGCTCTACAGGCGTCAAAAACTAAGGGTACTTGTTTTTCTTTTGCTTTGTATTAGTTAAAAGATGATTAATAAAGTTTTGTGGATTTTTGAGAAATTTTCTTCTATTGGTTGTTATTATGCAGATTGCTTGGTATTGGTATCTCCTCTTAGGATTTGTTGATGTTCAGGGCAATTATCTTGGTAAGTATATGCTTTTCTATTGGGCATTTCTTTTACGAGTTCTTGTTGGGAAATTTTATATGATTTGGAAATTTCTGTTCTTGTAAAAGACAATTGTGATAGAGAGGAAGACAGAGTTTGATTATACAAGGGAAAATTGACATTTTCTGGTTAGCAAGTACCAAAATTTATTCCAGAAGTAACTAACGACAGGTAAAATTGTTGATGCTTTGATGCAGTTAATGAGGCATACCAGTACTCATCACTTACCAGTGTGACATTATTGGATTGCTTTACAGTAGCATGGGCTATAGTTCTAACATGGTTCTTCCTCGGCACCCGCTATTCGATATGGCAGCTATTTGGTGCAGCCCTCTGTGTGACAGGGCTCGGCTTAGTCCTCCTCTCCGATGCTGGGGTGGGCGGATCAGGTGACCCTTTTTATTCTCTTGTTGATTAACAACCATATATATTCATGTTTAATTACTAATCTAGTTGTTTTTTATTGCTTTAGGTGGTTCAAGGCCTCTATTAGGTGATTCACTTGTTATTGCTGGTACACTTTTCTTTGCCTGCAGCAATGTTGGTGAGGTAGGCCTAATTCTTTGCAAATCTAATGCTTATAATTATTGTAACATTAATCTTAGCCAATTGCATACTTGTCATTTAAATGCAGGAATTCTGTGTTAAGAAGATAGATCGAATTGAAGTGGTGGCAATGCTCGGGCTTTATGGGATGCTAGTGAGTTTGGTTCAACTGTATCCTTTTAGCAGCATCAAGTACCTGATACTTTGATTTTCAATTACTTCTCTTTAGCCATATACAGAAGTAAAGTTTTGTGGGTGCATTCCATAACTTTGTTTAGATCAATATTAGAGGTGAAGAGCCTGGAATCTGTCACCTGGTCTGCAGATGTTGTAAGTACTGAGTAAAGATCTGTTCCTTAAGTGCACAGCTCGATTTCTTAGCCATTTCTAGATGATAATCTATATCTCTATGTTGCTTTTGCTTTCAGATATTAGCTATTGCGGGCTATACTGTCTCACTTTTTCTGTTCTACACCCTTGCTCCTTTTGTTCTTAAGGTACATTTCTTTCCTAGTTCAGGAAATTCAAGACTTTCAATGGTCTTTAATAGAGTAACGCTTGATAGTTACAATGAGATTTTCAATACTAGAAATGTTCAGGAGCTTGGGCTTTATCCGAGCTTAAGCATTCCAAGTTATGTAGCTTGGTTATCAGATATGGTTATGGTTAATGTGTTTGATGAGAGTTTTGTGCATGCCAGTCGAGTGGAGCCACAATGTTCAATCTCTCTATTCTCACAGCTGATATGTGGGCTGTCGTTTTCCGAATCTTCTTCTACCAGCAGGAGGTACTAATTAAGCCACCATTCTTCTGTAGTTAGACTTGACAATTTTTCATCTAAATCCATAACCAAACTTACATGACATTGCTATATCCAAAAATGACTCGACCACAGGTCTAATTGTAAGCTGACCTGATTAAATTGTTTGGATTGCAGGTTGATTGGTTATACTTTGTTGCTTTTGCTGTTGTAACAGTTGGACTAGTCATTTACTCAACAACGTATGTCTGCTATAACAAATCCCTTATATATATATATATTATGTGTTTTATGTTCAATTTCATTTGCTGAAGAAATTGCTTGTTAATTTCTTGAACAGTGAAAAGGATCCTGCTCCTGCACCAGCTATAGAGAATGGAACTTGTAATGAAGAATATCAAGTGCTTATTGATGAAAATTCAGCTAGTAGAAATGAGTCTTCAGCTTCATGAAGAGTTTAAAAGCTCCGGCTGCTTATTTATTAGCTAGTAGGAACCAATAAAGTTAATGGTGTGTGTGTATACATATATATATTTATTTATTTATTTTACTTTCTGGAAATTAATTTGTTGTTGATTCCAGTTGCTTAGATTTATTTATTTATTTTGCAGGATCAAATTTAACCATTAATTCCATTAAGAGAAGTTTTGGTTGGAAATTTTAACAACCATATGATGGAGATCTTATATATGATATCAGAAAATAGAGATTCCCCCTTTTTGATGCAAGAATAAATTGGCTATTCGGCCATAAGTGTCTGGACCGCATTGAGCTGGATTTAACTTCATGTACCAGGTTCTAATTATTATAATAATGGAACTTTTCTTTTTTTTTTCTTGGATTCCAAATTTTTTTTATTATATATTTTGATATCGAGAGGTTTGGGATTTGAATATTGATCAAATGAGAATATTTAAACCGTTTAAATTACAATTGATTTTGATTTCACTCAATTCATACATTTCGATGTTGGTTTCTTCAATCATTATAAAAATATTATCACATTTCCATGTTGGTTTTTTCAATAATTATAAAAATATATCAATCCTACCATTTTTTTAAATAAATAAATAAAAGTGTGTTTCATTTTGGGTGAGCAAAAAAACGAAAATATGGTTAGTAGTAAAACCAATTCGAAATTGAATCGATTTTTACGGCTAACTGATTTAATGAACTTGGTTATAATTTTTAATTTTTATATTTTTTTGTTAATAGTTATGATTTAGATTTTTAATTATCGGTTAATTGCTAGCTTATGGTTAACCGATTCATATATATATATATATACACACACCCATCTTAATTTTTTATATTTTTTTATAAAATTTATATAATACTTTAAACTAAATTATATTATGTCATTTTCTTTAATTATATAATAATATTTATATATAATATCTAATTAACTTTTATATATGTTATTTTTTATCATATATTGGTGATCATATTTTACTTAATTACATTTTCTTATATTTTAGAGTTTATGTTATAACATTTGATATTATCCAAAATTTTATTTAACTTAAAATCAAATATATTAATGTTTAATAAATATCAAATCTATTTTATAATATTAGCTATTAATTTATAGAATATAAATTTTGGCTAGTGAATTATGTTTGTTTCATAATTTTTATATTAAATTACTTTGCACGTTTGAAATTTAATTAAAATTTATCTAATTTTTTTATATAATTTTATGTTATATATTTTAATAATTAATCAAAAAATATTGATTAACCAAATCGAAATCAATTGCCTGATTAACTGAATATAACGGACTAATTATTAATTAGTGATTTTAAAAAATCGTTATTAATGTACTGGTTAATTTTTTTTGCTCATGAACTGATTAACCAGTTCATGCTCACCTCTAAATTTCATCTAATTAATAAAATAAATTTAGAGTAATTTAAAATGATGAAGTCTCAAATGTGCACTATCTGTTAGTAAATATAAATAGTTGGATAAAAAATAATATCGCATTTGTTTTATAATTCAAGTATCCTTTTTCTTTTGATACTCATATTAAAAGAATGATTAAAACATTTTAATATTTCAAAAAATGTTTATGAGTGAATAACTTATTTTTGTAAATTAATATAATTAAAAAATTTGACATAAAAATATAAATTCATTTAGAATACTAAAATAAAAAAAAAATGTGTGTATATATATAGCAACTGGATAATAATACCCGACCCGATGCAAAACGGGGCGAGCATGAACGCGGGGTGGCACCAGCAACAGCAGAAAGCGCCAGAGGAGGAAGGTTTGAAATCAGAAATCCAAAATCCTCCACCCTATAAATACCTCAACGCTTCCTTTCACGCTCCCAAATTACCCTCCACTAATGGACCACCACCATCCACCTCCTTCCTCAACCATTCCTCCCCCCACTTCCCAACCTGCTGAACCCCCACCACCTCAATCGTTACACCCGCCGTCAACGGCGGCGGCTCCTCCAGCGCCACCACAGCAACAGCACCAACCACCACTTTCTTCTCAACCGCCCTCCTCTACCGCCGCTCCTGCACTCCCTTCCGCATCCCCAAACCCAAACCCTAACGCTAACCCGTCTCCGAGACCCTCCACCTCTGGTTCACTTGCGCAGCCTCAGTCTCAACCTCCTCATAGGCCACCGTTATTGCATAGAACTTGGCAGCATCCTCACCCTCATTCCCATTTCTCTCATTTCTCGTCCATTGCTTCTCCGTCTTCTGCGCTTTCTGCTTCTTCTGGGCCTTCCTTGTCGTCTTCGGCCTCACCTTCTATTTCTGCCCCTCAACAAAGAGGCGGTGTTGCTATCGGTGTTCCCGCGCCTCACCCTAGTCCTTCTCCCTCGCCTTTTTCATCTTCTTTCGGGCAGCAATATGGGGGACTGGGTTCTAGTAATTCACAGGTGATCCTGAATTGCTTATTACATTTAATTGTCAAAATCTGAGAAAGTAATTTGTGGTTGCCTGGCTAAATATGCTTAGTAATATTGAATGTCACTTTTGTATATTAAATATGTCATGTAGGTGAGACAGGGGATGCAGGGAGTGCAGGGTATGGGAATGGTGGGATCAATGAGTTCAAGTTCTCAAATTCGGCCAGGTGGGATTCCAGCACATCATCAACAGAGACCTGTTAGACCACCAACTTCTACCCCAAATAACCAGCCCCCCAACACTCAAGTCAGTAACCTTTGGGGGATTTTGCCCTTTTTTATTTTTTCTTCAATATATTGTTGGTGGTTTTATATAATGTCTACTCCTCATGTGGATATAGTTGATATGGCTTTTATGATGCTGATTTGTGGTGAATCATTGGATGTTTAAATTCGAAGAAGTGGCAATAAGAATGTTGGTTGGAAAATGGTTTTTTCTTATTTTAATTTGAATAGAAGTCAAAAGTGACAAGATAGCTGCAACATCTTACGCAAGTTGCTCAGAGACGAAAATAATAATTTGCGATCTGGATATGGCTATACATATGGTATTATGCTTCAGTTCAGATGGTTTTACACGTTTAATAAATGGACCTCATCTTGTATTTAAGAAACCATAAAGCTTTGCCACTCCATTATGTATTGGCTGCTTTATAGTTGTATCTGAAGTTCAGAAATTTACACCCCAAATGCTTGACCTGAAAAGTATGCTTCTCCTACCTATGACTTGTTTGTGGATTCTCTGCTGTTGTCTTCCTATCTTCAATATGCTTGCTCTCATTTATTTCAACATCTGCTAATCCTTTGCACTGATTTACTTTCAGTTTCTTGAAGGACATATTAATGTTACTTTTGCATTTAGTCTAAGATGTTTACTCCACATTCGAGCTTTCTCCTTTTTATTTTTTACTATGATTTTCTTATGGTTAATGAAAGGTTTCTTTCCAAGCTTTTAGATAAATGGAAACGTCACTTTTTATGCTGTTCAATTGAACACGCTGAGCACATTTTTTCTAGCTACATCATGTGTTTTTACTCCCATGCTTCACAAAAGCAGGGATCAGATTTTGGTTTTTTCTCCAGTTTTCTTTTAAGTGTCAGCGACTAATTTTTTTTTTTTTCCTTCCTCTGCAGAATTTCCCAGGTCATGGTTATATGAGACCCTCATCTATAGGTCTTTCTGGTTCTTCAACGCTAAATGCATCTCAAGGTATGCATTCTCCTAGTCAACCATGGTTATCATCTGGATCTCAGGTCAAGAAACCATTGCCTTCCCCTTCATTTAGACAACAGATAAGTTCTCCATCCTTGCAACAAAGGTCACATATTCCTCAGCTGCACCATCCACTGCCTGCAACCTCCCAGCCGCAGCACATGTCATCTGGACAACAACAGCAATCTTTGCCATCTCATCAACCAGCAGAGCATTATGGGCAACAATTTCCACCAGCAAGAGTTCCACGGTCCATAACTCAACAGCTTGCCATTCAAAGTTCAGCAAGTTCAAAGCTACCTTCCTCAACTGTGGTGCCGCCTAGCACCATGCAGCCAGGGGCACAGAATAAGACAACCAATGCAGAAAGTGATGAATCTGGTAACCGGATTCTCAGCAAAAGAAGCATTCAAGAGCTAGTTAGCCAGGTGAGCAACCGGAAGCTTTCATGAGTTACTTCCAAATTATTGTGAACATTTTCAGGGAGTCTCTTGGAACATTTTTATGCCAAAAATACAACAATGTCCTATTCATTAGATGTTGCCATCTGCGAGATTGTTTATGTGATGAGGTTATTTAGTAAGCTATTGGATTGATGATACCTTTCAAATTTTGCCTGAATTGAGAATGTAGGTGTTTTTCTTAAAATCAAGGTTAGGTTATTGATGTGGAAGAAAACATTGAAAGGGAGCATCGAGGTGTTACATACTGAAATCACATAATTCATGCCATTGCTTAAATAGGCAATTGTACTTCATGATGCATAAGTTAGCAGCACTTTTCTTGAAGTTGTGTAATTGTTAATTTTTCTGAATGAGATTCTGGGTGGTCCTTTAAGATTTTGTGTTAATACTAACATGCATAAGTTAGCAGCACTTTTCTTGAAGCTGTGTAATTGTTAATTTTTCTGAATGAGATTCTGGGTGGTCCTTTAAGATTTTGTGTTAATATTAACATCTGTGAACATGGCATGCGGAGAAAATTGTTGGGAGCATGATGCTAGAACTCCATAATGAATAAAAGATAGAGTACTTCAGTCCAATATTTTGAATATTGAGCCTGTGGCAATGGACAGTATTCTGTCAATGATGTCTGCAAGCCTGGTGTTACACCTCGGCATTACCTAGCTTGTGTGATGTTTTGAAGGCTGATAATGACTTTGGTTCTACTGGAACTTGATCACTGATATAATAATTCTGATTTTAGATTAATCAGTGATTGCACTTGATTCATTTCTCTTATTGATCTGTTTTTTCTTTATTCTTGGATAGATTGACCCATCTGAGAAATTGGATCCTGAAGTTGAAGACATTCTCGTCGATATAGCTGACGAATTTGTTGACTCTGTGAGTAGTCGCTGTCACTCTGCTGATTACTCTGTGTCTGTGTATGTGTGATGCAAGTATGCGTTCTCATTTGTATGTACATAATATTTTATTTCATCTTGAACACTACCTTGTAAGGGGGTTAAACCGATCTCAGTGAGTTTAAGGTACGAGAGCTAAGGAAAAATTGATAAATGGATTTTGTTCATTGACTGAATAAGTGGATTGAGCAGAAAAGAATGATTCCAGAAACCTTAGACCCTTGCCATCAGAAACCTAAACCCGTTTGGGATCTGAATCATGCTTGCGCTCTGGTTATAACATTCTTGCATTTATATATAAGAAATTAAAAGAATCAGAAGTAATGGTAACTGTTACAATTCGATGGAAGACATTGTGTTTATTCACATTTAGTAAATCTGACCCATGTAATTCTGCTCTGGCCGTGTATTTTATTTGTTCTTAGGACCATTCCTAAATTAAGTTTCTCAATTTTTTTTCTTGGCAGATCACAACATTCGGTTGCTCATTAGCCAAGCATCGAAAATCTGATACATTAGAGGCAAAAGACATACTTGTACATCTTGGTTAGTTATACTAAAAGAGTATACTATGATTCTCAGTTTGCTCACAGTTGAGGTTCATCTCATAATATTCTTATATTTGAATGCAGAAAGAAACTGGAATATGACACTTCCTGGATTTAGTGGTGATGAGATTAAAACCTACCGAAAACCGGTAAGAGCTTGCTTGGGTTCCTTTTGTCATTTGAAGTTGAAGCTTGGCATGACAATGCATCTTTCAGTCCAATAAAAACTGGTTTGTTTTTGACAAGCAAACATATTTCTTTACCCTTTTTGCTGAACACTTTGCTTTGGCCATATTGCAGCTTACAAGTGAAATCCACAAGGAACGCCTTGCAGCAGTAAGTTTCTTCTTGTATCAAATCTGATATTTCACATTATTGCATATCTTATGTAAATGCATATCTTGTGTAAATTCGCATGCTTATGAGTTTATCCACCATATACATACCGGTCCATCTAAATATACATGGGGGGTATGCAAGTGTGAATGTTTATGCTTCTCATTGTGCAATCCCAGGGACATCAGCTAGTAAATCTTTGATTGTTGGTCAGGTGGTAGGATACACTGGTTATGGTTTGAAGCTTTTTGTGTGTGCATGCAAAGCATGTATGGAGGTTTGCTTGGCATACACATTCGTATGAATTTGCAGCTCCTGGAAAATGTAGCGTTCTTTCACCTTTCATTCTAAAACCTAAATCTTTTTGCATCATTTGCAGATAAAGAAGTCAATCTTGGCCTCAGAGATGACAGGAGCTAAAATCAGTGGCGGACAAGCTGCTGGAAGTGCAAAGAGTAATTTGAACAAGACACCTGCAAATACCATGATTGCCCCTAACCCAAAAATCCGTGAAGTTACTTAAGATGGTTAGCATTCTTGGTGGATGCAAGCAGCTTTGTGGCGAGAAAGGTCAGGTTGAATTTGTCAATATGCAACAGTACGTTTATTGATTAATGTCTTCTTTGTGGCATAAAACATTAAAATTCATGGTGGTTCTCATTATGCATTTGCTTGTGATACTTGATTCCAACCATACTTGCTTTCGGTGTTGGTGCTAGATTAGCACAAAGGTGCAATGTATATATGTAATGTATTTAGAGCTATAATGCGAAGTATTGCACTGAAGCTGGCCATGTTTTCATGCACATCCACAATTTGATGCATGTTATGCAGCACAGCAATTATGCTTTTCTTGTTTGCAAATATGGGTGTCTGAAAATAGTCTGATCTCTCTCTCTCTCTCTTTTTTCAGGTGAGGGTACAAAAGCAATTATAAGATGGTCACTGTCTGCCTTGATTGAAATAAGGCACGTGAATATTTGATTATTTTTTGACAGGGGCCAGTTTTGGGCTTTAATCCAATTGGGCCATAGTGGACAACATTTTGGATTGATCAAATTGTTGGGCCAGTTGTACCAGGGAGAAAATGTTAGACCAGTTTAATGAAATTTGTTTTATTTTATTGATAGATGCCAAATTGGATGAATTAATAAGCTAGTTTAGATTCTTAATTTTATCGTAAATTGATGAATTTAGAGTCAATAATTCTATAAATCTCAATAAACTAAAATCGAAAAGTTCATGGGTTGAGTATGCTTATCAATAGGCGGCAATCTTGCACCAGCCTAGAGGGAATGAAAATAAATACAGCATTCAAAATAATAATAATAATTACATTAGCATCATCCGCACCGTCTCAATGCAATTAGATTCTCATTTTATTTTTGTTATTTTGTGGACTATGACTAGTCATATACTGTGAACTCAACATTTACAGCATCGAGAAAATGCAAGATATAAATGAATAGATAAACTCAATGACCATACAACTTTTGCATAAAAGCAGAATGGGTTCGGATAAAGCTAATTGAATTTTGAAACTATTTTCTACAGAAATCTGAGTCAAGCCCACATAATAAAAGGTGGATGTAGCTTATTATATTATACTAAATTATAAAAATGTACCACAAATGGTTTAATATAAGGTCAAATTTTGACGGCCTCTTTTTGTAAATAGAGTGGTTTGTTGAGACGGAAAACATCCATCCAATAGTTTAATAAGAATGTAGAAATGGGTGATGTGGAAGCACATGTCATTTTATTTGGATTATATTATATGTGGGTCTTTCCAAATGGCTTGGTAGGCAGACAATCACCAGCCCTTTCCACGTGGATTCCATGTGCTTTTCAACTCATTAACGTGCACCTTTTTGTTAACGTGAGAGTATTTCTATCATTATTTTTTTAGTCCCTCCATTTTTAGTATTCGATTTGATTATTTTAAATGTTATAAAATAAATTAATTTAAAATTAAATTAAACATGCATTTTATTCTTATCAACACTATTCTAATAGGACGAATTTTAATTACAAATTATTATTATTATTATCATCGCAGAATTTTATTTTTTTCTGTATAAATGTTGGTTTTTTAATAGCTTAGAAAACATATATATATATATATGGCTTAATCAAACGTCTCACCAAATTATTCCACGAAAATAATGCAAAATTATTAAAACAAATTAAAGATATTTAATTGAAAGTAAAAAATTCGGATTTTATTAATTAGAGTTAGATTAGATCCATAAAAGTTAAAATAAAATGGAAAGAATGGATATTGCAAATAAATTAAAATCTATTTCTCCTTCTTTGCCTTGGTTGTTCTTCTCCGACTCGTAAAGTTTAAGTTTTAAAAATAAAATAAAATAAAATTACAAAAAGGTGGGAAGGGACTTTTTAACCTTTCAAAAGAATATATTCATAAGGAAGGACCAAAAAGAAAATGGAATGTAAATAATTTTATAAAACTTGGCACTCTTTTATTGGCCAAAATAATAAATCTGATCGTCAATATTATCATATAATATATATTTTCTATTTCCCCATTTGTTTATTAGTCTGCCAAACCAAACCCCCTAAATCAAAATCAATATCGGTTTGGTTTCGAAGTGGGGGCAGCTCAGCTTCTCATCAGACTCATCGTCCCTTCCAACCTGACAAAATCTCCGCCCAGTCTTTCTGATTTATAAATTCTTATATATTTGGAGATTTTAATTTCATTCCTCGGAAGAATTAACCCTACTCACTTTGTTGGAGGGATTATGGATGGTCTGATGGAGAAATTTCATGGTCAAAACGATGCCGTCTTTTCTGCTTCTCCTGAGAAGCTCATTATCGATACTGACCCTGGGATCGGTTAGCTTTTTGTTTTTCTCTTTAATTTTTATTATTATTTTTTTCTGTATGTTGTTTCTGGCTATTTCTGATAATGCGGGGATCAAATTTTGTTTGGGAGTTATTTTGAATTTATGTTTTCATGCTTAGTACTTGTTCTGGTATTTTTGTTTTGTAACTTATACTCTTAATCAATCGGACCTTGATACTGTTACTGCAATGTGAATATCTCGTGGCTTTTTCTCCTTAGATTTTATTGTAGTTTTGGCAGTTTTTTTCTTTCCTTAATTTTGGCTTGGATTCTGAAAAAAAAAATTTTCAATTTTGGTAGTTATAGTAAATAGATAGTCCTGGCAATATAATTTTTTTCTTTAAGTAGAGTCTCAAATCACGATCTCTAGTGCTAGGAAGGGATCCGATTCCGGTTCAAGTCATATTCACTATTCATATTGCAAAGTCGCTGTTTTAAGTTGTTGGAATTTAGAATTGATATATGAACTATAATTTGCTGAGAATTTTTGCCGCTAAATCTAGTTGCAAGAGTTTCAAGAAAGTTGAAATCGGTCAACAAATAAATAAAATTTTCATTCATTCGTTTATTTGTAGTATTGTTTACTGATCTAGGTGATTGAATTAGTTTTATAGCGTATGCTTGTTGATCAACAGATGATAGCATGGCAATCCTAATGGCTTTTCAATCTCCGGAGTTAGAGATCCTAGGCTTGACAACAATATTTGGTAATGTTACAACAGAAGATGCCACTCGCAATGCTTTGCTTTTGGTATGTACACTTGTTTGCTTGGATCCATCTTCTTCAGGATGATATTTAAATTATAATGTTCCAGGTTTTTCTTATGTATGGAACATGTTCATGATCAATTCCTGTTTTGGTCTGCAAAAGGATAGTGTGAGATCGCTGGCTGTCCAGAGGTTCCGGTGGCAGAAGGCAGCCCTGAGCCTCTAAAGGTGACTATTTTAATGCATCGGTCATTTATTGTATGTCATCATCTAATTTTGTGCTTTAGCATCAGTTAATATGGTAGATCCTGAATGATGATGCTTGATTTGCTTTCTTCAGAAAAACACCACGGCATCGCTTGTTATTTTGCAATTATCCCCCTGTTTTTTGTGTGAGAATTTTCTTTGTTCTTGTTTCTTGGTACTTACGCTTTTACAAAATTGTTGCGCTTATGTCCCGTTTACCCTGTCTTCATGTCTTGCTTGACAAGACTTGTCTGCCACATTCTGATGGTACATGTTTTTGTATTCATTATTGTGAATAGTTGTGTAACCATTCATTGTTTCGGCAACTTGTATCAGTATTGGTATTGGTATTGGTATTGATATTGATACCTTTTTAACCGTGCTTTCTCATTGGAAAAGGGAGGAAAGCCACGTGTTGCGGACTTTGTTCACGGTTCAGATGGATTGGGAAACATTTTTCTACCTTCTCCAAAAGCACAAAAATCTGAGAAAACTGCTTCTGAATTTTTAGTTGATAAGGTCTCTGAGTCTCCTGGTGAAGTATCCATACTCGCCTTAGGACCATTGACTAACTTGGCTCTGGTAAGACTTTCTGTTTGTCTATTCCAGTGTTGCCATGGATAATTCGGGAATATTTACTTTATAACTATCGCATTTTGATGGTAGGCAATTAAAAGGGACTCCTCTTTTGCAAGCAAGGTGAAAAAGATAGTTGTACTCGGAGGTGCTTTCTTTGCACTTGGAAATGTAAATCCTGCTGCTGAAGCAAATGTAAGTGTTTGCATGTTAGTCTATTCATTGCAAATGCTATGGGACTTGATCTCCTTTTTCACTGCATATTTCCTAGTGAAAATCTGATTTCCTAATCTCATGCCTTGTTAAATATACTAATAACCATATTCAGTAACGTTGGTATGGTTTTGTCTTGATTGAGGAGCATCCTTATTACA
The DNA here is from genome assembly GCA_037975025.1 of Excoecaria agallocha. Taxonomy (NCBI): domain Eukaryota; kingdom Viridiplantae; phylum Streptophyta; class Magnoliopsida; order Malpighiales; family Euphorbiaceae; genus Excoecaria; species Excoecaria agallocha. The sequence goes on along the minus strand of CM075806.1, from coordinate 2,784,791 downwards.
CATAAAAGATATAATTATTGTTTTTCAAACTTCTGATTAGGTATTATACTTTAGCATTGTGTTACCTTTACCTGCAACTTATTAGTCAATGCTAGAAATAGTTGTTTGCTGGCTTGACCAACCATTTTACCTAAAAATTTGCATATAGTCCTAAAATATTTTGACTTTCAGATTTACGGAGACCCAGAAGCAGCAGATGTGGTCTTCACATCCGGGGCAAACATTGTTGTTGTTGGAATAAATATCACAACCCAAGTTAAATTTACAGGTGGAATTTGACCTCATCACTTTATGCTTAAGTTCTTCCTTCAATGGTTTTTTGTGATAAATTTTTAAGTTGCAGATGAAGATCTTCTCAAACTGAGGCAATCAAAGGGGAAGCATGCCCAAATATTATGCGACATGTGCAAATTCTATAGAGATTGGCATGTGAAGTCTGATGGTGTATATGGTAAGTTTTCTTTGTGAGATAAAATTTCATTTTGGTAGACTATCAGTGTATGAAATTGCTCTTGAATTTGTTGTTCCAGGTGTTTTCCTTCATGACCCTGTAAGTTTCGTGGCGCTTGTTAGGCCTGATCTCTTCTCATACAAGAAGGGGGTTGTGAGAGTGGAGACACAGGGCATTTGTGTGGGGCATACGCTAATGGATCAAGGGCTTAAAGGGTAAATCCAAAACAGTGTACTCCATCTGTGCAATATATACCTAGACCAAGATCATGAAAAATTTACGGACCAAATCAGTAAAAATCAGCCATGCATGACAAATCTTTTTCATTGAATTGGTCCGTGAATTTGTTCACGTACTTGGTCTAGGCAACAAAAGTCCACACCTTACTGTGACAGTTCTCCTTTTCCATTCTCCAATTATATAATCACATTGTAAAATTTCTGCAGATGGCATACAAGCAACCCATGGACCGGATACTTCCCGGTTGCAGTTGCTTGGACGGTTAACGTGGATGAAGTCCTGAATTATATAAGAAAAGTGTTAATGAAACCATGAAAGTTGCTTCTGACCAAAGCTTCTGAACATGGCACACTGAAGATGGAGTGCTAAGGTTCTCTTGCGGCATTGTCTTCTTCTGGTGGTGACAAAATCAGAGGGGGCCAACTTTTTTAATTTTTTACAGTCATTTCAAACTCCATACAGATGTGTGCAAAAACATTCACTTCAATATAGTGAATTCTGTTATTTAATCAAATGGTATCTTCTCATTCTCTTGCAACGTGGAGTTGGGTTACCTTTTCATTTCCTGATCTTCATATTACTTGTACCAATGTGAAATTAAAAAAAAAAAAATCTATTTTATCTCCTATAAGGCTATAAGTGGCCATCCAATCCGCTACTTTGTTGGGGTTGACTCCACTCAAGCTCGCTCTTGTTTTTATATCTTGGAACGGGCATAAATAGTCTTAGGGCGCATTTGGCATTGCTTTTCAATGAAAAAAAAAATTGATTATTGGATAAAAAATTGATATGAAATAAAAATAAATATTTGGTAAATGTTAATTTTTGAAAAAATAATTTTGTAAAAAGTGAAAATATTCTATTAGAAAAAATTAAAAATTGAAATTTTTCAGAAAATTTGAACTTTAAGTTTTTAGGTAACTGATTTATAATGTTTTTAGACAAAAATATTCCTTATTTTATTCCATAATAGCAATTATATCTTATTTTAAATTTATAAGTCATTTTATATTGAAAAAGCTATTTTCATAAATTTTGCCAAACTGGCCCTTAGCATACTTGGATTAGCTGTATCTGCTTATGTTTTTGGTAAAATGTAAACTTCAGATAAGTATAGCATAAAATAAATTAATGGACCGCAAAAAATAAGTATTACGTTATTTAAGTTATCAATACTACTTACCAAATTAATTAAATTAATCACTTAATCATCTTAGTATATTTCTATATATATATTTACTTGCTGATGAGAGTATCTTCGTGTGGAGCAGTTTTTATGAAAATGAAGTCTGACCATATATATGTCTAATCAATAATAAATATCATTGATTCTTTTTCACCAATAGCATTAAATTTATCTTTTCTAGTGAAATTGAAGTTGCTTATACTTAAATTTGAAAACTAAGAAATTAGCAAAAATAAAAGGGGATATATATATATATATATATATATATATATATATAAATTTATAATTGAAGCAATGCTTAAACATTGAAGATGGGAATAATTAGAAACCAAACCCAACAAATGAAATTAATAAATAAATACATAAATAAAAAAGCAGTTAAAACAAACTCACTAATTTTCTCCTCTTTATTAGTTTGCATTCCATAAATCCCTCTGATGACACTTACCTAAATCACTGAAGGAAGCTTTTCAACTCCCTCAACCACCTACAAATTTTCTTCTCTTGTTTATTTTTCACCCTTATAAATATAAATATAAATATTTATCTCTAAATATATAAAGCATTTCTTTAAGTTTCTCTTAAAGAAAAAAGAAAATGGTGAGAGTTAATTCATCAAGAATTATGGCAGAGAAGCTTTGTTGGTACTGTGCATTGTTAATGGCGACATTGCTGGTTTTGAGCAGCTTTGAAAGTGAATTTAGAATGAACGAAAAGGAGAAGAAGAAGGCATGTGATGAGATTTATGTGGTAAAAGAAGGAGAAACTTTGCATACTATTAGTGAAAAATGTGGAGATCCTTTTATTGTTGAACAAAATCCTCACATTCATGATCCTGATGATGTTTTTCCTGGTTTGGTTATCAAGATTACTCCTTTCTATTTTAGGTAAATTTATTTTTATTTTTATTTCCATTTACTTATACTTTTTATTATTAGATAGAGATACTATTGTACTTGATAAAGTCATTTTTAGTAAATAAACTTGTTCTATTTTCAATTATTTTATTTTAATTTATAATATTTAGAAGGGAGCGTTTTACTCTCTTTATCTGCTTGTCTAGAGTGAATCCGAATTAAATACTAATGAAAGTATATCTTAATGCAATAGTACGGAAAAAATTTATAATAATTTTAAAGTAGAAAATCAGTTTTCTAAACTTAGAAATGTATGGTCGGTTCAATACAGATTTGGTCTAGATACAAATAAATTGAACTATCATGAATTCTTCGTTTTAGAGTTTAAATTATATTTATACTGCTTTTATTTGTAAATGAAATTATGGTTTAGGTTTATATATAGATTTACATTTTTTGAATGAAAGTGGTGTATAATTGAAATAAAGCTAGCATTGAGTAGAAAGATGTCAAGATATAAAATTTATACACAATTGCAACATATTTACGGAAGTAGAAAGAAAATATATTCAAAGAGTTTATATATATATATAAAGAAATCAGTAGACAACGATTTAGCCACATCACATAACTCTTGATTCAATCAGAAAAGTTAACAATGTGAACAAATCTTGTTATTTTTTAATTTTATTGGGAAACCATAATTTGGGCCGAATCGAATACGGCCCATTAATACATAGTCGTTATTGCGATCGGTTGGGAGCCGTACATACATTTATTTAAGCATTTATTAGTAGACATTCGCATTAATTGGTTACGAGTAAAAAAAAATTCAACCATGATTAAACTAATAGTGACGTGTAAAAAAACGACAAAAATAAATTTTTTTATATGGGTCAATTTAGTAGTAGTTGCGTATAATAAGTATGCATTGTACAATCTTTAACCCTTTTTTCAGAACAGCGAATGGTCTTATATATAAGAACTTGCGCAGACTGCCAAGTCCGAATTTCCACGTTTACACATTCATATCATTTTTGCCGTATTTGAAAATTAAGATCTATTTTAAGCAATTGCAATAAATGTTTTAATAATTAACATTCGATTAAGAGTATAAAAAATTTTAATTTCAATTTTTACTTGTGACATTTACACTTATAAGTGAACATTACTGTCTCTCTTGTGTCAAAAATAAAATTAAACACTTTTTTCTTTAATATGAATATTTTATTTCCATATTCAATTTATTTTTAGTCATATTTAAACTTTATCGGTTTGTAAAAATTTTCAAATAAATAAATATTTGATACTAAAAACTCAAAATTTAAAACTTCCAATAAAATAAAAAACTTGCCATTAGATTGAAGGTTAAGCACCTATATATATATATATGCATGTAAAAATCGAATTATGATCATTTAAAAATTTGTTAGACTTCTCAATGGTTTGAATTTGAATTGATCTTAGGCTAAACGCGTTTTTTTTTATTTTTTTAAACGAAACAGGTTAAACACTTTTTATCTTTTAATTATACACGACGAATATTATTTGACCTGATCTGAACGGTTAAAGACCAGAAATTGTTGACCAGTAGAATCTGACCGTTCGATCCACGAGATGTATGACCGTGAAGCGTTCTATATTACACGTGGACGGCTACATGGCAGTTTCCTAGTAAAGATAGCACCATCCTTTTGTCCGTTTATTATTTGATATATTAAATATTATATTATTCTTATTCTTGTTTAAGAAATTCTTTCGTGTTTGTTTCCTGAATCTAAATACGAATTTCAACCCACGATAATGTCAAAATAATCATTTTATTCTAAATATATATATCTAAAATCACTGATGAAAAGTAGGCTTCCACTTATTCTATTTCAAGATCAATTTTGGTAACCCTTTTATTGGAAAAAAAGAAATCACAACATTTTATTGATGATATCGAATCATATATTAATTAAATTAAATGGTCAGTTTTGGAGATTAATATTTTGAATGCAAACATAAATTTCTCTTTCTTATATATTGATGATTGGTAATAAGATTTCGGTTAATTGAAACTAACAGACATACGTTCACTGCAAAAAAATTTTCTATAATCAAATTGGTGAAAAAACTAAAAATAAAAAGTATTTTGAAAATTGAGCTGAGCACTTTTACATAATATTTATCTTAACAACATTTAAAAAAAATCGAGATATTAATATTAAGTAATAGCCAGTTATTAATAATATAATATCTAAAATTTTTAAATATATTAAATATTTATAACACTTATGCAGCTATTCATATTTAAGTTTATAAAAACCAACTAATAGTATAATTATATACATAAAAAAAAAATATTTAGACCAAAATTTAAGTGAAAAATTTTAAAAAACAAACAAATAGTGCATACTAATTATTATTTTAAGTTTTTTTACGATGTTAATTTATTATTAATTTAGTTTGGCTACAGTATGTGTACGTAGACACAGAATTGTAAGTGGCGTGAGTTTTTTAAAAGGGCACACCACAGTTGACAGGACGTAAGTCATAATGGGTTTAGGTGGAACCTTTACTGGATAAATAAAGAGGATCCATTTATATTCTGCGTCCCAATCATTCTCAGGCTCTTCCATCTCCATTTCTCTTCTCTAAACTCAGTTTCTCCGTTTCTCCCTCAAAAAATAACTTTTTTTTTCTCTTTTTTATCTTCTACACATGGCCACAAAACACAGTCTTGTCTTCTTCATCTTCAGTCTCTACTTCCTTCTTTCAGGTTAATATCAAGAATTGCTCTTTCCACGCCATTTTATTGTTACTTACTATAACTAATAAATTCCAAGAATTGCTCTTCCACTAATTAATTACTTTTCTTTATGGATATATAGGAGTACACGGTTCGGGTAACCGCCCTCTGTTCAATTTCCGGCCCACAAAACTGTTTGTTTTTGGAGACTCGTATGCAGACACAGGCAATATCCAGAAAACTCTATCGAATTCTTGGAAATTTCCTTATGGTATTACCTTTCCCGGAAAGCCCGCCGGCCGTTTCTCCGATGGCCGTGTCTTGACTGATTATCTTGGTATGTATTTCTCACTTCTCGTGCCACCGCTATGAATATTAATTATCTTCACCTTTCGCTATGAATATTAATTATCTTCACCTTTTCTTTATTTCTTTTTTTTAGAATCACTTTACACCTCGAATATTCATAAATATTATCATAAGCATTAATAGATAATGGTAATCCACCGCACCACTAACATGTTGAAAGCTACATAGCTAATCTTTTTCTTTCTTTATCAATAATGTGCTTTTACACCTTTAACTTTATTACTATTATTTTTTTGAAGGTATATGTCCAAATACTTACTAAGTTATGGGCTTACATTAGCTTTCCTTTTGCTTTAGTGTTTCCTCTTTTCGAAAAAAAATGGCTTAATCTCTTTTATTAAGTTGCTAAATATTACGTTAATTTAAAAAAACAGTCATATCCAAATATGGACGAATGAATGACTCGTCAAAACCAAATCTTGAGAACAATGCAAGAAACTGACAATATAGACCTTCAGTGAATGATGAGATGAAACTCATACAGGTAACTAGTAGTTTATGAATCAGAATAAAATAAAATAAAAATAAGGGTTAAATGAGAAAAACAGTGATTTTTAGGCAGACAAAAAGCTGCCTGTGTATTTTTAAACAATAATATAGGTAAGGGGTGGTGGGGTTCCTCTAGAATCCAGGCTTCAATTTCACACTTCTCTTCTAGAGATAGTGATGATAATAATTACCACTGAGTTCATGTTATTTGCTTTGCCAGTAAAACTGCTGCAACAATGGGGTCCAACTGTTTCCTTTCTTCTACTTTCTTACCTGAAAGGAGGCTTCTACTTCTACCATTATTTTCTTCATTACTTGTACAAGTTTCTTTTAGTATTTCTCTGCAAAATTCCTCTTCTACAATCCTGACTTTGCCCCACACCCACATTCTTAGATTCCCTGCTTTTCATAGTTTCCACAAAATAGAAAATATATTTAAAAGTTTAATCTTTTCTTTGAATAATTAATTAATTTTTTGTCCAGTAAATGCAAATAATTACACTAAACAAGAACTTTATTGGTCTTTTCTTTTTCAAAGTATCTATAGACCAATTCACTATTCAATACTCTAGTCTACATATTGCCAACTCTCCATCAACTTTATTTCTTATGCTTTCTTTGAAAAGCATGCTTTGCGATTGATGTATTTGTTTCTTAGTCATCATTATTAGTAATCAATAGCTCACTCTTTTTCCCTTCCTTTTTTTCCCTTTACTATTTTCTGAAAAAAAAATATATAATTATGATTTTCTTATTTTATTATAAAGGAGTTGGGAAAGAAAACAAACACTCAAGCTTGAAATCTTCCTTTAAATTTAAACAAATATATTAAATCTCGTTCACATTTAATAATATACTATATAAAATGTAAAAACCGAAAAAATAATTTTCTTATGCAACATTGTAATTAGCTCGGTATATGAAAAAACGAACGAAAAGGTATAATAGTCAGATTTATGTATTGGCTAAAAATATGTGTGTGGAATGCAGCTAGGTTTATAGGGGTGAAATCTCCGATCCCATATAGATGGAGAAAATATGCAGAGAATCACTTGAAATATGGAATGAATTTCGCATATGGAGGAACAGGTGTGTTTGATACATTAGTTCCATTGCCAAATATGACTACTCAAGTCGATTTTTTCCAACAAATGATCAACGAAAATGTCTACACAAAACTTGATCTTCAATCTTCTATGGCCCTTGTCTCCCTTGCTGGCAATGACTACTCCGCTTACATCGCCAGAAATGGCTCTGCGCAGGTTCATTTTTCCCTCTTATATATCCTTTTATTATGTTAATTCCATTTTCTTAGACTTAATTACTTGGAAATCGTTAAACATTATCTAAAAATCCCAGTAAGTGATAATATTTATAGAAATCAAACTATTTATGAGTTATTCGCATTAAAACAAATTAATAAGGTTTTGCCATGTGCAAATGTATCCTCTCTTCATTTTTCCCTCTCTTCTATATCCTTTTATTATGTTAATTCCATTTTCTTACACTTAATTACTTGGAAATCGTTAAACGTTATCTAAAAATCCCATTAAGTGCTAATATTTATAGAAATCAAACTATTTATGAGTTATTCACATTAAAACAAATTAATAAGTTTTGCCATGTGCAAATGTACGAGTCAATTTCATTTATGATCACTGAACTTATAACTTATTATCCAAAAGTAACTGACTTATTAATATTATTGAACTTAGTATATTTTTTCATAAAAGTCATGTTCACCAATTTTTGGTGATGATGACGTGACGTGACATGCCACATCAACAACTTTTTGTCGGAATGATGATGTGGCACACCATGTCATCACTTCTTGCCAAAATAATGATGTGGCACGCCATATCACGTGAAGATACTACATCAACCACTATGTCACCTGTTGAAATAAACAAATGAAAAAATGACATATGTCAACCCATTTGCCTTAAATAGATTTAAATTGGGCCATCCATCCAAATTGGGTCTTGCTAAGGTGATAGGTTTCCAATCTTATAAATCCATGACACTCTTTTTCTCTTTTCAATGTAGGATATCAGAAGCTTGATAATATGACATTTTCATGATATTTCTAGCTTTTTTAACCATTGAATCCATCATATTTTCATAGTTTTTTTGCTTTAACCATTTCTAATTCTTTCATGGGATGTGTATGTGACGTTTAAAGCCAAAAAAATCATAAAAATGTGATAGAAAACAAAAGTATCTGGCGCTCGCTGGTTCCCATTTTTGTTGTTACTATGGATTTGATGTGCACCTAAAACTCAGAGACACTGTCCATTCAAGTTTGGCAACATCAATGTCTGTACACTTTAACTTTTATAATTTTTTTTATATGGAGTATTTCAACTGAAAAAATTACATATTCACTTGTTTTATCTTTACTTTTCATCTTATTAGGTCTTTGTTTGTTTGATGGCAATAAAAGTGATATATATATATATATATATATACACACACACCACACATATACATATAGTTAAAATCGTGAGATCAAAATATTTTTTTATATTTACCATGCAAATTATTAAAATTTTCAAAAAAAAAAACTATTATTATATTTTTTGTTCAACCTCTAAATTAATACGGTAGAACGGATAGAATCTTATTATAAGTTTAATTCTGAATTCATGAGATCAAACTTATATTTTATATCTCTATTTTGGCTGTCAATAAAAAACTTAGTGTGGTAAAATTTAAAAGTAAGAGAATTAAATATATAAGTTTTTTTAGTTCGAGAGGTCAATAAAAAAAATTGAAAATTTGGGGATTTAATTTTGCCTTAAAGTTTGTACTAGTAGCTTAACGTGTTCGTCCTGAGGTTTTCCTTGTCGCCTACATAATCTATTTCCAGAGGAGAGTGATTTATGCTTTCCCTCTCTTTTTGGACTACCTGGACGTCATATGCATCATTTCTCTTAGAGTATGAGATTAATTATAAACTTTAAAATCCAACTGTAATTAAAAATCTAAATATAAACTTTATTGTTTTTCATTTACAAAAGCTGAGAAAGTGTTGGTTCTCTTCTCTTGTACTTATAATAAAACTCAACATAATAATTGATGTTTAAAAATTTAAAAAAAAAATAAATAATTGCAAGAATGATTAAAATGATGAGATTGACGTACGAACAGGGTTTTCAAGGATTCATAACAGAAGTGGTGAAGCAGCTGACAATGGAGTTGAAGAGAATAAAAGAAATGGGAGTGAAAAAAGTAGCAGTAACAGCTTTGCAGCCCTTAGGTTGTCTTCCTCGAAGCACTTTCGGTTCTTCTTTCCAACAATGCAATGGAACTGAGAATCTGCTCGTCAATTTCCATAACCTTTTACTGAACCAAGCTGTCTCTAACTTCAATAATGCCACAAATTCCGCCACTTTTCTCATTCTTGATCTTTATTCTGCTTTTATGGCCGTTCTCAACAACAATCCACCGCAACCAGGTTATTCACCTCTTCTTTTACTTTTCTGCATTTATCGATTAATTAATGACAAAAAAAAGGTATTATTTTGCCCCAGCGATCTATTTTGCCCTTCAAATCTTTTTTTAGAGCAAAAATGTTGCAGTGGCTATTGAAAATGACTTTAAAATCTCCTTATAATAGTTTCTAGAAATTTTTTCTCTAAATGGGATCCGTAAGATTACTCATAAACTAAACTAATAGCATATTGACACTTAAAATAAAAAAAAAAAATTATATAGTGTAAATGTAGTTTTTTTAACTTCTTTTAATTTCTTTTTTTCAACATTGCAATTAATTTGTTATTAATTTGATTTAGGAGTAATTTTATTAATCGAGTATGGACAAAACATTTCTGCTGTGGAAAATAGTGAAAAAATGTTTCCATAATTGTTAAAATGGGGTGCTAAAATGATTTTATTTTAATACTATTTTCAACACCTGTAAGGATGTTTTAGCTCTAAAAATAACTTAAGAGGCAAAATTGAGTTTTGAAATAAATCTTGGGAGCAAAATAATACATTTTCCCAATTATTAACCTATTTGAGTGCTTTTTCTTTTTAGCGTTATCAGACCAAAAAAGTTGAGAAATTTCCAAAAAAATTGGACATTTATAGCCCCTCAACTGTCAATTATTCAATTGAGCCCCATGGATTTAATTTTGATGCAACTGAGCTCCTACCTGATGGAAAAAAGTACAAACCATTAAGGGCTCAGATGAACAAAAATTTGAAATTTGAGGGGTTCAATTGAACATTTTATTATTATTATTATTATTTTGAAACTAATTAAATGGAGGTGAGATATATAAAGTAATGGGTAATTTAATAGCAGGAAGTGGAAGGTTTGAGAAGCCATTGAAGCCATGTTGTGTGGGTATAAGCGCAGAATATTCATGTGGAAGTGAAGATGAAAATGGGGCAAAAATGTACACAGTTTGTGATAATCCTGAGGCTGCTTTCTTTTGGGACACTGTGCATCCTACTCAGAAGGGATGGCGATCTCTTTATTTAGCTCTCCAATCTTCTCTGAAACAACTTAATTTTATTTAATTAGTCCTACACCATTTTTATACTATATAGTTTTTTGTATTTTAATATTCTCTTTCTTTTTTCATTCATTTTGTAATCTTCTTTAATTTCCTGTAACATGTTTTTGATTATGGGTTAAGAAATAAATAAATTTTTCCCTAAATTTTCATGATTTATGATATTACTAGTAGGCTTGGCTAAATTTTCATACTGTTAAAGCACAATAATTTTACAATTAATATTATATTTATAAAGTAAACTCAATTATCTTACATGATATGACGGTCGACTATTATTGATTAGGTACATAATTATCATGTCGGTGAAATATTTTCAGCCTTAATGATTTTATTGATTGTTTAGACTTTTCCAATAACGAATAAATATAACAATATAGGTATAAAATTCATGATTTTGCATACAGTCATCAATCGGTATCTGAATTTGATGTCTGCAAAGTGCATGCAATTCCTTTTTTTTTTTAAGATCATAAAATTCATGAATTTGCTTGGTTTTTGTTCTTAATTAATTTTTTAATGGCAAGCTTAATTTTTAGAGGAAATTGCATAGCTTACCACTTTTTTAACCCTAATTTTTAAAAATACACTTATCTCTTAAAAAGGTTTAAAAATACAGTTTTTTAATTTTTTGTTTTTAAAAATGCCGTTTTTTATTTTTAAAGGTCATTCGTGTGTTTTATCTCTTTCCATGGCTCTTTTCTCATTGTAGAAGAACTTTTGCTACTGTCACCGGAATCCTCAGACTTTCGGCCATCCCAAGAAGGCGGAAGAAACTGAGAAACCTCATCGAAATCAACTCGATTCAAAATAGAAAGAGTATTAGTAAAAAAACTCAAGATCTTTTGCACAAGATCTTCAAGAGAAGCTGATTCTTGATCTAGGGTGGAGGATCTATTAAGAGTCATTTTAAGCTTATTAATAAAGTGGCGACCCTTGACCAGTTCTTCGATGGCCCTCTGCTGATCTGACAACAAGTTTTTCGGCCAAGATGAGGAGTCCATACTGAGAGTATTGATCCGTTCAAGCATCCCAAAGAAGGTTTTGCCATTGAGCATTGTTTTCTTAGCAAAAGGACGAGTTATTGAACATCTTGGCTCAATCCAATCTCTTTGACCGGAAAAATATCCAAAAGCGTTGATAATTCAAGCATTAATTCATGAAAGCAGCCGGCCACAGACTCGATTTGAATTAAAAACCACATCTTGCTTTCATTAGAGCAGTACTCAATAAGAGTTTTGATTCTTTGTCTATATACATTTCTTCAAAGTAGAGAAGAGTAGGGACAGAAAAGGAATTGGATTTCGAAGAAGCTCATCGAAAAAGATTGCTAGAAGCTCAGATTTACGGATTAGAAGTAATTGAATAGGTTTAAGAGATGAAATTTCTTTGGATAGAATAAGTAGGGATTGTACAAGTTTCTGGTCGGAGAAATTTGCAGCGATAAAATTAGCTCCGGCGGAAGGATGCCGTTTTCTTGGCCGAAAAATCTGAGGGGACACCGTCATGAATCAGAAGAAGCTGAATGATGATTATTTTTTTGGTTATGCAAAAACAAGATATGAAGAGCAATTAAGTTCAGGAAAATAGGGATTGAATTTGGATTAAAGAAGAAGAATAAAAACATGGGTTGGGTTGAAATGCGTGATTATATCAATTTGGGCAAAAATCCTGAGATTTAGAGCAGAAAATCAAGACTCTGCAATTTTTCGGATGCACACTGGTAACATAGTTCTCGTAATGATCCATCTATAATCCATAGTATGCAATTGGGAGCCAGGTTGATGGTGATTTATTTATTTATTTTAATTGCAAAATTAAAAAAAAATAATAAAATGCAATAAAGAAAGGAGAAGAAATTGTCCACAAGTGCCGAGGAATAGACAAATGTCTGAAAAAGAGAAAAAAAAGAAGGGCAACATACAGAGCCCAACTGACACGGTTTGGCTATTGTTCTATATTTCAATTGCATTTGTTCGGTCTTTGGCCTTGTGAATACCAAAGTCTTCCCCTCCCTTCCACAATCCAAAGATCAAGAACAAACACCACCTGTTGATTCTTCAAGTATTTTCCACGCGTCATTCTCGGCCTCTACATGCTTTGTTTAACCACTCCTCCCCCCAACTAATTAATCCATTATTCTTATTATTTTTTGCTTGCTATTATAAATAAATAATTGTATAAATTCCTGATGATGTATCTCCAATAGCCATGTCAATTATAGTTGTTTGGTATACTAGTTGATATACCTGGTATACCATCCGATATATCAAATTTTAAAATGCAAATATATTTTTTTATTGTATATCAGGCGATATACCATATTGCATAGTAAAAATATGTTCTTGTTTTGGTATTTCAGGAGGTATACCAAGTATATCAACCGATATATTATATTATATAGTGCAAATATATTCTATTTTTTTGGTATAATAAGCGGTATACCGAGTATACCAGCCAGTATACTACATTACATAGTGATAACATATTCTGTTTTTTGGTATACCAAGCGGTATATGGGTATACCAGCCGGTATACCAAATTTCAGAAAATAATTTTCATTCTAGAATTTGATATACCGACTGGTATATCAAAATTAATTAGTTAATAAGTTTAAATTTGTGTGTTCTCAAGCTACTACTGAATCATGTACTAATTATAGTGCACTTGGCCTGCAATACAAATAACTGAATATTTATTTGTTGTTTTTACTTTTTATGAATGATAATCAAAATTAAATTTTTTTTTATTTTGGTATACCACCGGTATACCAGGTATACCGTTGATATACCAAAATTCAGAATACCATTTTCAATTCTGGATTTTGGTATACCACCGGTATACTAGGTATACCATCGGTATACCAAAATCCAGAATTGAGATTGACAATCTATGTTTTGGTATACCATCGATATACCTGGTATACCGGCGGTATACCATCGGTATACTAGATGGTATACCAAAATCCAGAATTGAGATTGACAATCTGTGTTTTGGTATACCATCGATATACCTGGTATACCGGCGGTATACCAAAATCCAAAATTGAGATTGGCAGTATGCATTCTAAGGTATACCAACGGTATACCAAAATTCAGAATTAAAAATGGTATTTCGGTTTATGGTATACCACCGGTATACATGGTATACCGTTGGTAGACTAGGTATACCAGGTAGTATACCAAGTATACCAGATATACCACCGGTATACCTAAATGCAGAATGGAATCTCATCAAATCATCAGAGTTCATTTCAGTGCCTTTCGAGGATCATTTTCTATTATTTTCCGAGGAGGAAATTAAATGCCTAGATCTGATCAACAGAGATGTAACTTGAATCGCCAAAACAAATGCAGCAAACAGTTTTTTTCTCATCTCTCTAGATTACATCCAGTGTTATTGATGTATCCTCAGCCATTATAATTTTTGATTTTCTCATATCTCGCTTTAATACACTGCCAAGCCTAGCAATGGCTTCTGTCTGCTGTTGTAAGACCTGCCAAAAAAAAAAGAACACCCTGTATGATCTACCAAAATTGAGAATCATTTTTCGGCATTGCTTTAATAGAATTACTACTACAATACTACTATCTTCATCGTCATCATTATTGATAAACAACAAAGCATACATAGTACTTGGAAATATCAATTATTAATAGTCTAATTACTCATATAATAAAACAAGGTTACTCATATAATAAAATCAGAAAAGTTTCTCTAACAAATGTCTTGTTAAAACCTGCAAATTTAATTAAACAATAAGAAAAAAAGTGTTAAATATTGGCAATATTATAGCCAAAAATGTGGAATATCTCGTAATTATTCAGTATTAATTAATATCAAATAAGCAATTTTCAAATATATTACCCCAAGAATACCAAAAAATGATAGATAAACAAGACATGAAGTATACTCCAATACTGGTGTCTGTTTGTCTTTATCCTGCATATAGAAGAATTAATCAAATTAAATTATATAGCTATAAGAAATAAAATTGCCATTAAAAAATAAAATAAGGCCTACCGTTGCATTTTCATGGGTTAAAATCTCAGGCAATGGCACTATAGAATTATTAGAGCCGCAGAATGTATGTGATTGTAAAGAATTATTTTCCATGACGGAAAAAACAATTACAGTTTCATTAATGGTTTGGGTGAGGTTGTTGGCATTGAGAGCCCTATCGCCAATATCACCTGCTGCTGATACATCTTCGCTTTCCCAATCATCATTGCCTTCAACATTCTCTGAATTTGTTTCTGATAAACTGAACGAACTCATATTGTTTCTCTTGTCTCTATTCACTTCATTTTGAATCATATAAGTACATGTTATTGAAACCAACAATTAATATATATATATATATATATATATATATATATATATATATTAAAATTCGAAATATCTGACTTTTTTAAATTCACAAAATCAATTAATCAGAACCAGACATTGTTCAAACCATAATTAGAAACAGCTGTCTACCAGGCAAGTGCTTTTACTTTAAGTCATTTTCTGCAATTTAATGAGAAAATTTTTCTGATTCTAATGGAGGAAACCGAGTATCCGCTTTTGATTGAAAAAAGCCAAGATCATCATCAACTACAATCACTACCCAGACCAACAAAAAACACTTCCTCTTTCACTCCTGAACTTGATGATCATGATATTCCTCCAATTCATGGCTTTTCTGATTTTTCTCTACAGTTCTACAGAGAATTCAAAAAACTGTGGTTTCTTGCTGGCCCTGCCACCTTCACTTCCGTCTGCCAATACTCTCTCGGCACCGTCACTTAAGTCTTGGCTGGACATGTCAGTACACTCGCCCTTGTTGCCGTTTCCATGGAGAACTCCGCCATTGCTGGATTTTCCTTCGGTATCATGGTACTACAGCATCATGCAAATCAAATATTAAAACAATAATTCATGGCTTTTGTTTTGTTTTTTCTATCGACAGCAACACAGTCAGATTTGAAAGTACTACCCAGAAGGAATGGTACAATTAGCCACATTAAAGATATTAGATTTGAAAGTACTAGTCCATTCTCCTTTGTAGCTAATTATTACTAGAATGTTAACCATCTCTGCATTTAAAAATTATCAATATATAATAGCAGTGAAATTTATTAGAAATTAATGATTTTGTAGGTTATTTTCTCATTGAAAAAGTTCATATTAGCATTTTATCAAACACTTTGTATGCACCAATTAAGATACCAGTTTTTAAACCATGATAAGATACTATACAAATTACCAAATTTCACATAAACAATCTAACATATGAACCGTTGTATCTTGATAAACTATATGAAAGCCATATTCAAAAAAATAGAATTAAACAAACATAAATAACTCCAGAAAATGAAAGCCATATTAAACAAACATAACCCGTATAAAATTAGATGAAAGCCATAAGTTCTCATTGAGTATTAGTATTAGGAACAACAGTCAAGTATTTCCCAAAAAATCAAAAAAAGGACAAAAAAACAGTATGCAACAACAGGACGGACCAAGGAGAGAGGCAGCAGCAAGGGAGATGTTAACAAATTATCGATGAAATATCCAGCAACAAGATTGCAGATCCAACAGCAGTAGAAAGAAGAAAGAAAGAAGAAGAAGAAGAAGAAAGAAATTGATGATTTCAGCAGCAGATAGAAGAACGAAGAAGAAGAGTTTGTATAGGATTAAAAAAGTGGTATTTTTGAAAATAAAAATTTAAAAAAAAGGTAAAGTTAAAAGGAAAGAAAAGATGGTGGTATTTTTAGTTGTGATTTCTTTTTCTTGATTAGTTTTGTAAAATTCCCTAATTTTTAGCTATACATATTTATATTTAGTTCGTGCGTAAGCACAAAGATACTTACCAGCTTAATGGGAGTTGGGCTTTGAAGTCCATTTTTATTGCAACTTCAATGTATTCGTATTCCAGCCCACTAAGTTTTTGTTTTTGGCAACTCACTACCTGCTTCATAAATTCAATTCGTTGCTCCGAAATGGCTCATCAAATTACGTATTAATCTTTATGTAAGACAAAAATTGAATTATATAATTGTAAACTTATTACTGATTTAATTATTAGTTCATGAATTTTATAAATATTGTTGAATCAAGTAATGGCACATTGAAAAATAAAATTAAGTTCATCTATGAAACAGATAGACATACTGTATATTTTTCTATTAATGTTAGAAATTTATTTTTTTAAGGTATAATTAAATAAATGATTCTTTTTTTTTTCTTTTGAGAAAAATCAATAATAATTTGAAATGTAAAAGAATAGGTTCACGAATAATCATAATATATGCTTCTTTCATTTTTTTAGCCATCACTTTTGTTATTTTTACTAAAATTAAGAAATAATAAATAAATTTAAATTTAGTATTAAATTGCATAATTAAAATTAAAATATCAAATCTAATTGATTATAAATTTATTGAAAAAAATAAATTAAATTATATTTTAAGTTTAAAAATTACAGATAAATAAAATTTAGATTTTATTCAAAAGTGACACGTAAAAAAAAAGATAGGAATATATTTTTCTTTGGTTCATTTATTCTGTTGATGTAGAGGAATATATGCATTTGTTTTATATGACAGAAACATTCTAATAATTTGTGTCTGTATTTGCAATTGATTTTTCAGAAAACGAGAGAACAACTATTGCTGTCTTTTCTCTTGTTGAGTGACTAATTAAGTAGCTACCACAAAAATGCAATGCCACTATCTCCATGCCTACTGGTAATGCTGCAACTAAAATCTTTTTCACTAAAATCCAATGGAAATATATTATCAAGAAAACTATATTACTATAAGGCCACCCCTTTTCCATTTTACATCATGCAATGCGTAATATGCAGTTGCTTCCAAAAAATATCAACCTATCATGTCTTCTCTCGTTATTGTACCTATACAAGAGATTTTCTTATATATAATATTGAAAAAAATGGATTTCCGTCTAATTCAACTCAAAAAAACTAATTAGAATATTATATTTTTTCTAATTATCCGATTTAGATATTTAATTAATATATCCTTTCTTGCTTAGAGCTAAATATATACAAAGATGTAGGAATAGTTGTCAATTACCTTATCTCTGCCACACTGTCCAACTAATGTCTTGTTTGGATGCTAAGGAAAAAAATGTTTTTCTACCAAATTTTCATGCTCGAGTTGAAAATGGTAAAGTTGCATATGTATGGTCCTTTCCAAATTAAATCCGACTCGAATGGTTCAACATTTATTTTCTTTAAATAAAATCTCAAATTTTAAATTTTATTAATAAAAAAATTAATGATGAGACCCGACTAACTTCGAATTTAATCAATCGCTTATGTATTTTCAAATACCAATAATTATAAAAAAAATAAATAAATAAATTCAAGATCTGATTAGGTCCGATCCCTACAAAACATGCGACAATAAAATAGTTGTTTGATGCTTGTTTAATTACATCTTTAAATATTTGCAGAAGGAATTCAATTTAAAAATCTTTCATACATTTAGTTGAATTATGATCACCAGATCAATTTTTAATAATACTTATTTTTTTTCTAAATGTTCGACTCTAAAATTATGAATGCAGAAAATCTAACACTTCCATAATAAATCACTTAGATTTAGAGCCCATAAACTTTAGTATGATAAGAATAAAAGAGAACCATAACTTGACATGGGGCATAGCAATAGCCGCAACTTCACAAACATCATGATTTAACATTAGATATGTCGAAAAATAGCTCATAATGCGCGGAGATATTGGGCACGGGGTTTATCAATAATCCAAGTCACTTTCAGGGTCACAAATTAAAGAACAGTTATATTCATAATAAGGTATCTTATTATCTTAATTAAATAAATTTAAAGCACAAGTTCAATCAAAATATTATATTATCTTTTATATATATATATATATATATATATATATATATATAAATTAATTTTCTATAAATATGGACAATTCTTCTTTGTTCGATAATTCTTAATTAATGCTTTTCGAAGATGAGTTAGCATACCTGTAAACACAATTTAACGTGTCCAATGTCCATTTAATTTGCTCCATAAAATCTGACATAAGAAAGCAGAAAAAGATACGCATACATTATCTTACTAGGAGCTGCAACGGAAAAAATAAAAGTCAAAATTTTTCATAAATTACGCAATTTGCCCTTTTTTTGGGTGAAAATGTCATTATCACATTTACTCTTTTATTTTTTTACAAAAATCCACATCAGCAAATTGAAGTTTATGTGACAAATATAAATTATCTATGTGAGATGCTACAGTGAAAAAATAGTGACATGTGGTTGACACTTGATACGTGTATTTGTCAGTCATTCGCCCGTCACGAACATATCAGCCACGTGTCATTATTTTTCACTGTAGCATTTTATGTGGACAATTTTTATTTGCCACATATACTTTTCCTTTCGTAGATGTAGATTACTATTATAAAAAAAAAAGAAGATAAATATGACCTGGAGCGGATCTAAAATTTTAGACTAAAAATAATAAATTTCGTAAAAATTAATATTAAAGAAAATTTTTGGTTAAAATCAATATTAAGAGGAGCAATTAATCAAAATTAAAATAGTAAATTTAATATTTATAAATTCTTTTAAAAGAAAAAAAATTTATTTTTGAAAAGATAAAAAGGATAAATTCCCCCTTTTCATACATTGCCCTTGTATGTGACCAGAATAAAAATGGCATAGATATTTTTAAAATAAAAAAAATTAAGAGTAAATTCGTCATATAACTTAATGGTAAATTTGCTTTTAAAAAAAAAATTGCTTTGTAATATTTTTTCTAAGAAACAAATTAATAAAAAGGCTATGCATCACTAGATGTTGCATTTTCCACATTTCAAGAATACCATATATGGAAATTATATGTTTTTGCATTTACATATATATTCAATAGCACCATAAAAAGGAAGCCTCAGAGTTCAAAATATCAAAGATTTTTGCAAAAAGCTAATCAGAATATTCAAAATTTGCAGCTATTCTATAAACTTCACACAAACAAAAAAATAAAATCAAATCAAATCAAATAAAAAAGCGGGTTATGAAATATGAGGAGGTAGTTAATTGCACCATGATTTTCCTAATATATATATATATATATATAGACACACACTTAATGGTAAATGATAACTATGAAAAAAACATTTCAAAGGTCCAATCAAGTCAGCCCAACTATATTTAACAGGGCCCAAAATCTATCAATAAAAAGGACAAAGCATGAATTGGAAGACAAGATATAAAGGCGCGATGTCCGATTGAACTGATGGGATGCCCTGTCCTGTTTAGTCCACTGGCACAAGCAAGCGTCCATACCTTACACCTGTTTCCTGTCACATCGCCTCACATCTACTCCTATGCCAGTTATCACGCCTCAAGGTACTCAAATATCCCTCCCAAAAAACTCCTATAAATAGCTTAAAATACAATGGCTCAGGTATTGAACATCTGAAATTCTCTCTCTAAATACTATTTCTCTAAAAGCTACTAACTTAAGTTTCGGAGTATTAACACCCGGGTCCGACAGGGCACTCCTTCTTACAGGTCCATTCAGCCGACCGGATCATCAGCTGTCAACTCTCTTTCTTACAGATAAAGACAAAAACTGCTTTATCATTTGGTGCTTTCATTAAGAAAAAATGGCAGGTTCGAGATCCAATGAACACGCAACTTCTGGAGAGTATAATTGTAATGGCCTCAACACTGGCCTGACCATAAACAGTAAATTCCGATGGTGAATAGTGCATTTGGGCCGTAAATCAGACTCGAAAGTGAAAAATATTTTATTTGACTATCGGAAGGTATTGGTCATGGTGAGTCCGAGGTTAAAATTTGAAGTGAAATCTAGGTCAAATAGGCTTCCGAAAGTCAAAAATACGAAAAAGGTAGCGAGTCAATTTCCCTGATAAGAAAGGTAACTTGATTTTGTATAAATTTTTAAAAATAGCAAATGAACTCTAAAAATTTCCAAATTTTACACAATGAAATTTTATGTAGAATATTTTGGTATAAAAATATGAATTTTTCGGCGATGTTGACAATTATCGAATCGGACCGATTCGGTTGAATCAGACCAGTAACGGATTTCGATTGAGCCGAAATTTTGTGTACTATCTATTTTCGATATGATAAGAATTTTGAAATCAAATTTGGAGTGATTTAGAGTGAGAAAAGGAGAAAATTCATTTAAGGCTTTGAATTAGGTTGTTAATGGGCTTGAATTAATTAAGTAAGCCCACTAACATAACCCAAGCCCATTTCCCTCAAAAGTCTAGGCCTATATAAAGGCAAAAATTTGAAAAAATTCAGCATCTTATTCTTCCTCTCCCCCTCTTCCCTTTGGCCGAACCCTCTCCACCATTTTTGCTTGAGCTCCCTTTCCTCCTCTCTCCATCTCACACTAAATTTAGCCTTAGGATAGTAAATTTCACCTCTCTAGTTGAGTTTTATGCCCTCTTCCCTTCAAAAAAAAGGAAGAAAAGTAAGAGAAATCAAGAGAGAGAATTTAGGATTTCATTTGAGGTAAATGAAATCAATGAGTTAAAATTCTTTTCAAGGTGCCTACTAGTATTTTTGGGTGTCTATATTTCATTTTTTATGTCAATTTTACAATTCAAGGTCAAAAAAGTAGAGTTTTGATGTGTTAGTGTTTCGGCCTCAATAGGAATTCAAGGAGAAGTGCAAGCTTCCAAGGCTAAAGGCAAGAAAAATGAAGCTTAGGCAACCTAGAGCAAGGAAGAAAGGTTAGTGGCTAATAAATCTTAGTATTTCCTTTGATTTTGATTAAGTAATCTTTATGTAACTTAGGGTAAATATGATAAAATGGTGTTTAATTAAAAGTGATGGTAGATTAGTGCTATGAGACCTTAAATAAGTGTGTTTAAATGCTTAAATGAATGAATGGTGTAGGTCCTTTGTTGGCCGAATGAAACCTTAAAGAAAACTAAGGCTTATTTTGTGAATTTTTGATGGAATTATGTTTCAAAATCATAGTAGAAATGAAATAACATGCCTAAGAAGTTTTGTGGAATTTATAAAAATTAAATAAATATTTTAGAGACAAATTCCCAATTATGTAAGTAAGGAAATTAATGAACTAATGTGAAATAATGTGCAAATTGATGAGAAAATGAATAATTTTGGTAGATTATGATAGAATAATTCACAAATTATGTAAAGGAATTGAAAAGAATAATTAATAAGTAAAGCAAGCATAATTAAGTAATGAAATAATAAGAAAGTAACGATTTGATTGAAATTTTTGTGAAATTATGTCCTTATAAATAGTCTGGCAGTAAAAGCCTAGCTCAGAATATAATTGGCTAGCCATAGGGACATCTGTACCACGGTACAAGTCATGGCGACTTGTTTTGCTATGGTAGGATCACTGATCTCCATAATTATATATGTATCTGATACCTGTTCTGTGAAAAAGTGATCTTTGAGATCATTTTTTAGTTTGTATGTGGCCCATGGGATCCACGTCCCGAGTATCCAGTCTGAGAATTTCTGTCGGTACTGTACTAGGGGCATGAAAGTGAAAATAAGTCAAAAAAAAGATAAAAAAAATGAAGTTTTAAATGAAAAAGTGACTTAAATGAAAGAAAATAAAAGTGTAGGGGTAAAATGGTAATTTTGTAAAAGTGGGTAATTAATAAATAAAAATAAGTAAGAAATAATTAACAAGGGCAAAATGATAAGTTTTGGGTTCTAACAGTGGCCAAAGATAAAGTTTCCATGGTATAAGGACTAAAATATAATTTTATCCAAAAATGGTAAAATAAAGAATAAACGATGAATAATGGAAGAAATTGTATAATAAAAATGAAAATAAATGACTATAATGGCAAATTTGTAAATATTGAGACAAAAAGGATATTTTTGAAATTAAGTAAGATTTTAAGGACTAAATTGCAAATTTGCCAAAAGTTAAGTAATAAATAAGAATAAGAGTAAATTGTATAGAAAACAAATTGTTTTCCCTTGATTTTTGAACAAAACGTGTTTAATTATATTTACTTTGAGAATTTAATTATATAATCGTATCATAATAGAGAAATAAATTTTGCTAAATAAAGTATTAGGATTGTTAGTCACAACTGGACATAATTTATGCTCAGCATGTAGTTCCTTGCCTTTTACAGCGATTCGGACATCGACAGTGACTATAGTTTTAGCAGCTTTCTTCCTTGCTGCCTATTCGATATTTTTATGCGCCGCCTCATCTATCGGCGCTCCTATTTTCTGAGAAGACGTTTGGGGGATGAAGGGCGATTGTGACCCTTCCTCGTCAGATTCATTCCTCAGTTGCAGTTGCCTGAGAGGATGCTATTCTGCCATGATCGAAGGAGGTATCGCTGGTCCAGTTATAGTCAACGTAAGACGGGCGATGGGAACAACCGCAGAAGTAGGAGCTGAAGACGCTGCAACAACAGGAGGTGTAGGAATACTTGCTACATTCTTTGAAGTTTGAACCTTAGAGGCATGCAAGATATTCCTCTTCTTGGATCTTTTTTCCTCTCTTGCCAAACGATCAACCTCCCTCTTGGCTTTGGCCCGTTTGACAAGTTGCTTCATAGCTTCTTCTCCTCTCACCATCTTACTTGCAACTGCATCACAAAATCAAATAAGATAAGTACCTATTTTAAAATAATTTCACATGCAATGCATGAATTGTTAAACATGCATCCTCCCCCTCACTCCAAATATAGTGCTCACGTTCTGTACTTTCGCCAGCTTCGGAGCTAGAAGACCCGTACAGTGTACTGAGAAGATAGGTGGAGTCGTAGGGTCTGCCATGCCTCACCATCGCGGCCATAAGGTTTTTTATGTCATTTTCATAAATTGATTGACTGATAGCTTGATCCCTCAAGATGGTTGCTCCTTCTGACCGAATCAGCGATACTCCAAATCCACCAGCCATCCTTACTAAAAGGTACCTCTCCCTGAAGCTCTTCATTGAGGAAGGAACCGTGAAGAGTTTTCGACGCTGTCGGCTTGTGAGAAAGTACTCCGACCCATCACTCCGACCGGATATGTTAAAGAAATGAGTAAACAGATCCAGAGTTGGAGTCACCACTTCTATCTTACATAGAATTTTAAACAGGCCACGGTCCTTCATCTGTTCGATTGCAACTGATTAGGGGTAATTCTATAACCCCTAAGAATCGCCGCTTCAAATGCACCGAAAGGAACGCTCATTCTTGCATCCAAACTATACAAATGGCAGATGAACTACTCATTTTTTTAAGACCAAAAGGCCCTTCTGTCACTGCCATAGAATTTAGATAGGCCGTCACTGACACTTCTGTAAAAAAATTGTACTGAGAAGGAATTCTCGCTACTTCCTCTTCTGTCAATCGTGAGGGATGAGCAAGAGGCTCTCGATTCTTATAATCCTTAAGGAAACTTTTATCTATTGGCTGACTACTGCTCGAAGCCATTTTTGGTGGAGGGGAAGAAGTAAAAGAGTATATACGATGAATGAAAAAGAAAATCAAAGGCAGGGATTGTTTACTTACTTGGGTGATCTCGTAGATACTCTGAAATTCTTCGAAATTTGAAGTACTTCCCTCAAAAAGTTTTTGGCAAGAGTTTCAAATAGCAAAGTTCACAAAGAAAGTTTGGCAGAGTTTTGCTAAGGATCACTGAAAGTGAGGGAAAATTGCCTCAAACTTGCCTATTTATAGGCAAAAAGCTTCTGAAATACTCTAAATGCCTTCCCATTGGATGGACGCCACGTGTTCTCGATCTGTTACTGCGGTTACGAAGAACGAAATGCCATTCTCGAATCACGCGCGGCATTAAATACAAAATAACTGTCTGAAATGAATGGACGCGACTCATCAGTTCGCGTCTCCCAAAAATTCAAAATTTTGCCAAAATACTTATATCACCCGATCAGACCCTTTGGAGGGGGGACAAGTGATATCTAGGGAAAAAATATCTCTAAGGCCCAATCAAGTCAGTCCAACAACACTTAATAGGGCCCAAAGCCTATCAACAAAAATGACAAAATATGAGTTGAAAGACAAGACATAAAAGCGCGATGTCCAATCGGAGTGATGGGATGCCCTGTCATGTCTAGTCCACTGGCACAAACAAGCGCTTATACCTTCCACCTGCTTTCTGTCACATCGCCGTGCACCTACTCCTATGCCAGTTATCACGCCCTAAGATACTCAAGTATTCCTCCCAAAAAACTCTTATAAATAGCCTAAAACACAATAGCTCTGGTATTGAACATTTGATATTCTCTCTCTAAATACTCTCTCTCTAAAAGCTACTGACTTAAGCTTCAGAGTATTGACGTTCGAGTCTGATCGGATACTCCTTCTTGTAGGTCAAGTCAACTGACCGGATCATCAGTTACCGATTCTCCTTCTTACAGATAAAGATAAAAACTGATTTATCAATAAATTTGCTTTTTTTAAAAAAAGAAAATAGCTTTGTAATATTTTTTCTAAGAAACAAATTAATAAAAAGGCTATCCATCACTATATGTTGCATTTTCCACATTTCAAGAATACCATATATGGAAATTAAATGTTTTTGTATTTACATATATATTCAGTAGCACCATAAAAAGGAAGAGTCGGAGTTCAAAATATCAAAGATTTTTGCAAAAAGCTAATCAGAATATTCAAAATGTGCAGCTATTCTATAAACTTCATACAAACAAAAAAATAAAATCAAATAAAATAAAAAGCGAGTTATGAAATATGAGGAGGTAGTTAATTGCACCATGATTTTCCTAATATATATACACACACACTGCAAATTTAAATTTTAGCTGGAGCCTTGCATGTGTAGAGAATTAATCAACCTAGAGCTAATTTTCGCATGATTTCATGAACTTTTTTCTTTTAAAAATTTTAATTTTAGATATAGAGTTAACAAAAAAAGTGAGAAACAAACAAAATTTCATAATAATAATCCATCCATTTATAACTCGTTTATTTATAATTCGATCAGTGTATAATTTGTATAACAATAACGTATGATTTGAATTGTGACCTAATTCAATTCTTATAAACTAGATTCAAATAAATCCAACAAATTCAAGAGTATTTGGTTTAATTTTTTGAACTAATAGCATTTTGTACCAATCAATTACTAAAAATTAGGTACTTGATGATTTTTTTAAATCAAACACTTATAATATTTTTGTATCTCTATGAGATATTAGTCATTGGTAGGTACAGCACATATGATTTTTTTTATTATTATTTTTCCCTGATTTGGTGGGTATAGTTGAAACCCTTGTTAAGATAATTGTCATGACGATGTTGATTGTATGTGAAATCCTAGGTAACAAAAAAGAGTACACAAAGAGCAGGCAACTGCGTCCGCATATTTATTTGTTTGGATTTTAGTCATATTCTTAAAAAACGAGGAAAAAGAAAAAGAAGAAGAAGAAGAAGAAGAGAAGAAAATCGCTTACCTGTAAATTTGGTAGGGGATGCAGAGCTTTCATGCACGTTGAAAATGTTTCAAACCAGTACTAACCAAAAAACAAATATATTTGGTGGTCCACCTCACTAACTTCTACATTTTTTTCTCAATCCAATTAAAACAAACCTTAATTTCTAATTATCTTTTCTCTACAGAAATTATTAAGAAAATGTGCTGAGGTTAACTCAATTCTCAAAAATTAATTCGTAAACTGAGAATTTTATAAATTTTTATAAGGACATTGTAGAATATTAAAGGAAAATGGATACGTCCATAACTCTAAATTCGGAAAATAAATCAAATATATTTTATACCGAATACGTCAGTTACGAAAATTAATTTTTATATTGAATGCGTCAGTTATAAAAATTTGAAAAACTCTATAAATAGAATTTTTGAATTCAGATTTGAGATCGGTTGTTAGTTTTTTGTCAAAAATTATAGAGAGAGAATCATTTTTCTCACACCTTATTTTTCTGTTTCTTCAAAGGGTATTTAGGCCGTAGAATTGTTGCCGTTATCATGCCTAATGGTTTGTAGATAATAGCTGTGCCGATAACGCGATCAGATCATTCGCTTCCGCTTCTGCTTCTCAAAAGATTATGTGTTATAAGAGTTAAATAGAATTTTCTTTTTATCTATATATATATATTTCCCAACAAATATGAAGGAAATTATGCAAAATATTGATAATTTCTTGAGCATACAAATTAGAACAGTCTTTATGTAGGGTACAATTTTTGCAATTGGCATTACAATATAAAATTTATCCTTTCAAAGATGTTAGTTATACAACTAATAGTCTGAAAATGAATTTAACCAACTGGTTGTTGTGTGCACATGCATATTTTATTCTCATGGTAGCTGAATATCGAAACCATGAATTGCCCTATCGAAAGGAATTTTCAAGGGATTAGCTAGCTAGGGTTTTCATAGATTTTATTAGACAATCTTTATTTTTTTAAAGGCTTGTTTAATCTCAACTTCAAACTGTGCGTAAAGAGACTGAGAACGAAAGGCATGTGATAAAAGATAAAATATTTTCCATTAATATGTTTATAAAATTTCTGATAAATAATGATGTCCATTCATCAATTATAAATCATTTTTTGAAAGAATTGACATTACAATACAAATTCAAAGGTTAAAACATCTTATTCGAGGCCCAATTTTTCATAAAAGAATCAATAGTTCATATATATAATAGTTTTTTGATAAATAATTACAACCATTCATTAAAGATTTATGTAAGATGTGAATTCATAACTTGTAAGAACAGGCTCAAAGCAGGCTTTTCGTTGTTTCCTTTTCTTTCAGCACAGGCATCATGTGGGGTCCTCGGGTACTAAATCTAGTGTTTGTTTTAATGGCTTTCTATTTTGTAATTGGAATCTTATTCTAATATTATAATCAGCTAAGGTTGGTTATGCTTTCATTTTATTTTATTTTTTTTTAGAATAGGTGGATTATGTTGTTATTTAATTGGCCAACTAAATCATGTCATGATATGTTGAATTTGAAATTCTTCATGCATCTCAAATGGTAGGAAATTAATGTAATAGACTTAGTTCAAATGGAAACAAGCCATCCTTTGAATATGAGTAATTTTTCACGTAGTAAACTATCTTAATTATAGTAATTTTAAGGTAATATTTAAAATTGAGATAGTAATTTATGTCCGATTAAAATTCATGTATTAATTATAAAAATAAATATAAATTTAAGAAATACTTTAGTTATTATGTTTGTAAGAAACTTAAATGAAAATTTATATAATCAAATTAATATGTCAAATAAATTCGAATTTGAAAATATCAATTATGACTGGGCTATGGAGTGCAATCATCTCCAATTAAGGACATCAAACACGGGCATTTAGAATTCGATAATTATATAATTTTTTTAAGGCTATTATTCATCATTATGAAATTCAGACGCACTCCACTTATGAAAAGTGGCCGACAGATATGGTTGCATGTTCTGGGGATACGGTGCATCTTGAGTTCGTCATCGACTTTTAATTTTTTTTTAGGAAAAAAACAATAATAGTTAATGGTATTATTCATTAACTATTCAGTTCAATTAGACTATAATATGTCCAAAATTGTAAAAATTAAGTGTTTTTACTCAAATAATTGAGTTGCCTACAAATAATAGAGTTCCATATCATCCTTAACAAATCTTATTATTAAAATATTTTATTATCTATTAATTCTAATGTATGGGCTTCTTACCATCCACTTAATTTGGCCAACTAATGTTTGTGGTTTGTGTATATTATATATATCATAATTGAATTTATCCAATTTTATCTAAAATAGCTTGCTAGGTTCTGAATCGTTTAGAGTAAAGTCAAGCTCAGTTCTCATATATTTATGAAGTTTATATGAATATAACAAAAGAGTTTGAGTTTGATAATTGAGTATTTTTTTATTATTATCACTATTATTGACAATTGAGTATCTATTATTACCTTAAAATAACTTCATTTATTTTAGAATTCGCTCATTCACAATTATAATTATTTCAATTAAATTCAACATTAAATTATAAATGACCATTGCTTAAATTGTAACTTGTTGTTAGTATTATCGTTCCTCAAATTCAACTGGTTTAGCATGAATTGATGTGGTATTCTCTTCAACATTATTAAACTAATATTCTTATTTGCTTCTACATTTTCTCTTCACTTGAGCCACAAATTTACTATCAATCTTTAATCAGAGTCTTTTCTTCTTTTTGAGTCTTAAATCTTTATCTATAGAGTACAAAATATCAACAATTAGTTTTTTCTTGCATCCAATACTATATAAATTTTAAGGTATACTTTTAGAGACAAGTTTTATCATTATATCAGAATAACTTAAATAAAATAAGCTTAATTAAAAATATTTTTTATTATTTTCCTCAAATTTTGATTAATGACACCTATAAGTCTAAATGAGTAGGCTGAATTGGTTTGAATGGAGTTTAGTTGAATTGGATCATTGTTAAACGGATCAAATTTATAACATTATTTCTTTTATCTTTTTATATTTTTTTCATTAAAAATAAAAAGATTAGGCATATATAAATTATATAAAAGTATTTTAATATTTATATTATATAGAAAATTATAAAAATATAAACAAATCATAGATTTATCTGGTTGAGTCATGACCTATAATGGGGCAGTTACATAGAAAATTTTCAGTTTGCCTCCATGATTAGATGTAATTTTTATTTTATATTTTTGCTTCCCTACTTGATTTTCAATACTTGTTTGCTCCCTTTAGAATGCATAATAGGCTAAAATGTGCCACTACCTCACCCGAAAATTCACCGTTACATGAATTTTTTTTTTGCCCCCTTAAAATATGCGTTATTTTACTTAGAGATGGTAGTGGGTATAAGTTTTTCCATATATTTAGCTCTATCCACCCCTAATAAGATGGATTAAACAGTGAATAAATTAGTTTGAATATTAAGTTCACTACGTGATGGATTCCAAATAGGATTTGGTCCATTTGGATATAGACGTTTAGATATCCATTTTATGAATTCGGATAATTCTTTAGTTATTTTCGATTGATATTAATTTTCGTCATGAAATGTAAATTTAATTTGATTTATCTTGACATTTAAATTTAATTTAATTTAATTTATTTTGAAATGTATGGATGTAGTGTGATTGTAAATTTATTATTTTTATTTATTTTTTTGTTTATTTTTGAAAGAACAGTGATAAATAAGTATGGATATGAAATAGTTTGAGTGCGGTAGTAATCAAATTTGAGATTATTTAATTCTTTTATTATGACCCAAACTCATTATAAATAGATCAAATCAAACAGAATTCACCATGCACGATCCAACCGTAAAAGACATTTAATTATTTACTAATCACATCAAATTAAAAGAACAAATGCGTATATGGCGTCGGCGGTTGAGGTGAAATTTTGACAGCGAAAGGTATAGTCATCAACCCGTCATGCCTAGCGATGACAAAAAATAAAAAAAATAAAAAAATATAATTAATCGTAAAATCGATTCAAAATCGAATCGATTTTTATAATTAATTAATTTTATATATTTAATTATAATTTTTAATTTTTATATTTTTTATTAATAATTATAATTTAAATTTTTAGGTATCGGTTAACCATTAGTTCACGGTTAACCGATTTATATATATATATTTATTTATTTATTTATTTTTATATATTTAATTTTTTTATTTCTTTCTAAAATTTACATAAAATAATATTTTAAAATATATTTAAATTATATTTTTATTTTTATACCTTAATTTATATTATGTCATTCTTTTTAATTATAAAATAATATTTATATATAGTATACGATTAAATTTTATATATATTATTTTTTTATTAAACTAAATTTATATTATATTATTCTCTTTAATTATATAATAATATTTATATATAATATCCGATTAACTTTTATATATATTATTTTTTTATCATATATTGGTGTTCATATTTTATTTAATAAATTTTAATTACATTTTCTTATATTTTAGAGTTTATATTATAACATTTAATATTATTCAAAATTTTATTTAACTTAAAATTAAACATATTATAATTTTTAACAAATATCAAATTTATTTTATAATATCAACTATTAATCTATATAACATAAATTTTAACTAATAAATTATATTTCTTTCGTAATTTTTATATTAAATTACTTTACACATTTGAAATTGAATTGAATTTTATTTAATTTTTTTTAATAATTTTATATTATAAATTTTAATGATTAATCAAAAAATATTGGTTAATTAAATTAAAAAATCGAAATCGATGAACTGATTAACCGAATATAATAAATTAATTAATAATTAATAATTTTAAAAAATTAATATTAATAAATTAATTAATTTTTTTGTTAATAGATCAGTTAATCGATTTATGCTTATCTCTAATTAAATTAATGGTGTTCTTTCTCTATTACATGAGATAAAACCTTTTCCTTTGGAGTCATGGCCCTCGGAAAAGGTTTTATCTTATCTAATATCGTGGGCCATAGATTGCAACCAGACACGGACACGTGGTTTACAAACGTGGGCCCAGCCCACTTCCACCAATCACTGCCTTATTTTGGGCCCCACATTTTTCTTAAAAAAAGGGTTGTTATATTATAAAATATAAAATGTGCACTAATATTCCACTCATCTAGTGAGGGAGTGCCTGCCCATCTTATTTAATTGGTCAAACTGAGACCACTGAGTGTGGAAGCATTTGCTCATTGCTTACTTCACATTTTGTGCTAAATAGCTCTCGGCAAAAAAAAAAAAAATTCAAAAAATCAAAAAATCAAAAAAATAAGAAAAAAATAAACACGTGAAGACTCCATATATATTAAAAATAAAATTAGATACTTAATTTCTTCAAATTAGATAATTATCAAAACTTGTGGCTGTAATTTCTCAATTTAAACGTGCATGTGCTTCACTTTATTTATTTATTTTTTACTTTTGCTAATTTACAAGGACCTATAGGCTTGTTGAAAGAATCATGTAACAAAATAAAGTTCTCGCTTAGAATAATCAATAATATAAACATAATATTAGGATGTAAAAAATGACTTTATTGGTAACTGAAAAATCAATTCAAAATTGAATCGATATTTATTATTTATCGAATCAATTTTTGTAAATTATTATTTTACACTATGAATTTTTTAAATAACGGTTAAAGTTACGATCTGACCATTTAAGTGAATATAATTAACCAACCAATATGCATTTTTTTATTATATATATACACACACTAGAGAATATAAAGGCCATGCTAAGCATTCGTCTTGAAATTCATCAATTCGAATATGGACATTCAATCCCTTATATATATATAAATGGTTATTAAATTCGGGTTGACTCGGGCGGGCGGACCGATTGAACCGTGACTCGACAAGCAATCCGAGTCAATTCAACATGAAAATCAGAAAGGGTAAAAACTCGGATTGACTCGAAAAAAATCGGGTTGAACCGGTGACTCGGACCGGATTCCGGTTCAACCAAAAAAATTTGCATTTTAAGAAATCAATCCCTAAATTTCCAAAAAATACAGTGATATAATTAAAAACATAAAATTTAAAGATCCTATAATGTGTTCTTTTAACTAAATCCATAACAAATTATTATATATATTCAAAATATACAAAAACAATATCTATAATACATATCTAAATGTAGAATTGAATCACCACAAAAAATTTTTAGGTTTAATCCTAACAGTAGATAATTTTTTTAATTATTATTTTTTATATATAAGAGTTTATTATATATAGATCGAAAAAATCTTTTGATAGTAATTACAACTAATGAATTGATAATTATGATTGAAAATTTTGAAACGATAGAAATTTTTGAATATATAATTAGTTTATAAAGAATAAAAAGCTGGTAAGAAATTAGATTAAGTTTTGATTGCTTAAATTGCATGTTAATGGAGCTGCAATTAGATATTGATAAGCACCATCTAAGGACAATTAATGTTGACTAATTAAACATCACCATATTGCAATTGGTATATAAGTAACATACAAATAATTTTAGAAATGCAACTAACTTTATTGGTCTTAATATTTTTACATTGATATTTATTAATTAATAAAATTTTCAATGTTTTTTGATATATTATATTTTTATTTTTTATAAATAATTATATTTAATAAAAAGTAAAAAATCTGAGTTGATCCGGTCTAATCAATTTACTCTTAACTCAGTTGGTAAAATAAGTTAATCTCCGAACCGATTCTGAAAATATTGTATATATATATATATATAGGACCTTTCTTTTTTATTATTATGTATGACCTTTTAAATCGCATTGAAATATTATTTTGATTGCTGTTGTAGTTGAAGAAATTTATTATTATTATTATGGACTGAAAAGTAAAATTAGCATCTAAAAGCTGGCATTCGAAATTCCAGATAGGTCAGGTGGTGGGGCAGCTTCTATTGAGCCAAACCTATCCTGATTTGAAAGATCGATGCTACAGTCCTTACAGCAAATACAGCATCATGAAAATTCAAATGTAAATAATATTAGTCAAAATTGTTACTTAGACTATTAAATTTACAATCACAATTCTTAATTTGAAACCTTTAATGTGGAAGGTTATCTCTTAGCGTCTTGCTATAAATATAAAGAGAGTTCGTCGCGTATATAATTTTGGCGTTTGCGTAGGACACCGCAAGGACCACCTTGGAACCTTTATCACTGCCTATTAGTATATTTTTTCTATTATACACACACACCCCAGAGGAAAACAACAAAATTTGGCCACTGTTCATAGCATATATACGTATAATTGTTGATACTATCATACTACAAATGGAAAAGGACAAAATTTCTGCTCTGTACAGCATATAAATGGGTGACAAATGTGTCGGAATATTTGTATTTTCTTTTAGATTTTTTTTTTATCAAGACTTAAAGATAATTATCTAGTGTGAGGCCTATGCTGACGTAAAACGGCAATTTAGGTGTCGTTTTTTAATAACTTAATTTGCTAAATTCTTTTATTGTAACACCAAAAATCTAATTTTTTTTTTCAAGTAAATACCAAAATAAAAAACACCACCACTTGGAACCTTTATCACTGCTTATTATATATATACACACCAAAGGAAAACAACAAAATTTTGCCACTGTTCATAGCATATATACGTATACTTGTTCAGACTATCATACTACAACTGGAAAATAACAAATTTTCTTACTCTGTATAGCATATAGATAAGTGGTAAATGTGGCCGGATATTTGTATTTTCTTTTAGAATTTAGTGACATGCTAATAAATAATTTCAATATTATTTTTATATGTTATCACTTTAATTCTTATATGTATATTTATGAATTTAATTTTTGTTTTAAGAAAAGCATTTATTTTTTAATAAAATAATATCCAAGCAAAGCAACGTGGCCTTTTAAAATGCTTTTTTTTCCAATTCGGTCACGACATGAAGAGGTGTTCAATAGGTTAATTTTCACGGTGCTAATTTATTTAATCCATTATTAATATTATTCTTTCCTTCAGAAAATAGTGTGTGTATAATAAAATAAGACATAGCAGTTCTTTCTGCTTTTTAAATCTTTATTATTTTATTAGTGTATAGTTGCTGCGAATTCTGCCAACAGATCCTCATCAATTATTATTTGCTTGGATGTTTCTCTTTACCGCTTCATCAAATTTCAGTCATAATTTGGCTTACAAATCAAATAAGAATACCATACAAATAAATTTTATGACAATTTCATGTATCCTATATATATAGTTACCTGGACTTGCAGGACCCTACCTAATAAGGGTTTGTTTGGTGTCTATATATGCTTTTCTTTTATTATTATTTTGTGTCATTTTTTTCCTGAGTCGATACGTATATATGTTCATTTTTGTATGTCAAAGTTTTTCCAGTATTTTTTTTATTATATATTCAAAATAAATAGACTAGAAAAATTTTAATAACTACTGTGTCATTTATTTATTTTTAACTATCAGGAGGAGTTCGTGGGTATAGGCTTAGGCTACGTATATTATTACGCTGGACATATTATTATTATTATTATTATTATTATTATTATTATTATTATTATTATTATTAACTTGTGACAAACCAAAGAATGTCTCCCAATTATAATTTTGTGTTGGCAATTTTTTGTAGATATTATTACATATCCTCCCTTGCCTTGTTGATTCTCAAAATCTATCATTTTTTTTTTCTAATTTCAACACCTAATTAAACTTTATTACAATTTTTAAACGTGCGGTACCAAGGCATTTTATATATGAACTATTGATTAGCACCTTAATTAATTGAGCAGTCCTTTTTTGACAAACAGATGTGAAATGGGTTAGTTCGGCTATAGACGAATCAAAAATTTGTGACGATAAATCGATTGGATTGGGTGACAAACTCATCAAATTTTATGATATAATTCTTTAAAAAAATATAATTTAAAATAAAAAATTATGTATACATAAATTATAAAAAATTATTTTCATATTTATATTTTATAAAAAAAATTAAAATTATAATAATCTAAATCAATCGTGATCGAATAGTGTATGAATTAAGTTAAGTTGGTAAAAGAATCATTTGTAAACAAATACTTAAAATTTTAATAAAGTAAAATTAATTTCTGGAAAAGAAAAAGACATCACATCAAGGGGCACAGTTTTCATAAATATTTTCTATAATAAATAGATAAGCTACTCCCAGACATGAATAAACAAATTTATTTGCATCTTTTTTCTTGAGACTCGGCACTATCCCTATAAAAAGCGTGAGGTTTTTAATAATATAATGACATAAGAGAACCTCCGAAATTCAATTTCTATTCATTATTCTTTATTTTTTTAAAAGTTTTTCTGCTTTTTTTTTAAGAACTTCTGCTTTCTTTTATGTGTCGAAAAAAATAAAAAGCTACTTTTCTTTTTCTTTTTTTTTAATTTTACTTAAATGAAAATGATGATAATTAATTGATGTAAACTTCTATACTTAGTATTCTACTAAAAAAAAAAAAAAGAAAATCAGTAAATGCAAGTGAATGTGGAAAAGGACGTGGAGTTGAATTGTGACCTAAGCAAACGCCGCTAACTATGCCTCCAAGGCCAAAACATGTTGGTTATTTAATTTAATTATTACAGTAAATATTAAGAAAATAAAAATTATTTAGCCAGTTAATCATTATTCGATAATGAAAGCATTTCTTCATGTGGGTGAAAATGACAGTGAAAAGTATTACATATCTTTTAAATCTCACACATTAATTATTTTCTTCAATCATTATTTTTAATCAGTCGAAAATTGAACATTTTCTGTTCCAACTTTATTATTAAAATACATGAATGATCTATACAAATAAGAAAAACTCAACATAGTTGTCGCAAGGGCAGGCTTAGGATGAAGAGAAGAAAAAGTATTTGGAAAGGGATATTTAATTGTAAAATATCACCAAAACAAATTAGTAATATAAATCAGAGATAATCTTTAATAATAAATAAATAAATAAATCAGGGATAACATTCTCAATCTTGAAACTTTGCATGAGAAATAGAATTTCATTGATATAATAAATGTTCTTTTATCTTTACCCTTTTAGGATAAGGAGTATTAATTATTTTCTCTGGAAAGTAATTTTGACATTGCATCAATAAATGCCTGAAAAAGCAACTGCTTGCCTTTCTAGAGCCAACTCATTTATCCTTTTTTTTAATCAGAAAAACTTCTTTTAGATAAATTACTTATTAAAACTGAACCAATATATAAAGGAGGAATAAACCCTTAAAATCAAAATTTGGCATAAATATATGCAGTTCTAATAAGTGAACAGCATTATTAGTAAATCTTTTCATAAATTCAAATTGGATATTAAAAATAAAAACATTTAAATCCAAATAATTACTAATTATAGAGCCAAAATCAGATCGATTACGAGGCCAAGACGATAGAGCATTGATGACCGGTTGAGAATTCGATTCATCCAACTCCAAACTTCCCGTGCACTTAGAGTTTCAGCAATAGAAGGATCTAGCCGCTGGATAACATTTATTGCCAGTCCCAACGAAATTTCCTATTTTGATAATTATTATTTTCGTTGTGAAAATTCAAAAACTAATTTTTATTATATTTTTATATTTAGAAAAGATTATGTATTATTAAGTAAATCATTATTAGCAATCCAGATTTACAATTATAATTAGATGATCATAATTTTTAAAGACAATTATGAAATAAAAATTTACAATTATAATTAAATAATCATAATTTTCAAAGATAATTATGAAATAATTACTCATATAATTATTGTGGTTTAATGATCATGTACTTTCAAAAAATTTATATGTATACATTATATATTCTACATATATTAGTTTATTTTTCTTATTTTTATGTTCTTTTTATGGATATATAATACTATTAGAGGGAACCTACTTGTAGTAGAAGGGGACAATTGCCCCTCTTATTTTATTTATTTATTTTTTAAAATTTGTATTGAAAATTTGATCAAAAATTAAATGTGCCCACTTTAATTAAAGTTTTGCCCCCTTTAATATCACGTTTTGTTAAAAAAAATATTAAATTCTAATTAAATCCCTCTCTAATACTGCGCATTACAGGACTCCACAACTATTTCTTATCACTCTTAACTCCTTCTATCTCTTTTTAATCGAAACTACATTTTCTTATCATTGTAACATCTCATCTTTCTCTTCTTATTGGATTTCTAACGTTTTTTATTTTCACCTAGCTAGTTGGTACGTATAAGAATTATATAGCATGTATTCTTTTTTTTTTTTTGTGATAATAATTCAGTTCGTACTAATTAACCTTTTGCACAAACTTTCATGCTCTAAATCACTCAAATCAATGTCGTTTTATTTAAAAGCACAGTTGAAAATTAGTTCGGGGAACAAACACGTGCACATTAGAATATTGATGAGAATTTATTGGGTTGCAAAAAATTTGCTGTCCCTAAGAAGATGCCCCTGGTTAAT
Source organism: Excoecaria agallocha (assembly GCA_037975025.1). Taxonomy (NCBI): domain Eukaryota; kingdom Viridiplantae; phylum Streptophyta; class Magnoliopsida; order Malpighiales; family Euphorbiaceae; genus Excoecaria; species Excoecaria agallocha. The sequence continues at coordinate 2,746,962 of CM075806.1, read as the reverse complement.
TGATTTGTTCTGTGTGTTCTACTTTTAGCACGCTGGCAATACTTGCGGGTTATTTATACGTACATGACAACTTTTAGTGGATATATATATATATATGTGCTCAAATATCTTCACTCATTATCTATCATAAGTTTAATACCATCAAATTAAGTTTGAAGGGACTTTTATTGATCCTTAAAACAACATAATTTTGAAGTTTAGTACGCTAATTTAGACTGATTTACAATATATATAGGAGACTAATTCATTTGAAATATAGCATGGAAATATTATTAATGATAAACTCAAGGGGACCAACTAATTTAGATTGATTATAATATGAATATTTCTAAATATTATAAAAGAAAAAATAAAAAAATTAAAATATGAATTCTATAAAAAACCCTTCAATGACGCTCATGTTTATCCCATTGCTCCCTTCTCTTATTGTGGATTGTCTCATATCCTCTTCGTCACTTTCCTATTTTTCTTTTACATTCTTTTTTAGCAAAATCTTTATCCATTAATGGAGGTCGTTGAAGCTTCCTGGATTTTTCAACCTTTTCCCGCCATCCTTTTCTTCCTATTCTTAACAATCGTAACATATCTTCTTTTTTCTCTCATTGTCTACTTACTCAGGCTAAAGCTATGGTGCAAATGTGAGATATGCGATGCTTATCTCAACTTCAAATGGACAAAAAACTTCGATAATCTTTGCGATTGGTACACTCATCTCTTGAAAAATTCTCCCACCAAAACAATCCACATCCATGTTCTTGACAACACAATCACAGCCAATCCAGAAACTGTTGAATATATGCTCAAAACAAGGTTTCATAACTACCCAAAAGGCAAGCCTTTCTCTACTATTCTGGGTGATTTTCTCGGCCGCGGAATCTTCAACGTTGATGGTGATTCATGGAGATTTCAAAGGAAAATGGCGAGTTTAGAGCTGGACAGAGTCTCAATAAGAGCTTACGCATTTGAAATTGTTCAAGAAGAGATTGAAAATCGCCTTGTTCCACTGTTATCAAAGAATCAAAACTTGGATTTACAAGATGTTTTTAGAAGATTTTCTTTCGATACTATCTGCAGATTTTCTTTCGGATTAGACCCTCGATGCTTGGAAATTTCTGTACCCATTTCAGATTTCGCAGTTGCCTTTGACCTAGCCTCGAAGTTATCAGCAGAGAGAGCTATGGCTGTGTCGCCACTTGTTTGGAAGACCAAAAGGAAGCTGAACTTGGGGACGGAGAAGAAAATGAAAGAAGCTATTCAAGTGATCAACATTTTAGCCAAAGAAGTTATAAGGCAAAGGCGAAAAATGGGATTTTTATCTCACAAAGATCTTTTATCTCGGTTTATGCACACTGTCCGCGACGAAACTTGCTTAAGAGATATTGTTATAAGCTTTCTTTTAGCCGGCCGAGACACGGTGGCTTCCGCCTTGACCAGCTTTTTTTGGCTATTAGCCAACCACCCACAAGTAAGATCATCAATTCTTTCAGAAGCAGATAGAATTCTTGGCCCAAACCAAGAAATTACAAGCTATGAACAAATGAAAAGTCTTCATTATTTAACAGCAGCAGTTTATGAAAGCATGAGATTATACCCACCAATTCAATTTGATTCAAAGTTTTGTGAAGAAGATGATGTTTTACCGGGTGGGAGTTTGGTGAAGAGAGGAACTAGGGTTACTTACCATCCATACGCCATGGGAAGGATGGAAGATTTGTGGGGTCCAGATTGCTTAGAGTTCAAACCTGAAAGGTGGTTGGGATCAGATGGTGTTTTTATCTCTCAAAACCCTTTTAAATATCCGGTCTTTCAAGCTGGTTCAAGGGTGTGTTTGGGAAAAGAAATGGCTTTGCTTGAGCTCAAAACTTTGGCTATTTCATTGCTTCGTCGATTCCATATCAATCTACTCACATCCTATCAAACTCCCCGTTTCTCCCCAGGACTCACTGCCACCTTTAGCGGTGGCCTCCCTGTTTTGGTTAAAGCCACAAATAATTCGACGCATCCCAGTCCTCATGAAACAAGGTAATTCAAAGCTGATATTTATTGGTAATTACCTTGGTTGCTATGTAAATTAATGGTGTGCGGGTAATTGATTAGTGCATCTAGCAATACTTAAACAGTAAATATTGCACCAACTAAGGTGACTGGCCTGCGATCTAGTGGCCTTAAATGTTTAAGCACCATAACCAACAATGTCTAGTTGGTGTCGGCAAGACTTAATTAATTGGGCAAATTTTTATCTCCTATATTTTCTCTCTCTCTCTCTCTGTTTTGGTCTGCTAAGATGTAAAGATATATTGCTCTTAGATTGGACTCCACCCAACTTATTGTTTTGTCAATTGCATATATACCCACAGTTCAACTTTGTAATAAATGTTCACATACGTACATTGAATTGATGAACTCATACATCTATGTCCTTCTAGATATGGTTCTTAAATATATTCATTATTGAATTCCAAGAAATGCCTCAATGCATGAAGAATATCTATTGTTCCAATCAATTTGAAATTAGGAATTTCTTTTTCCATAAATTTTCAAGTTTATAGTGACTTCTATACTGTACATGTGAAGTTTATCGGTAAAAACATTTTTTAATTTTCATCCCAATTATGTAAAGTGTGTCAGCTTGAACTTTTTTAATTTAAAAATTATGAAAAGTTATTATACTTTAGCAACAATATAAATTTCTTTTTTTTTTGGGTCATAAACGTAGCAATGGCATATTAATATATAAAAAAGTAATTTTATGCAAGAAATTGAGACGAAGAAATGCATGACAAATAAGTACAAGTAGAAAGCAGCGTCCACCACACATTAGCAAGAAGTGTTTGTTGGCGAAAAGCAGACGAAAATATCACAAGACAAGTGTGATAGAAGTGAGACATGTAGTTAAAGCTGCTTAAGTTGCAATGAAGTACGACACACATTTTAGTATATTTTGTCACATATTCCTTCACATTCACATGCTTATAATTATACAGTATAATAAGATCATCCGCGCTTTTAATACACTACTTTTATTGGACCCTTTTATATGCAAACGTACATGGAATGTCTCATTTTCATTTTTTTTTTTTTACTTTTACACGTGCAATCGTGGCCGATTATTGATCTTTGATGTTAAAAGTATAGGTCGAAACTCTCACAATTAATTGGGACATGTGAATGTTGGTTGCCGTGCAATTTCCTTGCTTAATTGTTGGTCTTGACGTACAATCCAAATTGTACTAATACCTATGCTTAATTGGACTATCTACCTATATACATCTACTTCTTTTTATTATTATATTGATCCGTATGGGGAGGGGGAATTTTTAAATTGTACACTTGGTGATGGCATGTATTTAAATTTATACCCTCAGACAGGCCAATGTGGACGCATATTAAGAAGTCGAATTGTATAGAAAGGAGCTTTTTAATGAATCTGCTTAATGCCCTTATCACTGTGATTTTTATTACAATAAAGAGACATATGAACCAAATACAGCTGTTAAAAAAATGAATCTAACTCGAAATTTCATGTATCTTTAATTAAATGCTGACATTATCTCAAATTTCGGTGATTAATATATATAAGTATCTTTTTGACCTAAAAGAAATAAACCAAGTCCTGAAAACATAGCACAAGCAATGTATCCGCTACATTTCTTGAAACTCTTACGTAGTGTTTTTGTTGATGGGCAATAATTTAATCTCTGGTAGCCTGATGGACATTTTAAGTGTTTTCTGTATGCGATACATATAAAGTTGAAATACAAACTATAATAGTAATATAATAATAACTTAATTATACAAATGGTATTGACATTTTATAGAAGTATGACCTAATAGAATGTAAGAACTTCAAGAAGACTTGTTGTGGCAGTTACAAACATCAATCCTCGTTTATTTATTTATTTATTTTAAATTACATACATATTTGGGATTAGGTGATTATTAAACTCTAATTAATTGAAAAAATTTTCAAACTATAGGTGATTTTCAACATTAATCTGATTAAAACTTCCCGTTTTCATACTCCAAAAAATACAGTTTCAGAAAAAAAAAAGTTTCTTCTGTTTTCGTAACTTCAAATCCATTATGTACAAGTAATTTTTCTATGGGCTCACAGACGCTTCATAGTAGGCCCAACAATGGCCCGACCCAATCTGTATATAACTGGTCCGTGTTCCTTATGACCCAGTTTTAGCAAAACTAGATCGCTTAAACCCTAAGCCACTACTGTGTCCGGCTTTCCGTGTACATTCGATAAGAGCTAGCCTGCTAAAAGAACCGGCATCGTTTGAATTTTGAAAAAGACAATAAAAATAAAATACAGAAAAACAGTTGCTTCTCTAGTCTCTGTCTGCGTTAACTACTACTTTCTCCCTTTCTTGGTTTGGCAATCCATTCACTGAATTTCCAGATAAGACCCGTTTAAATTCGAATTGTAATTGTGTTTCGTTTGTGGTTTTGATGTTTCAAATTTATGTTTAATTCAACTATCAGTTCATTTTCTACCAAGCAACAAACCAATTTAACTGCCTCGGTCTCCCACGAAGTACAAAATGGGGAGAGAAGACGAAGAATCATTAGGAGAAGACGGTTGTGGGATTAGGGTTTCTCCATTCGACTATTCGGTGGAGAATCACTTTAATGCCATGGACATGATTTCTAAGCTTTGTGGAGAGTTATATACAGATTTTCTTGAAGATGCAGAAATTCAGCGTTTGTCTTCGTCAATAACATTCTTGAGGTCAGTGCTTTGATGCCATCTTTTAGCTTTCGAGTCTTAGGTTGGATTTCGTATATTTTTTGCATGTATTTGTTGAGTTGGAGAGGATTTCTTTATTTCTTCAACTAAAAACACCTATTTTGAATTAATTGGTGACATGACATGAAATTTGCATTGACTCAGGGAGTGGAGGCATTACAGTTACAAGCCAAGGACGGTTAGGTTTGCTTGTGAACTGGAAAGTTCTCAGCAGCACGGTTTTCTTGGAGAGATAACTCTACCCCAATTTTCGTCAGCAGCTGTGCCAAAGGTACTCTCTTATGTACTTATTTTCTTTTATTCTGTTCGTACCATGAGTCCATTTCCCTTTTGAACCACATGGATAAATTGCATATAATAATAGTATTTATTTTTGGTTTGGTTACTGTTACAGAAGGATGACATACATGGGGGCATTACATCTCTAGAATCCAGGTAAAGATATAGAGGCTGTTTTTTCTTTGAATGCCCCTCTTTTTACAAATCTTAAGATATTATTAGCCCTCTGTAAATTTGAATTGCACACTGCATAGTGCATTGGTGATATTATATTCTATGTCATATTACTTAAGCATAACTTTTCTTGCACTGGTTCATTTTTTTTTTATGGTCTTTCCTGCTCCACTATTTGCAGCTTTATAAGCATGCTTACATACATCACTGTTTGCAAGTACTACGTAAACTTTGTCAAGCACTTATTTAAACTTCTCTTTGTTTTCTTGATTTTATTGCAGCAAAGACTTATTAATGTTTGTTGGGGGGTCTGTTTGGGCGTTGGATTGGTGTCCTAGAGCTCATGAAAAGCCTGCAGGTCGAGTTAAATGTGAAGTATATATTTGCTCTCTTGGCTCTATCCCCTTAATTTTTTTTTTTTTGTTAATCAAATCATTCTTATGTACTTGAGCTGTTAGATTTCTTCTTCAAACCTTTTGCAAATTCGGAGGAAGCAGACCAAAAGAATTTCTTGAACTTTGTCAATTCTTGTTAGACACTGTGGTTTGCGTCAAGATTACACATGTTGTCACCTGTGCCGCAATTTTTTGTCAAGATCACTGCAAGCATCCCTTTTCTTTAATTTTGTGAAGCTTAAGATGAATTAGAACTTTCAATATCTATTAATTACCATTCATATTGAACCTGAACACATAATCCAGCAATATTCATCCCTCTCTTTATAGTTCATTATGCAAAATGATTCTAGAAGTTTGTCTTGTGATCATATTCACCTAACTTTCTATTAAATAGCTTTAGCATATTAGTTATCATGGTTGATGGATTGTTGGCCATCGTGTGTTAAACGAAGGTATCTGTCAAAATTATGAGACAATATCCAGTATCTAGACTTATTTAAGTTTCCAGTTTACTTACTTCATCCTTGGCTTTCTAGTTTGTTGCTGTTGCTGCCCCTCCTCCTGATTCATGCTATCACAAGATTGGCGCTTTGCTTACTGGCAGGGGTATTGTCCAGATATGGTGCATCCTAAATGTTAGTGGGAATGAGGAAGACTCAACACCTCCAATGAAAAAATCAAAACAGAAAATTAATGGTGACAAATTGACGCTGGTAAATAGGCCAAGAGGAAGATCTGGAAAGAAGAAAATAGAAGAATCTTCTAGTGGTGAAACCACAAAGAACTCAACTGAACTTAAGAGGCCAAGAGGTAGACCTAGAAAGAAGCAAATAGAAGAATCTGCCAATGATGGAACCAGTCAACGTGGAAAACCAGGGGGACGACGTCAAAAGAAAGCACCAAATGAATCCCTTGATAGTTTAGGGTGCAGCAATCAGTATGTTCAAGCCCTTGCTGTGCAGTATCCAGAAGATTCAGCACAAATTCTTGCTATAGAAGAGGTTTCTGGAAACACTCGAGAAGAGACCATACAGAAAAACAAATGCAAGGAACAGAAAACTTCTATCAGATCATCGTCTATTTCAAATTCAGCTCCTAAAACTACTGGTCGGAGTAGAAAACTGAAAAGTAAGGCAAAGGCAAGTGGTGAATGTGCTGCCGCTTCACCATTATTGACTCAAAATGAAGATCAATCTTCCATTATGAACCACCAAATAGATGAGAATTTTTTGCAGGATCCAAGAGTTCCTAGTCATGGTTTAGATAATGGTTCCTGTGATATTAACTCCAGTTCTTGTTCTATTCCGGAGCATATCATTTTACCTAGAGTTGTGTTGTGCTTAGCTCATGATGGAAAAGTTGCATGGGATGTGAAATGGCAGCCTTGTCATGTGTCTGATCCCCAAAGCCTGTCTCGGATGGGTTATCTTGCTGTCTTGCTTGGAAATGGATCTCTGGAAGTGTAAGACATATGTTTATGTTGTGTTTGCAATTGTCTCACATGTTTAGGAAATGGGTCTCTTCTTCTATATTTCTAGAATGCATTTGCTACATATCTTCTATTCTTCGAAGATCACTGGTTCCAAAATTCATTTCAACTATGTTCTTAATCCCAAAGTTGTTAGGATTAGCTATAATACTTGTATAGACTATTATTAGGGAACAATGAGAACTAGGCCTTTTAAATTGCTGATTTGTTCTGTCTCAATTGAGCATAAAGATATTTTATCTTGAATTGCAATGTCAATACATTCAGTGAATTTCAAATGATGTTTTGACAGAGTAACTTGACATGCATGAGAAAATTTTGGGGAAGGTTATAGAGACATTGCATTTGATTTCTAATGTTGGGAATGATATAAATAAGAAAATAACTATGTAGAGGGTTGGGGTTTACCAAATATAATGGAATAAATTAAAATGTCAGAGTACTGTCTAACTAGATTTGGCCATTTATTCTTATATTTATTTACCTCAGATTGTAGGTATATGGCAATTGCTACTTGATGCATCAAAAGCATACAATAATATGTCATATTGTTTCATGATTTCCGTTAAACAATGCAGATGGGATGTTCCTCTTCCTCATATAACAAAAGCTGTTTATACTTCATCTCATAGAGAAGGTACTGATCCTCGCTTCATGAAATTGGAGCCAGTGTTCAAATGTTCAATCGCTAAGTATGGTAAAATACAGAGGTAACCCACTCGTTTATCTTTTATCTACTTGATATATAAGTAAAGTTCATCCGTGAATTGAATAAAAAGATTTTCTTAGATCCCAATGCAGCAAACAAACTTTATGTTTTCATATGTGTTGTTAGCCTGTCTCAACATTAGAAAAATGAGAAGATCATTTTAGAGAGTCCCCCCAACTTGCCCCATCCCAAGGAATACATACTTTGTAGCTTCTGTTACAGTCCCCATGGCAAGCAGAAATTGTATTAATGGAGAGAAAGAAATTATTGATTGCAAGAAACATAAGGATGAAAAAGAGAAATGGAAAAACCGCACTGAAATATCCTATCCTTGTTCATGTATGCTAGATTTGAGAGATTTGCGCACTTGGATGTAATGATCCAATGATGAATTCTTTATTCCATTGAAATATCAGATTCATCTCGCTACAAAATCTTGTAATTTCCTGTACACAATTTCCCATGCAGCATTCCTTTGATGGTGGAATGGTCAACTTCATATCCCCATGATTACTTACTTGCTGGATGCCATGATGGAACGGTAAGATGCCATTTTGTGTTATATTTGTCGCCAGTGTTTCATGGTTAAACCTGCATACTTGTGGATAAATTTTACCTGTGGCCATTAAACTCATCACCAATTTTCAATATGGGTATTTGATTGGAATTCATATCAATGGAATCATCTGGTGCTGGCTTTTTGATGCAATAAAATCGCTAATGCCATCTTTTCTATATAGAAACTTGGCCAAACTACACTGAGTAAGAAATCCTTACAAACTGTTTTTGGTGCAAGGAATATTAGAATTTTATATAACTATTACTCTAAGATCTACTTGAATCTAGCAATAGTGACTATTGAGGAAAACATCAGATTTGACTGATTTTATTAGTATGTATTAAAATTTAGTAACCACACTGAAATTTAGTCCTAAGTTAAAGAAAGTTTGGCAATCACAATTCATGAGCGAAGTAACCTGCACAGCATTATTTGGAAGAGTGCTGTGTTATTGTTTTCCATACTTGAGAACGTATATCTATTGGTGCATGTCTGCACGAGAGTAAAAAACTCAATTTTTCTTCATGAATTGCTCATATTTACCAAATTTCAGCATATCGAGAACAATTATCTTTTGGTCATAACTACGGTAGTCAGTTCCATTTTTAATTTTCAAAGATCTAGCCTTCTCATGTGTCATTCTTATTTTATTATGTTATTCAATGGTAAGAAGTTTCCATATAATATATGATAGCCTTTTAGACTTTGAAATATGGTTGGGAGGTAGGTGTACATCAAAATATGGACGATGGAGTCTTGTTTATGAGGCTAAGCAGCATAAAAAAAAAATGCCATTTTTTAGGTTTTCACAATTTTAGCCAAAAACAAAGAAAAGTATAGAAGCAGAAGGAAAACTGGAATATAAGAGATTGAAAGACTTTTGAAAGACAGTTGATTGGCAAACTTTAAAGCCACGCAAGTATGACAATTCTTGTATAACTTCAAAACCCAAAAGTCTTTAAATACTAGACCTAGATAACATTGAATTGCTTATCAACACTGCAGTTTCACTAGTAGATTTTTCTAATTCCTAGAAATAACTTAGCTTTTACTTTTTCATGAAAAATAATGGAGGTATGAAATTTCTAACTAATAGAAGACTCCGCCAACTTGGTTAAGATTGCTTGATTCTTATCCTTGGACGAAATAAGCTCTACCTTGCTTTGAATCTCTAACTTTAAGCTTTAGGCTTACCAAGGAGGTATTTCTTTTTCTAAAATATGAACGGCATTTTTATTACATTACAGGTTGCCTTATGGAAGTTCTCTGCCCATGGCACATCAGGAGGTGATGACTCAAGTCTTTCTAAGTATATCTTTTGTGTTCTCTCTCTCTACATTTCTTATGTTGATTATCATGATTTTAATGTAGGTTCTGTTGATTATTCTATTTTTACAACTATTACTCTGCAGATACAAGGCCTTTGCTATGTTTTAGTGCAGATACAGTTCCCATAAGAGCAGTTGCTTGGGCCCCAGCTGAGAGGTAACCGATTTCAGAGAATATATATTACTTTCTCTCCTTTTTTCTAAATACTAATTAGTAATTTTGGTAATTGGATTTAATGAGATGCGTGACTGCCACTTGGTCATGGTACCTCTTTTGCCTTATGTTGTTCATGGTCATCCAAAGAGCCATTTGTGTATGTAACAATTCTTAATCGCTGGCTGCCTTGCAGGCTTGCAGCTTTCGTGATGTTATTCTCATTGAAGTTACAGTCTGAAAGCATTTGGGTTTCTTTTCTCTCAAATCAATTATCTATCTGGAGGTTGGACATGGAGGTGGTTAGGTTAGTGGTGGAAGGGACAGCCAGGAGATGTATGAAGAAGAAGCTCTAATAACAAAATTCCTGTCTCCTGGCTTCCGTTTTGATCACTATTATTTTGTGAGTCACCATGATCTGACACCTTTACCTTGATAGTTTCTCAGATTATAACTAGTTAACTACTTACTCGCCAACAATAAAAAGGAAAGATATTCTTAAGCAGAACAAACATCAGAATAGTATTGAAATTCACTAAAGGTTTCTAGTCCATCTGTTAAACTTATCTTTCTCTTTAACGTTCAGTTTCCATTCTTTCTTTCTTTCTTTCTTTCTTTCTTTCTTTCTTTCTTTCTTTCTTTACTGATGACATTCTTTACTCATATAATTGTTCCAAAAAATCATAATCAGGTTAAGTTTAGAAATCAAGCATGATAACATACATTTTGTGTTTGATGGAATGGGATATAGTATATTAACTAATTTATCCAAACTTAATTGGAAACTGTTTGTGTTGTGTTCCGTACAGAATATCATACGCCAAATAATTTTGTTCTTCCCCAAAATATGCATGGACGACCTTATAGTGACATCTAGTTTAACTTTTCTCTTACGGTCCATCCTAATGCAATATGGTGATTTATTGTGCATGTCGAGGCTATAAAACATGTGGCTTGCGGTTAAGTTAATCGTTAGGGGATGGAACTCTTTCTCATGCTGGGTATTAAGATATGTATGTAATGTAAAATTTTCAGTGATCAAGAGAGTGCAAATGTTATACTTACAGCTGGACATGGAGGTCTGAAGTTTGGGATATACGGTAAACATCATACTTTGTTTTTATAGGTCCATAATATATTATTATTACTGTTATTATCATCAATACGTCTACCAATTGTGAACGGCTTAATTTACTTACAGAACATGGACAATTTATGAAATGAAAATGCAAGGCAAACTTGTGTTACCTTGCAAGTGGATGCTTGAAAATTTTCTTTGTGAGGTGCACCAATGTTGACATTATGAGAAACTGTATATAAATCAATGAGGAATAAGCCATGAAATTTGCGCTTCACTGTAGTAGTTATCCTTTAATAATGATTCTCAAAGCATGTAGTTTTTTCAATTCGGATGTTCTCCGCTCTTTTGCATTTACTATTTCATAATGTGGAATAGGTATGTTCTAAACCATTTATGGCTGGGGTCCTTACTTTTATACTCAAGCAAATAAAAAAATGTAAAATTGACATACTCTCACAGATATTTTATTAATCTGATTCCTGAATGAAATGGCTTCTTTATGTGCCTTCATAGCCTCTCTACATTTCATGCGTCATTTGGTCTAGCTGGTGTAATTTAACGTATATTTGGGTCTTCATGTCAAAAATTATATTATGTCAGTTTCTCAACTAAAGGTAGCCAGACCTGGTTTAAGTTGATGACTTCTGCATGTTGCAGTTGTTATCTGTACTCTGTATTCATTGTTTATTTGATCTTTAACGTGACATGTTGGTTATAAATTTATCTCAAAAGGCTGGTTGTTTTCAGCGATCCGTTCCGATCTTTGTGAGATCTACATCCAGCGCCAAAATTTATTTATAGTGTGGATTGGCCACCAGATCCAAGGTATGTTTGAAATCTTTAGTGGCAGATGGAATATAAACTTTTGCTTGATAATACTTCCTGCAATTGAACAATTACTCCTATTTTCAGATGTATTATCTTATCCTTGGATGATGGAACAATGAGACTCCTTGGCTTGGCGAAGGCAGCATATGATGCTCATGTTAATGGAAAACCCTCTGTTGGGCCTAAACAACAAGGATTGCGTTTTCTTAATTGTTCATCATTTGCTATCTGGAGTGTTCAAGTGTCAAGAAAAACAGGTTCCTCCAATGTGCTTCTAATTCCACTTGGTAGTTAATGGTGTGATTTTATGCATATTTAGAAAAGATGAGAACTGGTAAAAGAGAAGCGAGTTTTTTTTTTTAAATATATTATATGTGCGCCAGGAATGAGAATCATTTTTCAAGTTGGAAACAGTTCTCACTAACATGGTGTTTGAAGTTGCATATGCTGCTTCACATTTAGATTGTTTAATGGTGTCTGAAGTTGCCTGCATATGCTGCCTGTCAAAGTTGGATTATTTGAGATAAATAACTGTCTTTATCTATTGTTGCATTGGTGATAAATAAAAGTCTTTGTCGATAGTTGGATTGGTTCCCATTTTATGCAGTAGGCCAACATCAGTACATTGAGGATAATTTTTATGTGACATTTTGTGCCCTTTTTTTAATTCTTGTGCTGTGACCCAGAAAGCATGTGGCAAATAACTGTAAAATGCGTATCTTGAAAATTATGTATCAATTTGAAACTACCCTCATTCAAAATAGTTGTACCGAAAAAGTAATTCATAATGGTTTTTATTTTGTCATTATCTGATCATCTTATGCTTGAATTTCCATAGGCATGGTTGCATATTGCAGCGCAGATGGTACTGTTTGTCGCTTTCAGGTCAGTTGACTTTTGATTTTACTCTCGCATGCTTATCTATTCGAAATCATTTTGGTGACTTTCATTCCCCTACCTACTGATTAATATATTAATCTGGATCAAAATAAGTGGAACTCACAAAATGGAGCATTTTGTGTCAAACAGAACTCTTCCTGGTAACGTACAGTTTTCCTTACTGTTGTTCAGTCAATATACGGAACATTTCCATCTCCTTGCAATTTCGTTTGTGTCAATCACGGAATGAGAGCTGAAAATACATTCATAAGTGATCCTTGTGTGAATTAGTTTTGACAACCAAGGTAGAATTGGGATCTGATGTATTGCTTTCTTTATAAAGTCATTCATAGTTAACGGTGGAGCATATAGATCTTGACATTTGAAATCCAAGTTGCTCCAGAGCATTGCCAAAGCTAATTTTTTTCATCTACTATGATCAGCTCACAACAAAAGCAGTTGAGAAGGATCCATCAAGAAATCGGGCTCCACATTTCAAGATTGGATCCCTTAGTAGGGATGAATCTGCTATTATAGTTAACACTTCACTAGCAGATTCTACTTTATCTTCGAAGAAGCCAGTTAACAACAATGGGGACAATCCAAGAACCATGCGGAGCTTATTTGAGTCAAGCCAGACCAGGAGAGCTAATTGTAAGAACACAAAAGCCCCAGCAGCAGACAACCAAATCTTAGGTGAGGTTTGCACGTCATTTCCACCTTCATGCTGTTACTTGGCATTCTTCATTTCTTTCTTTGAAATCATAAAGTTTAATCAAAATTTTGGCAGCCAAATACGACGGCAACAATGCAAGTGTGCAATCTGGATTGGATGAAACACTGGCAACTATCAGAAAGCAAGCTCGTCCAAACACCAGGAATCCTAGTAAGAAAATCGCAGGAGAAGATCTAGCATCGGTCAGCAAGGACGAAGAACAGTTGACCGTGCAGGAGAAAGAAAGTGAGAACGAAGTCAAAGTTATTCCTCCGAAAATTTTGGCAATGCAGAGTTAGATGGAATATGAACCAGGGTAGTGAGAGGTGGCTGTGCTCTGGAGGAGCAGCTGGTATCGTCCGGTGCCAAGAAATAGTATTCACCGACATTGATAAGCAGTTGGCTACGAAACGATAAAATGACATAAACATCTAAGTTATAGATTATGGGTAGTTCTCGTTAGTAACATTACTGTAAAATAAAGAATAAAAACAATAAATCTGCCACCGCCCTCTCACTCTGTCTAAAAAATTCGTTCACGTAATGAGAAAAAAGGAAAGTTCAAGTGCGCTCCTTTTTCTTGTTTGTTTTGTTAAGAGGCTGAATTAGATTGCAAATTTAAATTTGAGACGTGGTTTTCAGGTATAAAAGAAATGGTTAAGTTATTATTATTATCATGAGAGGGATATAGGCCATGTTTGGTTTATTGAATTGCACATGAGATAATATAATATAGTATAAGCTAATGAAATTACAGTGTTTGGAAGGTTTTTTGAAAAATTAATGTGCGAATAATATAGTATGGCATAAGGCTCGTTATTCAATATACACTGTATAAAATAATATACCATAAATCTTTAGGTTTGTATAATACGGTAAATATCGTATTAATACTAAATATCGCTCCACCACCACTACACCCCTGCCGCCGTTGTGAACACAATCATATTACCGTCATCACTGTCACGCTGCCACCAACACTATCATCACTACTGCTATCACCATCGCCGTTGCCGCTGCTATGCTGTTGTCGACACCATCACCATTATTGCCATCACCATTCTTGCTACCACCACTGCCACGCCGCCATCACCTCCGCCATGCCACTGCCGATACCACCTGTAACACCCTTATCCCTCCTGACACTGTACCGATGCACCGAAAACTGGAAATTTTTTTTTCCAACTTAACTTCTAAACTTAAAAATCTTATCGACAATTACTTAATTGAAACTACCCTTCGCCTCTGACCTATAAATGTCCAAAATACTATGCATTTAATAAAAATTTTGCAATATAACGGCTGTACGTAGTACTAGCCTCCTGAAAAGCAAACAACTCACACAGCCTCTCAGAGACACAACAATCAATAATAACAACTGTATTCATTCATTCCATCCATTCCATTCACAATCCAAACTCAGCATATTAAATTAACTTCCGATACATTACACGATCAAGAGTAAAATTTGCACTTATATATACATGCCAAAATTAATACGACTAGAGCATTCTAAAAGAAATCCTGCAATGTGAACTCTTGCTCCTGCTCCTGTTTACCTGCGCACAGTAAAATTACACGTTGAGCACTCAATATGCTCAGTGGTGACTAATAATCGATACATTTCCTAATATTTTCATGATTATTCTTAAATATTAACATGTAAAAATAAACATAATTATAAAATCAGTTATTAAATTCAAAACAATAACTTAACATTTTCTATAAGATTATTCTATTTAGTCATATAATTACAATTTTGTCATTATAAGCTCAATTACTATCTTTAAACTGTTAAATGAAGCAATTTACGTTTCTTTACACTTAATTTGTCATTTATAAGCGAAATTACATTTTAGTCCTTGCTGTCCATAAAATTTACTTTTTAAGTAATTTAACTATTATCTGATTGTTTTATCTTTAATTAGTCAATTCTCACTTACTTTACTAATCTTTTTACACTTTTTGAAAAAATTATCGTTTTACCCCTAAACTTTCTTTTTCTTTCATTTTGATCATTTTTCACTTTCTTTTCTTACTTTTCATTTTCTTTTAATTTTTTTTCATTTTATTACCATTATGCCCCTAGTACAGACCCAGCAGAAAATCTCGGATCGGATACACGGATCATGGACCCCACGGGTCCCACTAAAAAGAGAATTGATTTCCAAGGAACCATTTTCAAAACACTGCACTTTTCACTTTCACTTTACACTGAAGCTATGGAGATCAATGATCCTACCCATAGCTAAGCAAGTCGCCATGACTTGCACCGCGGTAAAGGGTGTTCCTATGGCTAGCCAACTATATTCAGAACTAGTTTTTACTGCCAGACTAACTCTAAGGGCACAGTAATAATTACTTTATTAATTATTTTCAAGTCCGAAAAATTCAATAATTGACTTTTTATTTCTTTTCATTGACCTTATTTAATTTCATATAAATTCACCATTTTCATCATTTTTATGCAATTATTAACCAATAATTCAATTATTTTCAATATACATATTAACATTAAATTCTAAATAAAATCACAATAATTTCAATAAATGTCAATAAAATTTATTTATGCATTATTTATTATTTATTATCATTTTTCATTAAAATAATCAATTAATTTACTATAAATCACAACTTTTACTATAAACATACACTATAAATACTCTTGAAAATTCCCAAATTAATTCTCAATATTCTCTACAAATTCAAGAATATTAATTATCATGTCTACTATGATTTTAAGCTAACATATATTAATTATTTGCATTGTTCTCACTAGTTTTCCTTAATAACAATTTCGGCCGCCATTCTTTTTTCACCTTAAAAATTTTCTTTTTTTCATTTTCATCTTTTATTCATCAATTCACTAACTTAATTACAATTACCCTAACATATTTACATCAATTAACAACTTTAGACATTTTTACCCTAATTACATAATTAAGAAAAATTCATAAACTTAGAAAATGTAAAGATTAATTAGTCACTTACAAATTTATCTTGAATTAGGGAGTCTAAGGTTCCTTTCCCTTACCTTTATTCTTGAAAAAACTCCCCTCCACTTGTTCACCTACATAGGGCAGCCCATTTAAGCTTAGTTTTCTTCATTTTCTTGTTCTTAAATGCAAAAAACAACCTCATAATCATAATCTACACCCAAAAATTTATGAAAAATTACTAAGAAATCAATTTAAAACATTAAAATTCTCAAGCTCCAACTTACCCCTCTTCCTTTCTCTCCTTGGCCGCATTCCCTTCCATCTTCTCTCTCTCTCTCTTGCTTCATAACCACTCAATATCTCTCTTACATTCCAACTTAGGAATTGTAGTTCCATCCCTTAACTTCTAAACTTAAAAATCTTATCGACAATTACTTAATTGAAACTATCCTTCGCCTCTGACCTATAAATGTCCAAAATACTATGCATTTAATAAAAATTTTTTCATATAATAGCTGAATTGCAAGTTATACCAGATTTTGTACAGCCGTTATATTGCAAAATTTTTATTAAATGCATATTATTTTGGACATTTATAGGTCAGAGGCGAAGGGTAGTTTCAATTAAGTAATTGTCGATAAGATTTTTAAGTTTAGAAGTTAAGTTGGAAAAAAAAATTTTCAATTTTCGGTGTGTCGGTACAGTGTCAGGAGTGATAAGGGTGTTACACCACCATCACTATTGCTATCGCCATTGCCGCCGACACCACCACCACTATTGCCATCACCATTGCCGCCGTCGCCACCACTGCCGCTATCGCCATCACTACCATCTCCACCCCCACCACCGCCACTGCCCATACCACCACACCAACCGCCACTGCCATCACCATTAACATCGCCGCTGCTACCATCTTTGCCCCCACTACCATCATACCACATTGCGACCAAATTTTCAAACTCATAATATTTAATGTATAACTTAATAGCTATTATATAAAAATTATATTATAATCGATAAATTGTTTCATTTTTTGCTCAAATGTTTCATCAAATTAGTTATTTAGATTTTTTCATTTTTTATCTAATTTTGATTTTAGAAATACAAGACTTTCTAATAATATATAGTTATTTCTCATTAAATTTTTTTATTTTTTAATAAAAAATTGATGTATTAAAATTTATATTTTATTATTATAATTTTTACCTAAATTAGTTACAATAAAAATAATTTAATTATATCTATTTTTAATTTTTAAAAAGATAATATATTACGACATTATACACCAAATACAAAATATAATATTACAGGCTAATACAATTTTATATCAAATATTGTATAATATAATATAGATTAATACTGTACAAGCTAATGATATACAGGCTAATACAATACAGTGAATCAAACATGCCTATAATGTCTAAGTAAATTAAATATTAAATATGTTACAAGGAGGAATCGAAATTAGCACCTGCTAAATTTTTTTTTTTAACTACCTGTAAAATTCCTTTTTAAGCGTTGACTACTATATATCAAACTCTTTGATGATTATTTTTGTTCTTTTTTTTAACATGCACGATTAGTACAAAAAGGGAAATTATTGTCAAGAAAATGTTTTGTTTACATGCACAATTTTGGTATTCGCTTCACCATTTCATCAATCGTTGCAAAACGATACCTTTCAATTGTTTTCTCTTTTTCCCTCTTTTCATAATTATCAGATCAGAAGCCTTCCACACATATTCGAATCCTATTTTTCTTTTATCACTTCCTAATTTTGATACAACTCTATTATATTACTTCCTAATATATATTCTCAAACAAAATTAATTTGTGAAAGATCCTTGTTTAGTTATTTGAGAGTTAAAACGGGAGGCGAACAAGTCTCCTGTCTGGATTTTACGACGTCAAAAAAGGAAATAAATAGAATACAATCATTAGTGAAGATCCAAAAACAAAGCCAATAAATTCTCAGTCTTAATTAGGAACAGACTAAATTCTAATTTTTTGGCATATTTTGCGCTCACAGAGACAAAAATAACCCATATTATTTCTCCACTTTATTATATATATTTAAATCACACATCAACTTATTTCACATTAGCAGTAATTATTATTAGGGCAAAAGACACACCATGGAAGTGTCACATATTCTTCTCCTATTGCTTTTCAGTCTCCATCTGATTCGTGTGCATACTAACAATGAAAGAAAGGTAATTTCTTTTCTTTTTTTTTTAAGTGTTACGAATTGCAACATCCTTAAAATCCTTACTAATGATATCACGTAATATAATATAACATTAATTTTTGTCGTAGTTATAAATTATTAGCTCGGTCCAAATATTTTTAAGAAATATAATTAATTTGTAAACTGATATTTTTTATTGGTTCTGATATTTCTGATGAGCAACAGCCATACATTGTTTACATGGGAGACGTACCTGAAGGGCAAGTTACGATCCAGGATCAACATCATAATTTGCTTTCAACTGCCATTGGAGAGTACTTATCATAACCTTATATTATCATATTTTTTTACTTCATATTTACAGAAAATTAATTTATCAAGACACATCTAAATTGGATGTATTCACTTTTTTTTTTTCAGCGAATCTATAGCCAGAGATTCCAAAATACATAGTTATGGAAAGAGCTTCAATGGCTTTGCAGCTAAACTATTACCTCATGAAGTGCAAAAATTATTGGGTAAATTTGCTTAAAGAAAATCTTTCTAGCTTAGACTAACGATTAATATTAATAATGTAAGAAAAGTAACTTTTATTAGCGGTTTGAACGTTCTTGATAAAAGAAATATCTTTTTTTTTTGGTGTAGTAAATCATCATTGGTTCAATTTATAAATGGCCAGATTTACCGTGGTAAATAATTTTGATATTAAAATATTTTCTTATATGCATTTTGATGCAGAGAATGAAAAAGTGGTGTCTGTATTTGAGAACAGAATCAATAAACTTCATACGACAAGATCATGGGACTTTATAGGAATGACAGAGACGATAGAAAGAAGACCCCTAATGGAAAGCGATATTATAGTGGGCATACTTGACTCAGGTAACACAGTCCTAATGCATATCAGCCCACCCCTAACTCAAAAATAAAAAATAATATGTAATCTAACCAACACAAAAATAATATTTGTTAAACTTAAAAAGGCCGAAATAAAAAGAAAATAAAATTATTTCAATTTTTTCGATTTTTTTAAGTATTTATTAAAAAAAATTAATGAGTTTTTTTATCTACCTATATTGACATACCAGATAAAAAATAATTAAAAAATTAAAAAAAATATATTTTTTCACTTTATTCAAAAATTTAACAAATAATTGAAAAAAAATTAAATATTTTTCAATTTTATTTTAACTATTTCATATTTTGATTTGAGAAATATTTCGATTTTATTTTAAAATTTTTTATCTGAATCGATTTAACATACTCTATCTAAAAAGAATAAAGTTAAACTTCTACTGTATTATTGTTTTTACCTTGGTAATTAGTATAATTATCTCCAGGTATTTACATGGACAGTCCTAGCTTCAATGATACCGGATTGGGGCCTCCCCCGACCAAATGGAGGGGAAAATGTGTTACAGGAGCCAACTTCACTGGCTGCAACAAGTAAATATATTTCTCTATTCACTATGCATTGATACAAATTTATTTCTTATTTTATCGTGGATCAAACTAATGGTAATTTAACACTTATTTTTTTAAAATAAAATTTTAAATTCAAGTCTTATAAATAAAGAAAATCAATATTAAAAAAATTTTATTTTATGGTGAAAAATCCAATTCGAACTGAATAATAATAATAATTATACTAAAAAAACTAATAGTAGGATTTTATTTTAAAAAAAAAAAATTACATAACCCTACCCATCAGTTGATATAAATGTTTAATCTCCCGTTCCATTATAAATGTTTAACCCTAGCCATTTAACTATGCATATCATTATTTCTTTATCAGTAAAATTTTACGTTACATATATTCTTAGATAATACTTATCTTCATCTCAAATTCGATTTTTTATATAAAAACATAATTAACATTTATTTTCGTCTTCCAAATATAAATTTCAGTTTCAACATATATATTGTCTAAATTTCTGAAAGAAAATGGAATTCTGATGGTGGGACGCATTCTGAAACATTGAGCAGCAAGGTAATAGGCGCAAGATCCTACAATCTAGAAAATGATGATCCTCGCTTTAAGTACCAACTAAGTCCCGTTGATGAAGAAGGCCACGGGACTCATATTTCCTCCACCGTCGCCGGCGTTGCTGTTAAGGATGCAAGCTTATACGGCATAGCTAATGGCACCGCGCGCGGCGGTGTCCCATCGGCCCGTATTGCCGTGTACAAAGTCTGCTGGGCCCTCGGTTGTACGGACATGGACTTGCTGGCTGCTTTTGATGATGCGATCGCTGATGGAGTTCATATAATCTCAGCCTCAATTGGAAGCAATTCCAAGGATTTTTTCGAGGATTCGATTGCAATCGGATCATTTCACGCTATTAATAAAGGAATATTGACTTCCTGCTCGGCTGGGAATTCGGGCCCTGCTTTATCAACAGTTCAAAATGTAGCTCCATGGATCATGACAGTCGCGGCTAGTGGCACAGACAGACAATTCAGAACAACTGTTAAACTCGGCAATGGAATGAAGGCTTCGGTAAGTTCTACTCTACTCCGACAAATTTCTCTCTTTTTTTCTTAAGTGTTAAATCTATACAAATAAGACATTAGGATGCTATAATATCTTCATTTTTTCCGGATTTCAAGGAACTAGATCTAAGTTTGTTCCCTAGCCAGTTAAGAAAACTTTCTCTAGGTTTCGGTATGTTTTATCCCAATTATTTTGATTCTGTTCAAGTTAAATGCACAAAAGCTAAGCAATCTCAGGAAAAGGTCAAAAACTAAGCATCGGGATGAAGAAAATTCTTGATGTTGATTCTCATGTAATCAATAAGAGAAATTTCTCTTTTTTATTTTAATTATCTTTTTCCAGTGTTAACGATTGTTAACTACTAATTAGTATAAACTTGCCTAACATTTTGTTTTGGTTATGTTCAATAGGGGATTTCAATCAACACATTCTCACCAGGGAAAACCATGTACTCTTTAACTAATGGCGCCCATGCTTATAATGCAACTGCACATAACCATGGAAATATCAGGTATTTCATTTTATACATTTTCAGGGATACTCCTCCTTTGTCTGTTTAACTAAATCTTATTTGATACTGGTGAATAGTGCCTGCGATTACGGGACATTAAGCATGGATAAGGTGAAAGGAAAAATTGTCTACTGCCTTGGAAATGGGGGGCAAGATTATGTCATTCAAGAACTAAAAGGAGCTGGAGCAATAATGTCTGTCAGTCCTCCAACAGACACTGCTTTCACCACTTTGATTCCAGCAACCTATATCGAACTGAAGGATGGGTACATGATAGATAAATACATCAACACAACAAAGTATGTTTTGATTCTATTCACTGCCAAGAGTAAATCTTTCTCAAGGTATTTGCCTGTTAAATAGTTCAGTTTTGGATTGATGAATGTCTCAGGAATCCTCAGGCTGTTGTGTACAAGACAAGAACGATTAACGTCCCTGCTCCAGTTATGGCATCTTTTTCGTCTAGGGGACCTCAATCGATTGCCCTCAACATCCTCAAGGTAGGAGAGATAATCTTTCACTTGCATTACCTACTAGATTCCTGCTGAAAGTTATGTGTAACAAAAACTTCAACCCAACAGCCTGATCTAACAGCACCAGGGCTGGACATATTAGCAGCATTCTCAAAGCTAGCATCAATAACAGGGGGCCCAAGTGATAAACGACATGCCTTGTTCAACATTGTATCAGGAACATCAATGTCTTGTCCACATGCTTCTGCAGCTGCAGCCTATGTCAAGAGTTTCCATCCCGATTGGTCCCCTGCTGCAGTCAAGTCTGCTCTTATGACAACCGGTAACATAAACAAAAAACTAACAAAAAGTACTTGTTTGAAAGTCTCTTCTAACCACTTGTCCATTTGTCTTGCTTCAGCTACTCCTATGAAGATTGAAAATAGCGACATGGAACTGGGTTATGGATCGGGGCAGATAAACCCAGTATCGGCAGTGAATCCTGGACTTATCTATGATATTTCATTAAGCTCGTACCTTAGATTTCTATGCAAGGAAGGGTATAATAGCACAACAATTGGTCTACTAACTGGTGGCAAGAAAAAGTATAATTGCTCCGACTTCAAACCTGCACAAGGGACTGATGGCCTGAACTATCCTTCAATGCACACACAGATCAAAACTGCTAGGTCCAATATTTCAGCAGTATTTTACAGGACTGTGACTCATGTGTGGAATGGGAAATCAGTGTACAAAGCAACTGTGAAATCTCCAAAGCATCTTTCAATCAAAGTTATACCAGACACTTTGACATTTACTGGATTCAACCAAGAGCAAAGTTTCAAGGTTGTAGTAAAGGGCGGTCCAATGCCAAAAGGGACCCAGATCTTGTCAGCTTTACTTCAATGGAGTGATGCCAAGCACAGTGTGAGGAGCCCTATTGTCATCTATAAGCCATCAGATTAAGTTCTTCTTGGGGTCTATCCGTCTGTCTATCTATCAGATTAAGTTCTTCTAGGGGTCTGATTTGGCTAGGATGCTTTATTTAATGAATTGCTTACTAGATTGCCAGAGTTTCACCAAGTTTTTCACCTAAAGTTTCACTTCTTTTACATTGTACACTTTTTTCCTTTTTCATGACGAACACTTCAGGAAGACCATTTCAAACTGATGAGACCCTAGAGACCCACCACAAGCACAATTATCTAATAACAATCCCACAGTTAGCCCCAAACAGAGTTTAGACTCAAAATTAAAGCTTGTTTCACCATCCCCTCAAAAATATATTTTTTGCATGATCTAAGGCATCCAAATAACCATTTCGGAAAAAAAAAAAAAGACATCCAAATAACCAAAGAAAAAGAAAACGCACAAAGGAAAAAAAAAATGAATCTCGAAAATGGAACATCAGTCTATATAATGGTGCAGCAAAACTAGTTGAGAGCTGCCTAATCCATATGGGTAGACTGATTTTACGCTTCTGTATCAGTAGACTTCATGTCAAAAATATCACCAACAAGCTCATTAATCAAGTGAAGAATCTAATAAGAATTAATGACACCAAGAGTCATCAATGCAAAACAGGTAGAATTAAAGGTGCCTACTACACGAGTCATGAGCAATAACATGAAGTATCATAAAGACAATTAGATAACAGAATGAGAGTGCCCCTAAATTAGAAATCATCATCAGTATCATGCAGCATTGCAGCAAAGAAGAAGAAGAGCAACCATAGAAGCATCAATTAATGCTAAGTTAGCTATGCATTTTCCAGAAAAAAGAATGTCTTACAACATAATGTTAACAGAGCAATAGTTGGTTTCAAATTCACTTCCTAATTCTGCTTTTGCTGCCCTCCCCTTCTCACTATCAAAATGGCAGCAACATTCAGCTAGATTTTTTTTTTCTTTCTTTTTTTTGTGCTTTTCACCTTAATCCTGAACTTAAACATATAATGTAATACACAGTCATGTGTTATATGTTCCGATTCTCAAAACATCCATGACGAGTGCTCCTGCCTAATATAGCACTCAAAGATGTTTGACCAAGTAGTTAGTGTATTCCCTTCAGAGACCTTTTCTACTTGCATATTGGTATTTTCAACAGTTTCAGCAGTTCAGCCCCCACATATCTTATTTAATCAAGAAAACATCCAAACTGACCTCAAAAGTTCAACAGTTCATCCGACAGTGGCGACCATGAGAATTTTTAAGTCTTGTGAGCTCCTTTCTCCTCTTCCTTGCTTCTGTTGCAGCAGCTGCATCCACAAGCTTCTTACTTTGGACTTTATATGGATCTTGATTCTTTGCAGGTAAAGGGTTGATTAATGGCCTAGTCTCAGTACAAATGCTCTCAGTATATGTAACAAACTCCGATTGAGTCCCAATTTCATTTTTAATAGCAGCTGTAGGTTTAACAAACCCGAGTGTCACGGTGCCAACAACTGTTTCTTTTGAAAGGTGTCCTGCAGATTGACCACCTCCATCTGGGGGAAATGCAACTGGTGTCTCATTAAGATCATTAACAACAATGACTTCTGCTGAGCCAGCAGCTTCTGACTTAACTTTTTCAGGCAAAGAGGAAACTCGGTTCTCTATAAGTGCAGTACCTTTTGAAGATGAACCGCTACTACATTGATTATGTAGTGGCACCCCATCTAGCATGTAGTTCAAGCCAATGGAGGGCTGCAGGTGAATTCCATTCCCATGATCAGGAACCCGGAAGAACCAAGGACATGATACTAAATAGAGTGGAGTTTGCTGTCCACTGATAATTATGGGGTTTTCACAGTGCTGCTGAGATGAATCAAGCTTCGCATTAGATGGCATGGAAATGTTTGATGGAATCATAATGGCATTTTGAGGCCCATTATTTGATTGGAGACGATTTGAAGACTGAATTATGGAATGGCAGCAAAGTGGTGAAAATGGATGTTGGTTATATAGAAGCAAGGGGCAATTCACAGCTGCAGTAGTAGACTTTTCAACAGGTGCCGATTTAAGGTCTCTAAGAGAATCCTCTGCCTCAGTTTTTATTAACTTAGCCATCTAACAACATTGTGACATGCAAGAAATGAGAATCTCTAAAATTTATGGTCTCAGCAGTGTCAACCATACATTTAGTTTTAAGAGAAAATAGAGGGGACAGAATAAAACAATCATCTCACCTGTGCCTTTAGGTCCTTATTTTTGAACTCCAAAGAATGATATTCTTTCAAGGCTAATTCTTTTTCCTTGTCAGTGGAAATATCATCAAAGAGAAACAAGCAAACTTTAGCAAGTTACTAAAGAAGTTTTATGCATATTAAAGTTAAAAAAACAAACCAGAACTCCAGGGAGAAAATATAACAAAGTTTGCAACAACTTTTCCAGAAAAAAAATAGAAATAGTTGAAGCTTATTGTAAGGAGAAAAGAAAAATATAAAGGAAATATTTCTTATCAACACACAATGCTAACTATTTGGAGTACTGCTTACCCTTTTCAAGCTTTCATTTTCCCATGCCAGATCGGCCGCTTTTCTGGTTAACTCTTCACAGAGAGCCTGCAGTTAAAGAGGAGGGGAAAAAGATAATTGTGGCAAATACCATAACCAAGAAATGGATCTTGTCACACTCAAATCACCACCTAAGAAAAGGGAAGAAATTACAAATTAACCATGCAAGATTAAAAATAGAGTGAATATTACAAGCATAGTTACATGAAAAACACACACCTTACACATCTTTCTATTGGAGAAATCATATAGACAATCCTAGTCATCTTGACCTTGCTCCAACAAAAACTTTTCTCTTCTTAATTAGTTTTTCTACATTATCATGCCTTTTATTCTAAGGGAATTAGAATTTGAGAAAAAAGCAAATCTATTGTAGTTACTAGCAAAGATAACAGAGTAATTTTTGCTCTTGCAACAAGCATGTGCCACTAGATTTTGGTTATAGACCAATTCCTCTCTTCTAAGATACAAAATGAAGCAATGGTGCTAGAAAAGTACAAAGATAGCATAATGAAATATACATGGAGATTATTCTATCTATATGTTTATTTGGTTGTAAATGTTCAGTAAATGGACACCGCAAAGAAATAACAATGACATCTGTCATTGACAAGGAATCTATGTATAAATAATATCACTTGAATGAAAATCTCGAAATACAGCTTTTTCAATTAGAAATTATCAGTATACATTTTTGTCCATCTGATTGAGAAGTTCATATAATTTACTCGGTATCAAGAAGCTAATTCAGAAGGCCTGAACTTGGGTTTACAATAAAAGAGAGACAAGCAACTATAAAGTATGTAGTCATGACAACCTGGTAGACAGAGATACCCCTCATTTTGTCGGGTTATTGTGTTAAAAGACAAGCTTAGCATTTAGAACTGCATTTTAACACCAAAAAAAAAGGGCAAATGAGGATAAGGACCCTAAACATAGTTCTTTGGAACAGCTATTCACAGTAAGAGAACCCATGAAATCAAGCAGAATATATACCAAATTTTTCGAACATATATTACCTGCCTACGGCGAATTGTTTGTCTGGCTGATTCTCTGTTTGCCAATATCCTCCTTAATCTCCGTGCTTCCTTTTCATCCTGAGTGAGAAAATCCTCAGTTGAATTATAGGGAGTGCTAAAAAAACATTGCATCAGATAAAGTTTTACCTCAGTTAAATTTTGTCTTGACCTGCCACCACCACCAAATAGTGGATGACTTTTTACGGAACTAAGATTTGGTTTAGGTAAATCCACATCCAGCTCAATCTTTGCCAGATTTACTGCTACATTTCTACAAAATGGTTCACCGTACGGCTCATCTGGAACAGCTTGATCCTGCTATAAACAAAAATATTTCTCAAGTCCTGCAGAAAATATTGCAATATTTGATGACAGATCAATATAAGTATTTCAGAGAACTAATTGCGGAAAACACATTAGAATTACATGGCTTCATTTGGAATAACATATAAAAGGCACTCAGCGATCACAAGAGGAAAGGAAACAAGAGAAAGCAAAACTTTCAGGTTCTTTCTTTTTTTCTATTATGTTCTTGTTTGTTTTAGAAGTAAAGTACAACAGCAAAATCAAGAGACGCATATCAGAAATCTAATAAATCAGGTGATGACTGCAGAAGCAAAAAAACAATGCCAGGAATCAATTCTGCTAATAGGTTGAAAGTAGCAAGTTAAAAATTTCATATCCCAATATCTTCACATAGATAGGTTACAAATTAAACACAACATCAGTTTTCAACAACAATTAACTGTAAATATCTTAAAACTCATCTTCTTTATAGCAAGGTTGAGGTTTCCTCAAATGCTTGTAAAATTCCAATCACTTTCTTCAAATATTAAGGAAGTCTCATTTTAGTAAAACTTTGTGCAATCCTACAAGATTCATATCCTAAATAAATAATTAAAATCTAAATTGCCCACACATTGATATTATATCTCTATTTTCAACAGATTCATCACCTAATATTATTGTAGACATTTTTTTTTATTTTTCTAAGTTTTATTTCATTAGGAATTTTTACTAATTTGGAAACCTGACTTTGTTTACTCTCAAATTCTTCTTAGTGTGCCACTCACTGCCAAATAATGTCAATTCTCAATCCTTCTATATTTAGATTTTAGATTCGCTTTTTTTTTCTTTAAATAAATGTTAACTTATAAAAGGAAAAAAAAAAGTGCAGCATCTAATAGACTAACCGGAGCGAGATCCGAGGTGCTAGGAACCGAGTCAACAACCGGGTTCAAAGGCGAGTCATCCGGATGAGACTCACACTTGACCCGCTTCTTACCTCGTTTCCCTTTGCTTCCCCATTTACCGCTAGAATCACCGCTGGTATTCTCTCTGGTTGCTAAATGCGCCAAATCCGCCAAAGCCTCCGCCGCCTCCAGCTCTATGCTCCCCATCCGATCTGCCACCGACGAATAACTCTCCGAAACAGAAGAAGACGTAGAAGCATCCGAACTCGAAGCACAACATCTCTCTAAACCCATACCAAAATTGAAAAAGAAAAAGAAAAAAAAAACACAGAGAGAAAATCAAAATCTCACTTCCTGCAAGGAAGGGTGAGGCACTGTTAGAGGGGGAGAGAGAGAAAGAAGGGTTACTGCTGGTTCGCTTAGCCCGCAGATTGTGTACGATTGCCACGTGTCACGCCAGCTCATTACTCAGCCATCCATGTTAACACCCGCCCATGTATCTGTGATCGCCACGTATCGTTTGTGCCCACGTAGGCAGTCAGGCACGCTTGAGATCTCGCACGTGAGAGAGGAGTGGTGTGTCGGAAAAGGAGACAAGGAAATAATACACGTGGCAAACTGTTTGGCGGTTTGCTGGGTTTGGCGGTTCTGCTAGATTCTTGCCGCTTTTGGCTTTTTGGATTTTAAGTAAGAAGTACGTGGAAGAAGGAGAAGCGGACAAAAACTTAAATTTGTTGCGGGTTCTTTTAACTGTTTACTTTTAGGTAAAAACAGACAGTGATACACTTACAGCTGAGTAATCTTCGGTCACACCTCGAGGCAAGCTTTTCGGCTTAGTCACCGGATTGGACCGAACTTTTCAGGGGGTTCCGTAATTTACAGATTTTAGTAAGGCCAATTATCTTCTTCCGTTTGAAAATTAATCTTACTTCAAACGATTAAATTCGATTATTTTTTCAAACGATTAAATTTGGTAATTTTTTCAATTAATTAAAATTCAAATAGAATCAATTTTCACTCTAAAAATATAATTATCGAAAAAAATGTATCTTTTTTCATTTTCTTTTCTTTTATTTTCTCCATTTATACTCGTATGTAATAACATATTATTGAATATGCTGGATATGCATTAAAAGTTTGATTGCTTGCAAAAGATATTTAAAATGTGGCTTAATTTTTGCAATTCATGATTTTATAGTTTTTTTATTTTATTTTTTGAAATATGTTTGATTTCAATAAAATTCATTTACGGATATCGTAATTCCTCTAAACCTATTAAAGAATATGACTCAGTTACCGGATACGCCCTATCAAGGAATATGACTTAGTTACCGGATTTAAAACGCATAGAGGTGATAAGAAACAAGTAGATTCTTATTCTCAAAAAAATAAATAAATTCTTAAAAAATTATATTCAATTTTGACTTAGCAAAAGATACATGTTGTTGGGCTAAAGCCATGGCGGTAAGATATCCTAAAGCCGTTTATTTGGGCTGGGCCATGAGAAACCCAATTAGCATAGCTTCTTTTTGTCCTTGTAATTTTTGGGCTGTGTTAAAATAAAAAAACGAGTCGAAATTAAATTTTCCTAGAATCAAAATCAAATATATCGAATTAATTTCTATTGGTTCAGTTCATGTTATATGATTTTGGATTCTTGGATTTTTTTATATTTAATTTTTAACCTATATATATATATGAATTAAGTTAGCTTATATACAAAAAAAAACCATTTAAAATAACTAAAATAAAAATAATGTACATAAATTTATCATTTTATGCACCTAATAAATACTAATCAAAATTACATTAAAAAATATACTATTAAAATAATATTTAAAATACGTTCAAAGTCCTCAAATTAAAAAATATATATATATACATGTAAAATAAATATACCATAACTTCTAAAATATAACATAAGTTCAATTTGGACACAACATTAAAAGAAAAACACAAAAAAAAATTAAATTTAAATTTACAATTAACTACAACCAGAAATCAAATCAAAGATAAATTGAAATTTACAGTTAATTACAAACAGAAATCAAAATCAAATTTACAATTAACTATAATTAGGAATCAAATCAGAAATAAAATTGAAATTTACAATTAATTACAATCATAAATCAAAGTCAAATTTATAATTAACTGCAATAAAAAATCAAAGTCATTTACAATTAACTACAATCAGAATTAAAATCAATTAGAATAAAGACAATTAGAAATCAAAGTCAATTAGAATAAAGAAATCAAATCAAAGATAAAATTGAAATTTACAATTAACTACAATCAAAAATCAAAATCATTTACAATTAATTACAATCAGAAATCAAAGATCAAAGTCAAATATACAGTTAACTAGAATCAAAATTCAAAGCAGTTTACAAATTAACTACAGTCAGAAATTTTAGTCAATTAGAATAAAGATAATCAAAAATCAAAGTCAAATTTACAATTAACTACGATAAAAAAAAAATCAAAGTCATTTGCAATTAACTACAATCAGAAATCAAAGTCAATTAGAATAAAAAAATCAAAGATAAAATTAAATCGAACCAATTTACCCATAATTTTATGTTAGTCCCAAATCAAATAAACCGAACCAAATATATCAAAATCTATTTAGTTTGTTTTTCGATTCCGGTTTGATTTTGCACAGTCTTAGTAATTTTTAACACTTGTACTCTCCTTTTTTTTTCTTTTTTAGTAGATATTTGTTTTTTTCTTAATCTTTTGTAAAAAAGAACATATATTTTACGGGAAAAAAAAAAAAAGACAAATTTTGTGACCGAATGGGTACCGGCCATAACCATGATGCCTATGTAATGTGTGGATTTCGGACATTAACTTAAGCTTTTTAGGCCTAATTTGATCGGTCCATTATATGATGTATTATTGTGATATTTCACGTAAAATGAACATGAAAATTAGATGTTGAAAACAACTCTTAATTACAATAATAAGAATTTATAGTAGAAATGAAAATGTAGAATCATACATAAAAGAAGAAGAAGAAAAAAGAAAAATAGGACCCAATGGGCATGGAATGAAGTAGCAAAATGATGATAGATACAAGACTTTGTTGTATGTGCAAGCGGTAAGGGGCAGAAAAAGATGCGATTCTCAGTTAGAAGGGGCAGCAGCGGACAGGGCAGCGTTGCGGAATTGATTTTATAGGTCGGCAAGGGAACAATAAAACATAAAAACACGCCTCATTTCCCCATCATTCTCTTCTTTCTCTGTTCGCATCAATTTTACAATACAAACTAAACTTCCACAAATTATGCGGCTTATTTTCTCATTTAATTTAATTCATAAATCTGATTTAACCCAAAAAATTATATATAAAATTAAAAAAAATTATACTTTTTTTATATCAATGATAAGATAATAAAATATTTTAGAGTCTTGGCTTTATCCTGATCTTGTTGGCGTAATGCACGTTTACTCTATTGTACCAAAAAAATGACGATTATGTATTTTGAATATTCATTATCTTAAAAATTATTTGAAAATTAAATTTGGTTAGGTAGGCATAAGTATTTGAATTTTAAAATGGTAATCTATTTGTTTAAGAAAAAAAATTTACGATTGCATTAGAAAAGAAAGGACGTGGAATTGGATTTGCAGTCAAACTTTGTTAGTCGGCAATCAGTGGATGCCAAAATTTGGTGGGATTTCTTCTTTTTTCTTTATTGAAACTTAGAAATGTTTTAGGGTTTTAAATAAATTTTAGCATTAATTTAATAATAGCACCGTATATGCAAAATAATAATAACTCTTTTTTATATAGGAACATTGGTTTATGATTTGAAATTTATATTAAAAAAATGAAAGATATTGATATATAATCCTGAGATTGTCAGAATGAACGAACATACGAACTAATCAAATTAAAAACACCTTAAAGACCTACAAAAAGACTAGTCTGGTCAGACCGAGCGTGGACACTTCAAAATTCAAGTCAGTAAAGCTTAGAGAGAGAATTTAAAGAGAGATCTCCAAGGTGTTCTAACCTGATTGGTTCATATGTGTGTATATATATATTCTCTTGCAGTCCCATAGATTTCATCTCCAAAGAATTAGACATTACTAAGCTTTGACATGGCATTACCTTCGCTAAAAGCACAGCTCAAAGACCTTATACAATCTATGTTTGAAGAGGTATGTATAAGCATTTAAAATTTCTTCTAAGTTATTGTGTTTTCAGAAACTGCGTGCAAAAGAATATATTTTCTGGAGTTTTGAGTAGTTACTAATATAATAATCGCACAGGGACTTTTGAATGATCAATTTACTCAAATTCAAATGTTACAAGATGAAAGTGATCCAAATTTTATAACTGAACTGATCTCCACCTTCTGCAACGATGCTGAAAAGATCATAACAGAATTGAAGAAACAATTGTATTCAATCTCAATCTTCAATTTAATTATACCATTTTATTTTTAATTTCATGGTTAATAATTACTTTGATTTTATTTTTCAGGATTCAACCGAATGTGGATTTCTCCCAGTTGGAATCTTGCGTTCATCAGCTGAAAGGAAGCAGCTCAAGGTAATTTCCTTTACTCGACAATATCCTAAGAACAGAAGAATTAATGATACCAAATTATCCCATTTCATTCTTAAAAAAAATATACACTTATTATTTTATTTTTCTTTGTTTTTGTTTCGATAGTAGAATTAAGTACATTCTTAATTGTAAGATTATAATTAAAAAAACACGAATTAATTTTATTCAGAATCAACGAAATTACACCAAAATAACAAACCAACAATATAATATAAAAGCACTTCAATTTTGGAATATTATTCTCAAAAGTGATTATAACCGTAAAAATGATCCAAAATCTCTTATTTGTACTGATATGGAGTGTTAGCTCAAATTAATTATTCCGACTAGAATTACTTTAGATGATAATTTTTTAAAATTTAGATATTTTTGAGTTGCATAATTTTTTATTATTACCCGTTAATTATTTTGGCATCAATCCAATTACGGTGGATAAGATCAACCTCAAAAAGATTAATCCGGAATTGTAAATTGGATCTTCTATTTCTACCAATAAAGGTTTTTCTTTTTCATAATTTTGACACATTTTCATGTTTGAGCAAGCAGCATTGGTGCAAAACAATTAAAATTCGCTTGTGGTGGCCTTCAACAGGCTTTCGATGCAGAAAACAAGGCAGGGTAAGAACTAAGAAGACAGCTTAATTTAGTTATTTCTTATAAAATTACTGAATATATTTAGTAATTGTATATCATCAATCACAGATGCCTGCAGGCTTTAAATACAGTGGCACACGATTATTGTCTGATTCGAGATAAATTCAATACACTAATTCAGGTGATTAAGAGCCGCATTATAATTAATTGCACTATACGTTCATGTTTACTGAAAAAAAAAATACTTAATAATAATTACATGACCAAAAATATTAATAGAAGATGCCCCTCCAATGGGTTCTTCTGTTGGGATACCATCACTTTAGGGAGCACCAAATAATCTACCGTGCAGTTAATTTGTTGATGCAGTTCTGTAAATTTTGTTCTTTTATGATTTTATATAACATTAAATTCTCTCTTTTAAGAAGATTTATTTACGATGTATATTTATTCTTGTATTTTGGTGTTTCAGGTAGAGAAGAGAATCTCAGCCATTGAAAATAACCATCGGCAACAGAACATGTAGCTGCCCTGCCACCAGATCCAGATAAGGAATCTAATAACTTTTTTTTGAAAGCTTCTTATTTTTGTTATACAAAGAAGAATAAGAGCTTTTTTTAAGGATTTTTTGGCAGTGAATATTCATTTGATTATTATATTATCCAATGGAGTTGAGTGAATATTCTGGATTATTATTGTTGTTTGTATTGGAAAGCCATACATAGAATACCGATTTGTTTTACATATTGCTTATAATATCATAATATTTAATAATCCAGGATACCAGAGAATGTTTTTTTTTTTCATTTAATATATATAATATTTAATAATCCACGAATATTCAGAACAGGCAAGCTCATGTTCTGTATGCTTGAATATTCAATGGTAATGGGGGAAAAAAATCAGTTGATTCTCCGTTATGTTCTGTTCTTATGAACCTGTTTAATTATACTGGAACAGGAACGAACTAGAGTTTTCAGAAGTATCATTATAAGCCGAGAAAAACGGACATCTTAATTAGAAAAATCAACTTATATCTGCAACTGTTTCAATAGATTGAAATGTAACTATTGTGTGTTTTGACGCCTTGTGAATCTTGATGGGTGAGAGTTGAAATTATGATTCGACAGAGTCAAAACACACATCGTCTGTTACACAAGGAAATGTTCTAGACAACCATAATAGATGTTTGTCTCTAATGAGAACAAATTTCAATTATAGTGGATTAAAAAGTAAATCAGTAATTATAAAAGGCACAAAATGCAAATAAGACCCTGTTATTATCATTTAAGAAAAGGTACAAGTCACTAAAATGAGTGCTACAGTATTTACATTGGCTTAAGTATCCACTAGGCAAAATGCATTAGAAGGAAATATTTAGATGTGAGAAGTCTCATCACCATTAGGAGCATCTGATGTGGATTGAGGTGTTGGTGATGCGAAACCACCAATCCCACTGTAGGAAGACGGAGTGGGCTGTGTTCTCGGGGATAGGTTAACAAATTCCAAAGCTTGGACTCTAAGCTCTACTGGGTAATCAGCAACACATCCAATTCTTGGCCCAGCCCCTGTCGACCACCTTAGTGTGAGTTGATGCCCCAATTGGTATGATTTTGCTGCCTTCTTAGAGTTGATTCTTTGCAAGATAGCCTTCTTTGGTACTTCAGTTCTTGGGCTCTGAAGACCACCGGATAACGTCCTTTTGTATTCACCTTTTGCTTCAGTTTGCTCGAGTTCTGATGATTCAGGCATGGAATCTTTCTCTTCTTCTGGAATTTCAGACCAGGGAGGCTCCTGCTTGTTCATCACTTCAGAACGTTTTGCACTTTTGATGGGTTTGTCGTCATCGTATATATCAGAATCTTCACTCGCCTTGTTTATCTGAAAACGAAAGGCATATACCATTAGGAAATATCAGCGATTGCATTTATATGATGTATGAACAATCAGGACACAAATTGGAAATAGCAACAAGCCCAAATTTAAATGACCAGCTGGATCTTGACCAATCATCTTTACAAGGAGTGGACTGCATAGGAATTCCACTAGACAAATCTTTCCCTGGTTTTCAAGCCTACATATTTGTAAGATTATGGTAAGAGAGGATAAATTACCTGGACTTCATCAAGATTCACACCATTATCTTTGAGGAGGGATAGAAAGCTATCAAAACTATTTTCTGTTGGCCTATAATGCCCACTGTATGGAGAAATGGACTGCAAAGTCAAAGTATCAGTGTGAGACACTACAAGTCCAAACAGTTCACCAAAACTTTTATGGGCATTGCCAGAAAGCACATGCATTGGATGACCAAAATAGGATACAATTCCCAGGACACATTGCAGGGTAATGATAAAATCTGTTCCCCAGCTAAACATATCACATCTAAGGAATTCACCTTATCTTCACCTTCCATTTTAAACAACATAATATATGTTTTATAATATTTTCATTGTGTACCCAAATGCCAAGTATACATGCACTAGGAGAATGTAAATGCTCATTCCGTGAATATGGGATAATATGAACATATATTCTGATGCATCCATAATATATTTGACCAGGGTCTGTCATTCAAGTTCCTAAAAGAATTTAGATCTGCAGACATTCAACCAAAGGACATGATATAATCATTACAGCAGCCTGTTCTCATACTGTAAGCAAGCCTCCTAGAGTTCTTAAAGGGACGAAAAAACATACCAAGTATGCATAGTGATTCATATCATACCACAGCTATATGTAATTTCAAGTAATTCAACCACAATGACAATATCACATAGACTTTCCCTTCAAACCATACTTTAAGAATTCCATTCTCTGCCATTAGCCTTCCAGCAGCTAATGTAGCACCTCCAGCCAAGAAGCTTGAATGATGGAAAATTCCTTTCTTTTTCTGACAGGGAATTAAAAAATGTATTAGATTCAGGATTAAGGAGTTGTTAAACTAGGAAAGAGCTATATGCTAAAATGTGTTGCTCTTTGTTTAGCCTCTCACCTGACCAGCATACAGCCTCCTAGAGGTGCTCAGAACAAATATCCACTTGGCTCCTTTTCCTCCATCAGCAGTATCAAGGAGATTTCCAGTTTGTTCGTGTATAATTTTTCCATCAACAACTACATATTCGTAATGTTTTCTCTCTTGCTGATTTGTATTGGAGGTGAAAAAGAGCAACAGAATAACAAGAGAACAAAAGGCAGCAAGTTAGTAAGTAGATTCAGCAGTTTCGTTTAAAAAAATATTTGTCAAGGTCAAGCTCTGTAGAACTGGAGCTAACATACAGGTCCTAAATACTTGATGCATTGTTGACGAAGTTTTGACCTTGGACAATCTTTGGCTTCAATTTCTTTGCCATGTCCTAAGTCCAACCTGCCAGGAGTAATTTATCATAAAAAAAAAAAAAAATCGGGAAGTACTGAACATGATAATTGTAAGTCATAGTAATGCATCATCATGATTTATGATAAATTAAGCAGCGGAGTAAAGATTTTTATCTATTCGCAAAAAAAAAAAAAAAAAAAAATCTAATTTGTCTGCATATATGCGGTGTCTACAACAAATTTCCTTCCAACAAGAAAGCCATGTGCGAAACAGGCAAATAAATAAAAGAAAAACTGTATTAAGAAAAACAACAAAGAAAAGAAAATTTTGAGTTGCAGAGCTCCCTTACCAGAAAAAAAATGGTTCGCCAGAATTTGTTGTACGCCACTCTTCATAATACAAATGCAAGTTATGCCCATAACGATGCCTTGGATCAATCTGCACAAAAAAAAAATAATAATAAAAGATCAATCTCTGTATTCCATCAAAAAAAAAAAAAACTACAGTTTTTCTTCTTTTTTTCCCCCCAAACAAGTCGCGGTAATAAGACCAGTTACAGCTTCAATCCAATGTTGAAAAGCCAATTTTTGAGCTTTGGCATCTTTAGACAATCCCTTGCCCACCTGCCAAAATAAGGCCACGATTCCTCAAATAAGTCAATTTTATATTTATTATATGACATTAAAAAAACTATGACCAGAAATTATTATTTTTTATTAAAAGAATAATATAAAAAGTTCAGCTGACCTTGGAAGCGTTTAAGCTAATACGATTCCATCTTGAAGCTGGACTTTCTGGTTTCGTAAAATTGAAAAACGAAATCGTGCTGTGGTTCAATCTCGCATAATCTAAGGCTTGCCACCTTTAAATCCACCATTAAACCGCTAATTAATCTTTAATCAACATAATCTAAGAAAAATAAATAAACAAGGAAATGAAAACAGATTCGATGGTCAAACATACCAAAGCTCTTCAGCCACGACAGCAGAGTCAGCTAACCTACGCCGGGTGCGATAACTCCGATACACCTTCTGCAGCTTCACAGCCGCACTTTCATCACACGCGCCTCCCGACGCCTTAACAGCGCCTCCTTCATCAGCCAACACCGGCATTTCACAACCCTCGCATTTAGTATCACTGATCGGCGGAGAGAGTAGATAGTCGGGTTCCAAAGAATCCTCCGGCGAAGAAGCCGGCCGATAATCTCGAGAAACGTCCCTTTTATCGAGAGAGAGAGGGAAAGGCGATATAGCATGGGTTTCGACCTCCATAGCTAGAACGTAATTAGAAGGAAGAAGAAGAAAAGTAGTTGAATTTTGAAAGAAAATGACAGCAAGAACAAGATTTGAAGGAAAAAAAGTAGTTGTGAACCGTGATTCTGAGTTTGGACGCTTCGAGTGTGGCAGTCCCGATAAACAGATATATAGTGGTGGATTTTTGCTGTTGGTGTTTCCCGGGATTTTTTTTTTTTTTTTTTGCTAAACGGGAATATTTTTTTATTGCTTCTTAGTAGCATGTCTCGCGAGTAATAATCCATCACACATGCATGCGAGTATATTTGAACTATTGAATTATATAAATTTTACCTTCTCTGTATTCTCATTTTAGAATAAAATATAAATTTTATTTATCTATTATTTTTAAATTTTAAATATAATTTAATTTATTTTTTAATTTAATTTTTTTAATAAAATTAAAATCAATTAAATTTAATAATTTAATTTTAATTAGATAATTTAATATTAAATTTAAATTTATTTATTTTTTTTTAATTTTATTGAAAAAAAAATAATAGATAAAAAAAAACATAGGAAATAATAATTATATACTTTACATACTTACACATCAAATTACATTTTATGAGATGCGCTTATTGACGGAGTGAATTATTGGCTTTTTTCTTATAATATATTTTTAGGGACGGTAAATAATAAAATTTAAATTCATATTAATTTTATCTGTAATTATTTAATTTTTTTCAAGTAATATTATAGCTATTATTTTTCAATTAGTAATAATAAAAAAAATTAAGTATAAGTTTATAACAATAAAATAAAAAAGCCAGAAAAATATATTTCCGATCACCTAGCATTTGAGAAAATAGCATCCGACCAATTTCAAAACTGTAAAAAATAATATAATTATGCATTTAAAGTACAAGAGATCAAATTCAAGTAAAAATAAGAATTGCAAATGAAGAAAATGCACCAGTAACGCATGTATCAAATGACTGCAATGATTTTTTTTATATATTTAATTTTATTACTATAAAATTATATTTAAATTATTTTATTATTAAAAATCAAAAAATAGTAACCACGACATATTTGTATAAAAATTAAATAATTATGAATGAAATTATCTCTCTGACCTCAAATAAAAAGAATAACTAGATGTTCCCCCATTTAAACTGAAGGTAATTATCTACCTGATAATTCGTCCATATATGGTTAATCTTTTCAAAATTAACATTTAAGTTAAATGAATACATAATTTTTAAATTATATTTATTTTTAGGCAATTCTTAGTCTTTGAATCTTTAAATTTGTTACATTAATTTTTCGATTAAAAAAATTTTACGTAGATTCTTTTATTTTCAGTATCAGTCATATTAGGTCGTTGCTTGATGACAAAAATAAAAATGAGATACACAAATAGTATAAAATTGTATGAATTTAAACTCTCTACGCCGCAAATTTGAGAATTGTACAGAAAATGTGGTTTCAATATGGATGGAAATTCGTATTTGCGCTAATGATGCATTAGCTAAATACATTTTTTTTTGGATTCCGTGATTTTTTTTTCCAATGTGATTTTTTAATAATTTTTCTTAATAAATGTTAAATATTTTTTTGATTTCACGTAATTTTAATTGTATATATATTTAATTTATGTCATTGTTATCAATTAAAAACCTAATGTGACCAAAAAATTAAAAAATAAATTAATTTGATATTAAAAAAATTTGTTTGAGGTATCAATTTAAAAAACATGAAAATGCAAGGATCTAAGAATGTATTTTACAATACTTTTACCGTAAAATTATACAACAAATAATAAAATTATTTTTGTTATTTTTTTTAGATAAAATGAAAGAAGAAAGCCATGAATTAAAAGCACAGGTTGATTTAGCCTAAAATTTTATTTTTGGATCCGTTTAGTTATCACCAAAAAGGATTGAAATATCAAATTACATCTTTAGCAAAGTCCATAAACAAATATCGATGTTGACAAAAAGAATAAAAAATCAATATTGATAAACTTAAGTAGTTAAATACAACTAAAAAAAATAATATCTTTATATACCGATTTAGATAAATTGAGCTTTGTGATCCTAACGCGATTTGGTATTTTTAGCAAAACAGCTAGTTAGTTATTAAAAAAGGATTGTAAATAGAAATTGAGGAAAACCGGAAAAAGGGTAAAGAATCGTTTTGCTAAAATAAATAATTGGATAGAAAAGAAAAGTCGGTTGCTCGAATCAGCTGAGATTGACAATTTTTTTCAACTATCTCAAACTTAGCTATTACGCGTAAAAAAAAAAAAAATACAACAACAACAAACAACAAACAAAACAATTTCAATAATACATTATTTAAAAAAGAAAGAGGTATTTATCCCCTTTCAACCTTTCGGTTCAAGATTTTTTTTATCTTAATGGCATTCATTTTCTAAATATTTAAAACATTTTCAGAAAGAAAAATTTATTTAAGGTAAATAATCTCATAAGTTTAAAGGTTGAGGTAAGAGTGTACAGAACCAAACCGAAATCGAAAATCGAATCAAATAAATTTTGGTATATTTGATTCTGTTAATTTAGTTTTCGATTCATTTGGTTTTGAATCGAAATAAAATATCAATTTTATCGGTTTAATTCTTAAAATTGAAAAATAAAAAAACCGAACCGATTGAAATGTTAATGTTTTAGAGTGTACAGCTTGGTTAAGGGGTGTGAGATCACAAATCCGTATTTGCAGTATTTTTTTTTTTACTTTAAAAAATATTAATTTACTACTTTTTTTATACTTTAATCTTTTATGTTTTTTCAATTTTTTTTATTTTAATTTTTTACTTTAAAGTTTTAATTTAATAATTTTTTTACTTTAAAAACATCTAAAAAAACAAATACTATTGTGCCATTATATAAAATTTCAATTAATTTTGACATGTCATAATAAAATATGCAATAATTAACTTTAACAAATGCCAATCTCACCACTTTTTTTTAAATCACATTTTATCAAATTTTAACACATACCAATAATTTACTTTAGATTTTTTATTTTTACAGTTTTTTACTCTAAAAAACTAAATCACTAATTTTTTTAATGTTATATGGACTTGTATTATATTTAAAAAATTATATTATATTTATTTTATATAAATTTTTCTATTGAAAAATTTTTAATGTATTTTTAAATATTATTTAGCAATATATTTTTAATATAATTTTGATTAATATTTATTATAGACATAATATAATAAAATTATATATATTATTGTAATTTTAGTTATTTTAAATTATTTTATTTTATTAAATATACATTAATTTAATTCAGAAGCCCATATAGGTTAAAAGCCCAATAAAAATAAATTATTATTGACTCAAAACCGAACTGACAAAATTTAATTCGATTTATTCGGTTTCGATTTTAAAAATTTTGGTTTTCGATTTGGTTCTTTAAATTTAGAAAGTTCAATTTTTAATTTATTCAATTCAGTCCAAAATTGAACCAAACCGATTATTTGCACAGCCCTAAATTGAGGGCTTTTTAGCACTTTTTTCTTTTTAAAATCTTTCCAAATAAAAATTAGTAAAAATAGAAATTTACGGATTAAAAGTCCATCCGTGATATTACTGAAATTGAAACCGGTTAAAAATAAAATCACCCAAAATATAAATTTGAATTTATTTCATATTACAATATTTATAATAAAATTTGCAAACTACTAATAGATATAAAAAAATATTTATATTAACATAATAATCATATTTAAAAAATAATTCAAATATAATAAGTTATAAATTAATAAATTATAGATCAAAAGATTATAAAACTAATATGCTCGCTTTAATAATTTATTTTCACATTTTTATTATATTTATTTTTTAAGTTTAACTAAATATTTAATATAAAAAATATCTTTATCATTTTAGCTTCATTTGGCACAATTTCGAACCTCTATTTTTGTCATTTTTTATCAGGTACGGTATTGAAAATCGTGAGAGTATAGAAACTATAGTTTTCAAAAGAACCAAAAAAGTATTAATATGTCCTCAATTTTTAGGGCTGTGAGTTTATTGTCTTCGAAAAAATTTTCCGTTCAGAAAATTTTCTAAATATTTTAAAAATAGTATACATTTATCTATTTTTGTAATGCCATTTTAACATATAAATATTATTTTTAAAATATTTAGAATATTTTTATAGATGAAAGAAACCTTTTAGGGCTAATAAATTTTTGGATTCAAATGTTGACCGCAGATAAAATACTTCAAAACCTCACAACACGTTTACGTGTGTGAGTGGTTGGCACTCAAATTTAAAACCTCACAACTCTAATTGCGAAATCAATATTATTAAGTTAAAATTTATAGGTGATTGAATTTTAGCTTAATAGATAGTATAATGGTAAAACTCACACAAATTAAAAGTTTTTTTCAATCGATAATTCAATTAACTTTAATTGCATATCATGTTATAGTTAATATGAGAATTTAATAAAATTTTCAATTTCTATCGTTACCATCCATATCAAATTGTGGAAACTCTCATTTTATTTTGATATATTTTTAATATTAGTTTTCTTTTATTGAAAATATATTTATTTTTTTATTTTTCCTTTTATCAAAAATTTATTAGATGATATTGAAAAGGTTCTCAAAAAATTTTGATCCGAATTTGATACCTATAAAAAAGGTAAATGATATGTAAGAATTTATGAATATTTCGATGGTTAAGTGAGTATTTTGATTTAAAAAAATAGAGAAATTATAAAATAAGGGATAAAAAGTAGTGTAAAAAAATTTGTTTATGAATGAATATATAAAATTTTATATCAGATTAAATTAGTTTTTTTTATCAGTTATCATATTTTAAATATAGTAATGATAATTGCAATATTATAACACACCATAGTGTACCATTAATTAGATGATTTGCTTTACAGAAAAATGACAAAAACAATCCAACAGGAAAGTTAAAAATTTTTGGGAAGAAAACAAAACGGAAAGACTGGAACGAGAAGACCGTGAATCACATTATTTCCAATGATATTATTTTTATTATTTGTGAAAAATCGAAAGGTGAGAAATGGTCAAATTTGTTGTTCTTGTTGGGCAACTTTGCTGTGTAAAAAGTGCAGCTTCTTTGTCTTTCGCTAGCAAAACTTATGATTTTTATTAAATAAATATTTAGATTAATTACATACTGAAAAAAAAACTAGATTATATATAGATATTCTTCTATTAACCGAGTCAATAATTTTTTTCCCCAGGAATTGACTGAGTCAATAATTTATCAATTGTTTAATAAATTATTTATTATTTGGAAATTTTGGATTAGCAGACTT
Organism: Excoecaria agallocha; assembly: GCA_037975025.1. Lineage (NCBI taxonomy): Eukaryota > Viridiplantae > Streptophyta > Magnoliopsida > Malpighiales > Euphorbiaceae > Excoecaria > Excoecaria agallocha. Next base: position 2,704,259 of record CM075806.1, on the reverse strand, counting down.
GAGAAAAAAGAATTAGAAATCTCACATATTATAACATGAAAGGGATAAGGATGATTAAAAGATGGCTGTCGAAATCTGCAAAATAAATAAATAAATAATCACTCAAATTCCAAGTCAATTGAAACCAATTCTTAAGTAAAAATAAAATCTACCCCACAGAAGGCACTCATAAATTGACCCATCGCGTAAATGACCACCATGTGCAAACTGGCAACTATCACGTACATAAAGTACTTAATTTAATCATTTCTTTAAATCATTTAAAAGTTTTTCAAATCTAAATTTTGTTTCATTTATTACTAATAAAAAAAAAACTCTTTACTCGTACAATGAAAAGTTTACGTGCTTCATTAATTTTTCTAGTAGGAGACGGAGAAGGGAATGAGATCATATTTAATTTTATTTTTAACAATATTTCTTTCGTTTTTTTTTATCAGTCATTTTTATTATTTTTATTAGGATTAAGAAATAATAAATAAAAATTAAATTTAATATTAAATTGCGTGATTAAGACTAAATTATTAAATCTGATTGATTCTGACTTTATTGAGAAAGAAAAATAAATTAAAAAAATAAATTAAATTATATTAAAAGTTTAAAAGTGACAGATAAATAAAATTTAAAATTTATTAAAAAATGATATATAATAAAAAAAGAAGGAAGTAATATTTAAATTATGTTCATGCAGTATTAGTAGTATCACTAAAAAATATGGTTAAAATTTAAAGTAAAATTTACTTATTTCATTGTTTTATGTGCTAATTTTAAAGTAAATTTTAAATTTTATTTATTTATTATTTTTATATTTTTAATGTAACGTGGTGAAAAAAAAAACGAAAAGAAAAGAAAAACTTGTGAACTCACGCGAGGCATACGCGAGTGACGATGGACACACCGCAGTTGCTCTGCTCTCTTCTCAAAAGCGTCTGGATCACGCGCGAATTTTTTCAACGAAACAGAATCTTACGTGGATTTCTTAAGGTTAATTAATACATAACACGGTTTGTAATTGGTTTGATTTACATGTATTCAATCTAAGCAAATTCTTTTCATTTTACAGACTGTAATAGACGGTCAACGACTCAGCGGCACGTGGTATTAGCTGTAATTGTAAATATATATAATTATTTAAATTTATAAAAATTTGTTGGATTGAATTTTGACGAGGAATAGGATTATGTAATGTAAATAAATCCCACTTTCTTTTTTTAAAGAAAAAAGTTATTTCCGTGTCATCTTACACTTCTTTTTATAGTGACCAAACACATGCATAAAAGGATGGAAAATTGAATGGGAATTAGGCATTTTTGTAGCTTAAAATTATTATACGTTAAGGTAATGCAATCGGAACTAATGTAGTGTTTGACCAAAATACGATAGGATTAATGGGAAACCAAAATTCGAGAAACACCAAATCCTATACAATTTTGAGAGCTTCCTAGGGTACCCTATGTCTACAAATCACTTACTAAGATTCCCAGTTCTGAATCTATATCAGATTTTTCTATAGCTATTGCTATTTAGCACGAAAAGTGGTCATACCTAAAATAGAAGAAAATATTTGTATTTAATTAGTAGTTTTAGGAAAGATATTTATTTAATTAGTATTAATTTCTGACTGTCTGTTCTTTTTTTAATATATATTTTGATAGATTTTAATATTTATTTATTTTCAATTAAAGTATTCTATCTTGAAAGCTGATTGCTTGAGGATTTGAAACCGTAAATTAAAAAAACGAAATGATAGCCACATGTCCTAAACTTTCTCATGCCTTTGACTTCTAGTTTAACCCGTTCTATTTTCTTATTTATTTCATAGTTTTTTTTTTAAATCTCTTAAATATTTAAACTCTAATAATGATATATTAAGCACCTGGCTATACATATCAATTTTATAAATAATAAATGTAAATTTGATACTATATTTAAAAAAATTAAAATGTGCGTGACTTAATTATTTTGATATAACATATAATTTATTTTTTTCAATAGAAAAAAAGAGCATATAATTTAGTTCATAATTATTAGCAGAAAAAAGAAAAATTGAATCAAAACATTTTGCAGCGTGGAGTATAGTAGATTGATAAATTACGCGGTGCTTATTAGTCATAAGTCATAAGCTGTATTGAGTTTCCACGAGTTTATGTTTAATAGCAGGAGGGCTTTTGTTTAGTGCGAATTATTGTTGCGAAAGACAAAAAGAATAATAGTAGTAATTAATTTGAAGGGGTCGAAATCATTAATTGTCTAACCAAAATTGTTGCAACAATTAAGCACTCAAAGCATTAATTGTTCTTATTCTCTCTATCTCTCTCCCGTCGCAATAGATTAATTAATGGATATAAAAAATCAAGTATAATGGTGAGTAGTTGCTTTCCGACATTTTTCTTTCGCATCCCTTGTTTTAAATGTGATTCCCAAAATTTATTTTACATCAAATTCAATTCAAACAAAATGTACATACCAATTATTTTACATCAAATTCAATTCAAACAAAATGAATATATTGTTTTTAGAAAGTAACTAGAAAATAACACTAATCTTCTATTTTTTTTAATTTCAAAATAAAGATAAAATGTTCTGATCTTGTTTGACAATAATCGCGTTGATAAATATATTAATTTAATTTTTTTTTGAAAAAATACATATTTTAAAATGTATAGAGGACAAAGTATTTAAAAAAATTAAGAGTCAAAATAACAACAATAAAAATTCACATTTTGAAAAAAAAAAATTGAACCCATGATTTCAATATGCATCAAATTTAGCATGGAAATTGAAAAGGAAAAGCTATTAAAGGTCAAAGCTTTGACTCTAAAAACAGCTGTACACATATATAGTTCCTTCGTAAATATAATCAATTTATCATATACAAAATATTTTCAATTGATAAACACATAACTAATTTAGAAAAACACGCAACTAATTGAATTAAATCAACTTATCATATAAACCCAATAATGTAAGTAAGATTTTTTTTTTTTTTGCAAAGAAAAAGAGGCCGTTTATCCGAAATTATTTCATATCAATTATTTGATGGAGCTCCTATCGTCTTATTATAAAGTCCAAGCATGATCTATTGTGGGAGCCAACTAAATCTCCTGTATAAAGTATTTGCAAAAGCACCCACGAACTTGGTTTGGTTACTATAACTTTTCACTACTATAATTAACACATTATGCCAAGAAAATCAACTCAACCTAATTCAATTTTAAAATTTAACGCTTTGAGACAGATTTTTCAAATTTTTATAAAATATATTATATTTTTATAGCTGATCGATATTAAATATCTATAAAATTTAGAGTTTAAAGTTTGTAAAAATCAACATTTATGAATAGCCTAATATTATAAAAATAGTAGTTTTGATATTGTGTAAAAAAAAAAATCCTTAAACTCAACTTAATCCAAAAGTTAAATTATGAGGTGATAATTGTTTAAAATTCAAATCATTATAAAAAATATTATAGTTTTATAATCGGTTAGTTGACGTGAGATATTTAATGTATTTTTTAAAAATTAAAAAATGTTATAAAAATGTTTTACCTTAAATTGAATGGAAATTAACAAAAAAAAAATTTTTCAATAGCTGATATTTACTGAGATAAAATGTTTCTAAAATAATTTCTGAGTAGCTGATATTTAATTAGACAAAATTTTTCGAAAATAATTAGATAAAATGAATTTAATTTATTATTTCACTAAAAAGATCTTTAATAAACTTCAACAAAGTTGAATAGATAAAATAAAACAACTTTGTAGGGACAATGTTTGTTTTTCTAAGAAGAAAAAAGTCACCACGTGATTTTGCAGCAAAGGCCGAATTGCATAAAAAATTTGTTATTTTAGCCTTAATCACCACATCTGCGAATTAATTAATTAAACTTTTCACTTTTGTTTTGCCTTAATCACATAACCGACACCACAAAAAAAAAAAAAAAAAGAAAGTGGGGACATAAATAATAAAATTAACAATACAATAAAATAGTGTTAATTCAATACTTAGTTATATCATTATTGCGTACGAGGATTGTCTCATGCAAACAAAATTTAGTTATTAGTGTGTAGGCTTATTGTGTGCCGTTAAATTAAGATTTAATATTATTTTATTATTAATCAAATGGTCCACAATTATGCATGCTAATTCCACAATTAAGAATGTTGAAAAATGTATTGAATGGATTAATATAAGATTTAAATTTAATTTTTATAATACATTTTTTAAAATAATATATAGCTCAAATTCATTTTTTTTCCATAAATGAATCGTAATCCGTCTAATTATTCATGTTTAGTTGCGATATAAGAAGAGCTGAAGGGCCCATTCAAGTCAAGAAGAGATTAAACTTAGAATTAGAGAGCTCATGTTTAGTTTATTTTTCTTATCAACACATTAAATGTAAATTAAATAATTATGAAAGGTCATTATTCTTTTTCGTCCCCATTGATTAGGTCAACTTGGTAAATAAAATATTAGTTTCAGTACCTAATCTTGGCAGGAAATGGGTGTAACGTATTAAGTATAGAAATCCACCAAGCACATGAAGTTATCTAAATGCAGAAAAACTCTGCAAAAGTTGTCTGTCATTTTCACTACGAAAAGGATTGCAGCATGTAAAAGATAGTTATGAAATTGATAGATTTTTTATGAATAAATTAGCTGTCCATCATAGAGTAAGACAATTTTGGCTGATTGTATGGAGATATGACTAAACTTATCTCTGCATTGAGTTGGTTTTTTGTATTTTTTTAAGCAATAAATTTGTCTTGAGCACTTTTACAAAGTATACGAGTAAATTTTAATTTTTGTTTTTTGAGCTATTATCATCGTTTGAATTAATCAATCGTTATATTATTTTTTAAATTTATTAAAAATATTATATTATAATACACCATCAGAAGCATTTAAAAGATAACACGTCATACTAACAGTGAGTAATATAATATTTTTAATAAATTTTAAAAATATTTTATATAATTTTTAATAATATGAAAAATATTACGTGTGCACTTACAAAAATGACTTTATGATTATCTTTAAATTTTATAAAAATTTAATTTGGGTAAATTATTGCATTGAACATAATTGAATAATAAATATATATATTGAGCAGCTGTATAACCAAGGATGGAGGTCTAATGGCAAATGAATATTATCTTTAAACATCAGAAAGAATCACACGGTTACGTATGAATTTGTTCTAAAATTACATCCACAAATATTTGTTTTTGTATTAAATTAATTTTTTTTAAGTAAACTTATTATAGGAATTGATGCTGACCGACCACTAACAGCAAGGCACCTTAAACTAGGACAAGAAAGTCCTACAGATACAGAGTGATTAAGGCCACCACCTACCGCAACAGGTAGAATTTAATGGGATGGTTTGATGTGGTGGCAACTGGTTTGATGATGAAAAACAAATAATACTGTACTATTTAGAGGTCACCGAATGAATTTTAATCTATTTAATTTAATTTATTTAATTTTTAATTTATTTAATTTTAAATTAAAATATAAAATCAATTTAATCGATTCAATTTGATTTTTAAAATTAACAAATCGAAAAAATTAAATCAATCGAAGTTTTTAAATATATATATTTTATAATATTATTATATTTAAATAGACATTCTAGTTTAATGATGGCATGAAACACACTCAAGACCATTAGGTTTTGAGTTCAAATCCTAACACGCACATATTATTTTCGGAAATAAGTGAATATAATGTCATTATATAACTAGTTAATATATTGTATTGATATTTTATACAAATTGAATATGATAGTATAATGTAGTATTTTAATTTTATATTTGTTACAGTAACGTCCTTCTAATTTATTAAATTAACATGAAGTATCCCAAAAAGAAAAAATTGAAAGGAAAATAAAAACTTAAAGTGAATGCTAAAATAAAACCGAATATATCATATACATGACAAAATAAATCTTAATACAACGTATTCACTTGATGAATGACTATATTATATTCGGTTATATTTTTCTAGTGTGATAATTGATTATATTCTGTTATAGTACCGTGACATCGTATACAATGTACTCGTATTTTCTGAATAATTTATTGCATCATTTGTAACACACTCTATTACATGCAAACCTACTTAATAATGTTAGTGGAATTACTAAAATTAATTTAATTAAACTTAGTGCAGTTAAAAAAAGTCTAATTAATGAATTTAATGGTTAATTATGAAAAAATGACATTTTGTTAATGTTTAGGTGATGTTTATTAATTAAGCATGGCACATGATTATTCAGAAAGCTTAATTAAGCAAGTACTTATTATCTTTATAAATTCTCATGAGAGAGAGAAAATTGCTAGATTCAATATTATTTTGTATTGTTGGTTAAGGTGTGAAAATAATTATCCATGACGAAAATTTGATAAAAAATAAAGTCACGGTGAATATATATATTATTTATTTAACTTAGTTCTTATAAAAAATTAATTTTTACATTTTATTTGTAGATTTTTAAAAAATATATTTGGAGGCTAATATTGATACAATAAAATATTTATATACTTTAATTAATTTGTATTTTTTTTTCAATTTAATTGAATTCATTTAATTATTATTCGTTTATATGAATGCAGGTCTAAAAAGTTAAATTCGCGAAAAAAATCCATCAACAGCTATATTGTTGACTTATTGTATTAGGAAGATTGTACTGTATTATTTCATTTTTTCGAATCAACTCAATGTTAGTTGTATCATTATTATCCATATTCATTTTTTATAACGTTTTATGCGCACGAATACATAAACGTAGAATGCTATGCCTTTCATGCCTTTAACAATTTAAATTAATTGCGAGTGGTTAAATCGACAAATTCGAATATAGTGTATTCAGTTGACCCATAACCTTTGGTGTGATTGCGCATAAATGGAATACATTATAATCAGTTAACTAGCATATACCTTATGCGGTTCTAAAGTTGCAATACGTTTAGCGACATCTATCGATGTATACAATTTTCAATTTATAACATGCGTATACAAAATCGATTTCACTGTATTCCTAACACTGATAAACTTTACCGCTTTATCCGTAAAATTTTTCTCCAATGTTTAAGTACTAAACTACATAATATAATCACAATCATATCCATTTGAAGAATATTGCTTGAAACCGTATACAATGGATGCATCATGCATAATATAAATGAGTTTTGACTAAATTAACGCATTCAAATTTTTTGCACAATTATTTAATTAATTGCGATTGGTTAAATCGACAAATTCGAATATAGTGTATTCAGTTGAGTCATAATCTTTGGTGTGATTGCACATAAATGGAATACATTATAATCAGTTAACTGGCATACATTTTATGCGGTTCTGAAGCTGCAATACATTTATGTGACATCTATCAATGCATACAGTTTTCAATTTATGTACGGCGTATTCAAGATCGATTTCACTGTATTCCTAATACTGATAGGCTTTACCGCTTTATTCATAAAATTTTCCTCCAATGTTTAAGTACTAAACTACACAAGATAATAACAATGGTATCCATTTGAATAATATTGGTTAAAACCGTATATGATGCATGCATCATGCATATTGTAAATTAATTTTGACTAAATTAACGCATTCAAATTTTTTGCACTATTGATATTGAATGCCTTTTTAATTATGTGTTGTAAAATTTTTTAATTTTTAATTTTTATTGTAATTTTTAAGTTATACTATATGTATTTTTAATTGATTTTATTTTGTTGGATATATGAGTCTATTTAGTCAAAAGTTTAATTGAAAAAAGGCTAAATATAATTCAGAATTGGTTGAATCGAACTAATCAAAATTATTTCGATTTATTCGGTTCTCGATTCTACACAGTTCAATTTCAATTTCTATATTTTTTAAAGTTCGATTTTCGATTCAATCAGTTCTATTCAAAACCAAATCGAACCGATCATTTGCATACCCCTAGTACTATTACTGAAATTTACTCCGAGTTTATCCAAAACTTTACAGTTTGACCCTTCATTGAAGTTGAAGTACAGGGTAGCCCATGAATTTATTTGATTGTCCCCTTCATTATAAGTGGAAATAACTCTTTTGATTAGCAGGACAGTACCATTCAGTTTCCATTCACAGAACACAGCTATTTAGCCTTCAATGCTTATGGGTCCTCTCTACTGGCCCATATTCTTGTGACTTGGGCTTAGTTATTTTCTTTTTCCAATTTCCAATACAATAGTGATAAAATAATACTTTATTCATTCTTTTTATATGTCATTTTTAAGTAAAATTTAAATTATATTTATTTATTATTTTTAAATTTTTAATATAATTTAATTTATTTTTTAATTTATTTTTTTCAATAAAGTCAGAATCAATCAGATTTAATAATTTAATTTTAATCACGTAATTTAATATTAAATTTAAGTCTATTTATTATTTCTTAGTCATAGTAAAAACAATAAAAGTGACTAATAAAAAATAACAGAGGAAGTATGATGATTTCATATGCGACGTGTGGATATGCCGAGAAATGCACACTGTTAAATTAGCATGAAGTGATAAAAAAAATTGCTAATTTTACGGTATAAAATGTTTGATGCATCCACACACTGCACATGTATGAGAACTCCACAAGATACCTACATGTTAAATTAGCCAAATTAATTATTTATTTTTTTTTTTGACGAAAACAAATGATGTTTAAATAAAGAAAAGATCAAATATAAGGGGGAAATATATCTCAACCTAAGAAAGAATCAAACTGAATGGAAGCTCGGGCAAGCAAATGAGCTTCACAATTATTAGTTCTATTAGCCAAATTAATTATTTAGTTAATACCCTTACAAATGTAGGTTTTTTTCTCTCTTTAAGATATGATATTTTTCCGTCAAACCCCAAAAATATAAATACCATAAAGTTTTAAAGATAATTTATTGTTCAGTTAAACAATAGAGATCATAAATACAGAAAGCTAAATTACTTTAATAACATCGAATTATAATTGTAAAAAGTCATGCATAAAAGAAGGGTCAAAATTAGACATTTTCATGAGCTTGCATGTCTAACTAACTGGTCGGCCCACATAACTGCAAAAGAATTTGGGCTCGCATGAGAATTTTTTTCAACAAACCCAACCCAGCCCAAATACGTTAAAAGCCGTTTATTTTATTTTATTTTCTTTTATTACGAAATTTCAATTAAAAATCAGAATAAGTTGCATACAAGAAAAATGTTCTCCAGCCTGCCACACTAAAACACATCGTTTCGAAGCGGGTAACTTAAATCTTGATCCAAACCCATTTCATGTGTCGAGTTCATGCAGCTAAAACCCTAGGTACATATATTCACTGCCTTCTCATTTCTCTTCTTCCATTGCCTACCAGTGTGAAGACCTCCGCAGATCCTGAGCTTAACCTCTATGCTCTTTCTTTCTCTGTTTCTCTATAAATTTACGTTTATATAGTCTGAAAACTAGTTTATTTAAATTTATTGTGGTTTTGCTTTGAGCTATAGACAAGCAGAGATGAAGGTGGTTGCTGCTTACTTGCTGGCTGTTTTAGGAGGCAACACTACGCCCTCCGCTGATGATATCAAAGATATCCTCGGTTCCGGTACCTTACTTTTACTCTCCAGTTTCATTACTGTTCTTATGTGTTAATGTAATCAAATCTACTTGTTTGTGGCTAATGAACTAGTTGTGAATTTGTTTATAGTTGCAATGGCGATAATGTGATCTTTTTAGGTTGTGTTTGCTTTACATTACTTAACCTAGATTAGTGATACACTAATACTAATTTGATTAGATTTTAGTTTTATTTGTGGTACTAAATTTCGTCAATTTTTTTTTTATTTGTTTTGCATACTGAAACCAAGTGTTGGGAAATTGCTTGCTATAAGGTGTGAGAAGGTTTTAGTTATTTTTAAAAAGTGAGAATTTTGATGTTGAATGCAGCTGGAGCTGATTATGATGATGATAAGATTGGATCTCTTCTTTCGCAAGTTAAGGGTAAGGACATAACAGAACTTATTGCAGCTGGTAGGGAGAAACTAGCATCAGTGCCTTCTGGTGGCGGGGTTGCTGTTGCTGTTGCAGCTGCAGCATCTGCTGGTGGTGGCGGTGCTGCTGCTGCTCCAGCTGCTGCTGAGGCAAAGAAAGAAGAAAAGGTGGAGGAGAAAGAGGAGTCTGATGATGTGAGTCCTTACTTAAAATTTTCTAATTTAAAATAGTACTGCTGCTCGGGTTTAAGGTTGCATCTTTCGTATTTATTCGCAGCATATGCTTGGCTTCATATAAGATTTAAATGGTTTCCTGATGTTAATTTATTTGGAGTTTTCACCTGACAACTCCAGTGATTGAAGAGCATTGCCTGGAATTGTGCTTATATTGATTTGCTTCTAGCAAATTTAACAACTGGCATACATCATGAGACGAACTAGCATGACTGCATACATGCACACTTTGCAACTATGGATTTGCTCTTGGCATTCTTAACGATCAGCATGTATAGTGAGAATATGATCATGAACACGCACACGCACACAAGCATGTGCTATTGGTAAGTTGTTTATAAGATCAATTGTTGTAAGCTTATGGTCTAATTTGGCTTTTGCTTCTTCCTTTGCAGGATATGGGTTTCAGCCTCTTCGACTAAAGAGTTGATTAGGTTTTTTATTATTTTTATTGATCCCTTGTTACCCGATTTTAGAGTTTTTAACTAGGCATTAAATTATTCATAGGCCTTTGTAGTTTTGCAGCCATATGTTGTGATAGCGAGATTTTTGACAATGCCCAATGTGCAAAAGTTCTATTCCATAGAAGTGATTTTTTTTTTTACCCATGAATTATTCAGGTCCTGTGCCAAAAGCTTTATGAGCATTGGCGTTTTGTGTTTTCCGTGAAAATTTCACATCAAAGTTTGTTGATGTCTTTATTTTTCTACAGATTAAGGGATTCCCTTGGCTGTTTAAAGCTATATTTTGTCAGTAATTGGCATGAGTTGTCATTGTGGAATAGGGCATAACAATCGCGTTCTGTTTGGTTTGTTTAAAGTCATGCATCAACTTTGACTTGAATTGTAATATGGTGCTATTTTTAATTTTGATGTTGTGGCTTGCAATATGCACAACTTCTTTTCACTGAAGAGGAAAATGGTGATGTTTTACCCGGATAACCTGAGCATAGAAGTCATCGGTCGTCTCATTGCGAAGGGAAGGAGTTATGTGCTTTTTCATTATTCTAGAAACATACATAAAATTGAGGGGAGTAGCTTCATGAATCAAGAGGAACTTATTTTAGGAGAAGAAAATGGTTTTGGGGCCAAGGGAGATGGTAGATGATTATAGAACGGCAAGTATGTTATCATCAAAAGCATAATTTTTGGACGTTATTTGAACTGTGCCGTTCCAACAATAGAAACTTCATCCAAGCGCTGGCGTTTTACGGGTTTGCTATTACGTTATACTTTGCACAAGTGCATATATATATAAGGCTGACACTCCCTTGTCTAAAAAAGAAGTTTTCAGTTGCAAGGATGCTAAATTCTTAAATAAAGGAACTAATTCGTGAAGATGGAAGTTCTTTCCTCGTGGTTCAAGCCCGAAGAGAAGAAATTCTGAATGAACATTGAGGGCGGAATGTAACTTATAAATTTCATCAGAACTTTGCACATTTCTCTTTTAAAGCAAAGCCAACAAGAAAATTCTATCTGCATTATGAAAATGGTCATTCCCAACTGGACACGCACGCACTCCGCACATCATCACCACAGAAGATGACAACTACACGGCAACCTCAGACCATTTTATGTGACAAGCCAAAGTAATCCAACGGAAAACAAGAAGCTCTGTTATTTGAACCCTTCATTCACAAGCTATTTGATGGAAATAGAAGTTCCACTTATAAGGAAATTCTCAGATTTTGCAGGCAAAGGCAAGACCCTCTTTTCCCAGCTGATCCAAATTATCAGCTGATGGTTGTGCCCTGGCAACCTTCGCAATAGCCTTATTCTCATCAGGACTGCCACCTTCTAGAAAAGCTCCAACAACCTTGCCGTTGTTGATCCAGTATGTTCCGAATTTTGGCGTTGGCGAATTTGGATTCGAGTCTCCAAAGAGAACAGTTTCTCCAACATTGTCACCATAGAATTGCCATGAGAGATCAAAGGCACGCGAGTAGAAATATGGAAGGTAATCGTACTCGTGGATTGTTTTCCCCTCCACTTGCTTTGATGGCCTACAGGAACAGAAGCATATAAATTTGCTCTCAGTATAGCAGATATTGTTACCAACTGGAAGTAGAAGCAAAAAGTAGAATTAATTCCATATTTAGAAAATCAGTTTTTGGCAAGTTCAACATATATTGTAGAAATAGAGAGAGCAAAAGTATGAAAAACACCTTCACAGCCTGCTCAGCTGATTTGCGAGCATGGTCAACATGTTCAACTCTTCTGATCTCATTGTACGATTTTAAAGGAAAAGTAACAACATCACCAATGGCATACACATCAGGAACACTTGTTTTGAAGAACCCATCAGTCTGCATTCAACCAAGTAGATAGCTATGTTAATAAAGTTTCTAGGTTTTGATTACTGATGCAGTACAGAAACCCAGAAAAAAAAAAGTTCCCGTATACAAAAGAAGACATGAGAATCAATATTTATGACTATATGCAATTCTTCAAATCTTATTGGCAGTAACGATATTGACCGCAAATCAGTAGTTGAATTCCAAGAATCTAGTTTTGGCATGATTCTAATAGTTGCACTAACCTTAATTCCACCTTTCTCCTCTACAACCTGTCCTTTGAATAATGATGTGAGTGGCCTTCCGCCAACACCAACAATAACAATGTCAGCGTCCAACACCCTACCATCCTTAAGTTGCACTTCCTTGACCTGAAATACATACCATAATAACACCGTTCAAAACTATAATTCATACCCATCAAAATGTCGCAGCCAACATAATCAGCAGATCAGATTGCTGAATACTTACCTCTCCATTTGAATTAGAAGTAAACCCAACAGCAACTGTTCCCTTGATAATGTTGACTCCCCTGTTGGCATAATAACTCTCATAAAAAGCAGCTATTGCAGCAGTGAAAAGACGAGGCACTGCAAGACATAATCCGCATTAGACAACCAAAGTTGTATTACAAATATCCGAAAAGAAATTGATTGTGCTCTTCTAACAAGCAGAGAAAGTAAGTCACTTACTGCACCATGGTTCAGGATAAACCATCGTAACTTCAAGATTGTTAATTCTCAGAGCTGCGCTGAGTTCAAGACCAATGTATCCTCCTCCAACAATCACAGCCTTTCCGTTCTTCTTTGCTTTTATTGCTTCTACAAGTTTATCAGCATCATCAATTTCTCTCAAGTAGAAGATATTTTTGGCATCAGCTCCTTGAACACCAAAATCAGATAGTCTTATAACCTACGTCAAAGGAGTAAATTAGAATCATGGAAGCATGTAAACAGTATGGAAAATGCTTGATTGAAATATCCATTCCGTATAAAACATACTGTGGAACCAGTTGCAATAATCAGAATTTGATACTTGAAGGTTTGTCCAGCTGCACTTGTGAATCTTTGAAGCAAGATCTGCTTTGACAATTTCGGTGCTAAGGATCAGCTCAATTCCTGCAAGAATTATACCAGAGCAAGCAAGATCACCTTTCCCATTCTCCTCTTGGAAACATAAAATACAGTGAAGTAGCAAATTTACAGGAGCAATGACAAACTGATAAAATAATTTCAGTCATTTTCACTATGGTGTCCCTCCATTTCTAACACATCAGAAAAGATGATTAAGAGGGCAGCACCTTTTTCTTTGTACCACTCAGGAAGTAGTCTCTCTCCTCCACTTCCAACACAGACATGGAATCCTGGAAGCCTTGCAGTTCCTACAAGAAAAAAATCACACTTTAAAAAGCTGTACTGTGCATAAAATAATAAAAAAAAAGCCAGAGGAAACACTCCAGTGTCAAAAATGAACTACTAAAGAGGAGGGCAACAAATATAAGCTCGTTGTAACTTATTCTACAGCAAATTCGACCCTAATTAAATATACCGATGAGCAAAATGATTTACCTCCAGGGAAAAGGTATGCCTTGCTAAGTGCAGGACGTTCGTATGGAGCCACCTATAAAAATAACAAAAATACAAGCACATTGATGAAGTTGGCAAATAAAGAGAAAGAGAGACGAGGAGAGGTGAAAAAAAGCAAATTTGATAAGTTGAACAAACAAATACTAGCCTTGCATAAAAATCAATTGTGCTCAATAGAATCTCGGATGATCAACCTATGAAGTGAACTTAACCTTCTAATCTATTTAACACCTACACTTATGCATGTCATATTCTTGGCTTTTATGACAGAAAAAACAATTGGAATACCGTGGTTCTGTTTATTTTATTACAATGATAACTAAACTTTAAATACATGCTAGATGGAGTTGGCTATATGGATTCTATTTCCCTCTGTCAAAGCCATATCCAGATATCCTCCTCAATATCAACCAAGTGTAAACTGTTGCTCTTCATACAGTCTTTGGTCTGCCTCTACCCTTTTTTTTTACTTCTTCCACGAAAAAAAGGCTCACTTAGTCAAAATACTAAGCAGGAAACTTTGCATTCCACATTTTAATACTGGTCAATATTGGCACAGAGTATTAAATAATCTAACTAGTATTTTTAGGCATTGTGAAGAGCATACCGCCTCCTTGGAGATGATTGCCAATTCGCCTGGCTTAACGCCCTGATTGCCAAACTCCCTAGCTGCATATCCCTAAATAATCAAAAGAGTCAAATATCAGAATATTAGAAGAAACCTACAAATTCAATTCCATTAAAGATCACCACAAGATACTATTTGAACAAATATATCACCGCTCTAGCATAGGCTATAAGCACGGCCCAAAAAATTATGATGAAAAGAAAAACACATATCAAATTATCAGTTTAGAATTGAGACAACTACACAAAGACCTCATTCACATTGCAATCCAGTTAATCACATCAACTGAATGAGAAATCAAATTCCTTGTAAGGTTAGGCAAACATTCATTTTATCCAATGAAAAATAAAAAGAGCTCCTGTATTCTTCGAGATCCAACCAGTAACATAAACCCTTGTCCAAATGTTTAGCCAGTTGGAGCTGAAAAAATATTGGTCTTTTTATTTTATTTTTCCACATCTTTACCGTCCAAATTTTAAGAGTGAACGAACAATGAAAATGTTTTCCATGGCCAAAGTTGTCTTTGTAGAACAGAGAAACAAAGTATCGTGACTGATAAAAGAAAAAAAGTGCAACTGATATATTTTTGAAAGGAAGCTTGAATTCCACTAAACAAATTTGCCTTAATATAGGCATACATATCCGAAATTAAAGTAAACGTGATGTTACTGATGAGATCCACTAAGAACTAAAGAATAGGACAAAAAAACAGAATTTAATAAACTGAAAAATAGCAACAAACTACAAACTTATTCAAACTAAGGTGACTTTCAATAAATTGGACACCTGGACACAAACTCCATGAACTAGACAGCTGGACCTCCATAAGCTGGTGTTGAATCTTAACACTCCCCCTCAACGCCAGCTTATGTCCTTCTCACCATGCTAAGCCTATAACGAAAATTCTCAACCTTGTTACCACTCAGGCCTTTAGTTAACACATCTGTAATTTGGTCTTCTGTTTTAACCTTCTTCAGCTCAATCTCTTCTTGCAAAACTTTCTCTCTGATAAAGTGATAACGGATTGCCACATGCTTGGTCCTTGCATGTAAAACTGGATTTTCTGCCAAACATATTGCTGATTGGTTGTCGCAAAATAGTGGAACAGCATAATTTATGATACAATTAAGATCATTTAACAACTGTATAAGCCATATACTTTCTTGAGCTGCCATTGCCGCTGCTTGATATTCCGCCTCTGCTGTAGACAGTGATACACTTTGCTGTCTTTTACTGCACCATGAAACTGGTCCTGCTCCTAGCATGAAAACATACCCAGTAGTTGAACGACGAGTATCATGATCTCCAGCAAAATCAGCATCACATTAGCCAATCAACTTGCAATCTTCACCTTTTCTATAGAGGATACCATAATCAAGTGTACTTTTCACATACCGCAAAATCCGTCGAACTCGTTCTAGATGTGACTTCTTTGGACTTTGCATATAACGACTCATTACACCCACTGCATAAGGGATATTAGGCCTGGTTAGAGTTAGATAGATTACACTACCTACCAATTGTCGATACATAGTTGCATTTTCTAAATCTTTCCCTTCAAGAGAACAAATATTGTCATTTGACTCCACTGGAGTTGCAATTGGCTTGCACTCGGACATTCCAAACTTTTTCAATAAATCTCTGGAATACTTTTGTTGATGGAGAAGCATTCTTTCCGATGTGTGATCAACTTCCAGACCGAGAAAGTGCTTGAGCTGTCCCAATTCCTTCATTTGAAAGCGAATCGATAAATTCTCTCTTGTTTGCAGAATTTCTTCTTCACAATCTCCTGTTATTATTAAATCATCCACATACACTAGAACAATAACCAGCTGCCCTCCTTTGTTTTTAACAAATAGACTTGGATTTGCGGATGCCACTAAGAACCCATCATGAGTAAGAAATTCTGAAATCTTACCATACCAAGCCCTCGGTGCTTGCTTCAATCCGTAAAGTGCTTTTCGAAGCTTACACACATAGTTAGGATGAACTGCACACTAAAACCCAATTGGCTGATTCATATAAATTTCACGATCCAACTCCCCATGTAAAAATGCATTCTTCACGTCCATTTACCACAAACACCAATTTTTGCTAGTTGCTAGTGCAAGTAAGACTCGAACCGTAGTAATCTTAGCAACAGGACTAAACGTTTCATCATAGTCTTGTCCATATTGCTGAGAGAACCCACGAGCTACCAATCGAGCCTTATGTCTTTCAATTGATCCATCGGTGCGGCGCTTTAATTTGTAAATCCACTTGCAGGCAATTGGTTCTATATCTTTTGGCTTTGGTGCAAGTTCCCAAGTCTGGTTGTGTTTAAGTGCAGCAATTTCCTCTTCCATGGCTTTAATTCAATTTGCATTTTGAGTTGCTTCTTCAAACGTCTTTGGCTCCATTGTATCTGCTTCTTCTACTGTGGTAGCATTAGCATATCTAGGATTCGCCTTTTTGATTCTTGTTGATCTTCTCAATGGAGCTGGTGTTCCCGTTTCACCATGTTCAGCTGCTGCATGTGGTTGTTGAGGCATACCAGTTTGCCATGGATTCTGAATTATTTCACCTTCTGTATCACAAGCGTCATCTTTATTTTTAGACTCATCAAAACTCAACTGAATTTGAGAAGGCTGTGCATCATCAAAAATCTCCGAATTCGGCAACTCATCCTTTTTCGAAGTCCACCAAGAAGAAGCTTCATCGAACACCACATTTCGAGATGTGTAGCATTTGCCACTTATAGGATCACAACATCTCCAACCTTTTCTTTGGCTGTCATATCCTATAAAAATACATTTCATAGCTTTCTTGTCCATTTTACTACGCAAATGGTCAGGTATGAACACATAGCACACACATCCGAAAACTCAAAAATAACTAACCGAAGGTTTTCTATTCCATAATTTTTCAAAGGTGATAGAAAACCTGACCTTTGTTGAGGGAGGCGATTGATAACAAATGCAGCAGTCCTCATTGCTTCTGCCCAAAATCTACCTTGTACATTCTTTGCGTGAAGCATACTCCGACAAATTTCAGCCAAGTGTCTGTTCTTTCTCTCAGCTACACCGTTTTGTTGCGGCGTATTAGCACATGTAAGCTGATGATGTATTCGACAATCTTGAAGATACTAAGAAAATTCATTCAAGCTATATTCTCCACCATTATTCGTTCGTAAGCAACGAATTCTTTTTTCAACCTCTGCTTCAGTTGTCTCCTTGAACTCTTTAAATTTTATAAATGTGTAAGATTTTTCTTTTACAAAATAAACCCACACATACCTTGAGAAATCATCAATGAAGGTCACCATGTACTTCATTCCACCATTTGATGCCTGTTTAACAGGTCCAAACACATCAGAATGCACCAACTCTAATGTTTCTTTTGCTTGAAACTTAGAGTCTGCATATGGCAATTGATGGGCCTTTCCATATTGACAGCCAGCGCAAATCGCATTAGTTCTTACTTCAAGTTGTGGAAGACCTCTTAACATCAATTTCTTCATCATCACATCAAGCTTAGAATAGCTTAAATGACCCAATCGCATGTGCCACAAATCCGCTGTCTCGTTCCTCCTAGTCTTGTCTACTTATGCAGCCTCCGCTGACATCACATAAATCGATTCTGATCTCTGCCCCTCCATTATTGGCTTTTCTGAAATCTTGAGATCTCGATATACCTTCACATCTTGTGGGCCAAATAAAACAAAGTGACCCATAGATGTTAATTGTGCCACTGAAAGTAAATTTTTCTTCATACCTGGAACATGATAGACATTTTGAAGTGATACATCATTATCATTCTGCTGCGGAGAAATTTTTGTGTTACCAATGTGGGCTATTGGTAGCTTTGTATCGCTTGCTGTCACCACCACACGACTTTCCTTGTATTTCGATAAATTTTGCAGCTTTTCTTTATCACCCGTCATATGATTTGAGCAGCCCGAGTCAACGATCCAGTCTTTCTCGTAATTAATTTGCTTTGTTGTAACAATTAGAGCTGACTTCTCTTCTTCTATTGCAACAAGAGCCTCAGCATCCCATTCTTCTTCACTTTTGGACGTAGCAACATTGCTCTCAACAGGCTTTTTCTTTGACCAGCAATCTTTTGCCATGTGACCCTTCTTTCCGCAATTGTAACATTTTCCTTCAAACTTCTTCGTGTTACCATAATGCTTTGGTGCTCCCCCTGTAGGATTACCCTTTTCATCTTGATTTCTTTTTGATCTCAAGGCAGCATTTTGCTTGGAATTTCGTTTACTCCTACCGACATAGAGTGCTTCCTCTTCACTTTTTGATGACATTCCTGCCATTTGCTTAGCTAATGCTTCTTGACCAGCCAATAAATTCTCGAACTCAACAAGTGATGGTTGATTTTGCCATCCTTGTACTGCAGTAACGAAGCCTCTATATTCAGGTCTCAAACCATGAATGATTACTCTCTTCATTCTGGTTTCACCGATTGGAGCTTGTGGATCCAACTCAGAAATCTCTCGACATAAGGATTTCACCTTGTGAAAATACTGAGCAATCGTCATGTTACGCTGCGTTATTGACAATAATTCACTCTCTAAAAGTTGGAGTCTTGTCTCATTTTTCTTCGAAAACAGATCAGCAAATGTATCCCAAGCTTCTTTTGGGGTCTTTGCATTCCGAATGTGTTCCAACACATCTTCTTCCACTGTTGTCTTCAAGGAAAACACGGCCTTACCGGCCTTAATCTTCCATTTCCTCAGAGCACCATTTTCGTCTTCTTCTGGTTGTGTACTTTCATCCCCATTAACTACTTTCCATAGATCTTGGCCTTGCAGATATGACATCATGCATGTAGACTAACAATTATAATTTTGATTGCTCAGCTTTTTGATTCCACCGATGACTTGTAAGTCAGCCATCTCATCAACAACAAGAACAACTCTCAGGAAATTAGTACGTAGGCTCTGATACCAGATTGTAGAACAGAGAACAAAGTATCTCACAACTGATAAAAGAAAAAAAGTGCAACTGATATATTTTTGAAAGGAAGCTTGAATTCAACTAAACAAATTTGCCTTAATATAGGCATACATATCCGAAATTAAAGTAAACGTGATGTTATTGATGAGATCCATTAAGATCCACTAAGAACTAAAGAATAGGACAAAAAAACAGAATTTAATAAACTGAAAAATAGCAACAAACTACAGACTTATTCAAACTAAGGTGGCTTTCAATAAATTGGACACCCGGACACAAACTCCATGAACTAGACAGCTAGACCTCCATAAGCTGGTGTTGAATCTTAACAGTCTTCGTCTACTAATTTCTGATATATAATTCTCCCTCAAATAAATGATGCAAATATTTCCTCAACTGTGCAAATCTTCAATTTATCAATTAAAGCACAAAGAGGTCCAGATTTCCTTCTTCCTTCTCTTCCAGTTACGCAAGAAAAACAATAATTCTAGCTTAATGATATTCCAACACAATAAACCAGTCAAAAAAGCTCCAACGCAGCAAACTAACGAGATATTTCAGCGCATGCGCTCCTCAAAATCAATCAAGAACAAAAATAAATATATAAACAGCAACACGCAATATCGTCTAACTGAATAGCTGAAACATGTTTTTGAGATCTGCACATCCTAAACGCTGAAACGAAACTAATTCTATACTTTTCAACTTGAAATTCCAAAATCGAAGCACAAAAAACATGAAGGCAACTAAGCATTCAAGAAGAAATCATATAAACCGATTGTAGACAAAAGAGCATAGTAAATAAAATGACAAGGTAAAGGATCGGGGAAGGGACTTAGCCGCCGACGATTACGTATTTGAAGCTCTTCTCCGCCATTGATTAGTTTCTGTCTGCAGCTTTAGCTGATCTAGTGAAAAATGGACACAAGGAAAAATGATTTCGTTTAGGATTTGTGACAGGTCAGATACATATAGGGCGATTATTAACTCGCTATTGGCTGACGTTCTCTGAGGCAAAGGGCATTGACCCACGTGGCGGAATATACACCGTCCATCTTTGCTGCCTGTGTATTCGCCACGATACGGGATCGACTATCGGATCATCCTCCTCGCGTGATTTCTTACCGAAAATCTTTTATAACGATTTTCATTTAAAGAAAATAAATAAAATTGATTTCAATTGCTCAATACTAACCATTAATTTAACAAATAATAAGAAAATTAAAGGCGTGCATCTATATGCAAAATTAGACTTAAGAGTAAAAATTTTAAAAAATATTTTATTGTTGAATTTTATGCATGGGTACTTTTCAATTTATAGTTATTCACCCTGTTGTCATGGTCAATTTTCTGATGTGAACTGGTTATTCTCTTATTTAAAAATTAATATTCTGTTCATATTTAACTGAATATTATTCCTTTCACACTCACCTATATATCAATATAATTAATTTCTTACATATGCTTGTTTAGAAAAAAAATCACGAATTCTTCAGTTATCAATTAATTATCAATCTTGAATATAAGAATTCCGTTTAAACTAGAGGAGACTTTTTGTTGATGTATTCGATTTA
Source organism: Excoecaria agallocha (assembly GCA_037975025.1). Classification (NCBI taxonomy): domain Eukaryota; kingdom Viridiplantae; phylum Streptophyta; class Magnoliopsida; order Malpighiales; family Euphorbiaceae; genus Excoecaria; species Excoecaria agallocha. The sequence continues at coordinate 2,683,004 of CM075806.1, read as the reverse complement.
TGGTAAATTTTCATGCTACGATTTAAGGATATTCTGGATAGTTTAAGGACAACGGCGGCTGGCACTTGGCAATGCTTGGGCAAAGGCTGACGTCACTGGTGACAGCAAGAAGCATTAACACATGTATCCCGCAAAATGAGACACAAAGGGCAAAAATTGACGTAAAAAAATATCAATAAAAACTTAAAGAACACTTTTAAATTAAAATAATATACGTGCATATGATTGAGAGATATGCTACTATTTATTTAAACAAAATTTACATACCAATAAACGAAATATAATGGTATAAATCTTTTTTCTTTAATGACATATCTTTATTTAAAATTCTGATTATAAATCACTTTTAAATTTTTTTAAAAAACATAAATTTACTCGAAACGAATTTAAATTAATTAAATTAATAAAATGAGAACGGGTTATACCAAAATAAATTTATTTTGTGGCTAAGTTGACACTATGGAACTCCACTTTTAACCTAATTAATTAAAGAATTTTTTATTAAAATTGCAAGATTATACAATTAAAATCCAGGCATGTGAGCAATAATACTAAGGGATTTTCACATAAATGCCACAAAAAAATAAAAAGATTTTGCTAATGCATCCATGGACTTTTTATCTTTCTTAAATACCAGTTTTTAAATTATTTCTTTCATTTTTGCAATTTTTAAAATTTTACCTTCCAAAAATGCCCCACATTCTAAAATGCTGTTGCTATACATTTAATTAAGTAATATTTTAACTGATAAAAAAATTGAATTTAATCTTTTATGAGCAGTAAAAAAACTGAAATTCATGCAATCTACAAACATTCATTCTATTATAAATACACCAAAAATAGTATAGACAGAATAAAAATTTGCTAAGAAAAGAGAAATTTACTGAAAAAAAGAAAATTACAAGATTAATTTTTGCTATCTACTGTATCCAAGAGCTCTTTTTATAGAAAAAGGAAGTGATGATGAGGAGAAAAGCACCATGTGTCCTTAGCAATTCCGAACACCTGTAAAAAAGCAAACAATGGACCGACGGGTTTCCGATAATGGAGTCTCCGACGATCAAGTTAGAAATTCTGAGAGAGAAGATAAGGTATTTTCTGGCAAGAAAATTAAGTCCCTCTTTCATACCTGTCTTAGCTCCTTTTATAGGTGGACTTAACGCATTTCCAGGAGCTAATGGGAGGAGTTTTCCGTTTTTACCGGCCACTAACCCATTATCGACGAATCTTGAGGGAACGTGGGTTAGTGGCGGTTGTGTGTCCAACGTGGTCGAGCTGTGTTCGGGGCTAGCCTATTGCCGGTCTACAGTTCGACTAGAGACTCCCAAGGAGTTTAGCATTAGGTCGGTTTGCTGAGCCCTCTTTGGTCGAGGGGTTCGGTTTATCCCGATTCATTGAATGGCCTAACATGCCGGTCGTTATCAGGAAGCAACAACGATAATCTTGTGCCCAAGAATATTATTTATGCTCATAAATATCTAATCAAACTATGCACTATCATTTCCCAGACAAATAAATAAAGGAGAAATTTATTGATCAAAAGTATTTGGTCTACCAGATGAAGCCTCTGAAGATTTTCGCTATAACGCCCCTCTTGCTTGCCCTCCTTGCCATTTCAACGGGACCACAGCCCTATTATCACTTTCACATCTACTCCGACACAAACAATTTCACTATAAACAATAACTACCCTAAAAATCAAGATAATGTCCTATCTCAACTTTGCAGCCATATTAAACTTCAAATTAGCAGCTCCTATAACAACGTTCATATAAAAGATTATACACTATATATTTTTTTTACAAAAGATCATATAATATATTTTTTGTTTTGAAAAATTATATACTGTAATTTTTTATTTTCAAAAGAACATACATTGTATTTTTTATTTTCAATGAATAATACACTGTATATTTTTTTTTTATAAAAAAATCATACAATACATTTTTTTGTTTTAAAAATATCATACACTGTATTTTTTTCAAAAGATTATACACTGTATTTTTTTATTTTTGAAAATATCATACAATATATATTTTTTTATAAAAGATCATACATTATATTTTTTTTTAAAAAAATCATATACTGTATTTTTTTATTTTTGAAAAGATTATATACTATATTTTTTTTATAAAAGATCATACAATATATTTTTTTATTTTAAAAATATCATATACTCTATTTTTTATTTTTAAAAGATCATACACTATAATTTTTTATTTTTGAAAAGATTATATACTATATATTTTTTATAAAAGTTCATACACTGTATTTTTAAAAAAATAAAAAGATCATATACGATATTTTTTTTTCAAAAGATCATATACTATATTTTTTTATTTTTGAAAATATCATACATTATATATTTTTTTTACAAAAAATCATACAGTATATTTTTTTATTTTGAAAAGATCATAAATTATATTTTTTATTTTTAAAAAATTATATACTGTATTTTTTTATTTTTGAAAAGTTCATACACAATATATTTTTTTTATAAAAAATCATACACTAAATATTTTTTAACAAAAAATCATAAAATATATTTTTTTATTTTAAAAATATCATACACTGTATTTTTTATTTTCAAAAGATTATACATTATATTTTTTTTTAATTTTTTCAAAAGATCATATATTATATATATTTTTTTATAAAAAATCATACACTGTATTTTTTTTTACAAAAAATTATGCAGTATATTTTTTTATTTTGAAAAAATACCAGATGAAGCCTCTGAAGATTTTCGCTATAGCGCCCCTCTTGCTTGCCCTCCTTGCCATTTCAACGGGACCACAACCCTATTATCACTTTCACATCTACTCCGACACAAACAATTTCACTATAAACAATAACTACCCTAAAAATCAAGATAATGTCCTATCTCAACTTTGCAGCCATATTAAACTTCAAATTAGCAGCTCCTATAACAACGTTCATATAAAAGATTATACACTATATATTTTTTTTACAAAAGATCATATAATGTATTTTTTGTTTTGAAAAATTATATACTGTAATTTTTTATTTTCAAAAGAACATACATTGTATTTTTTATTTTCAATGAATAATACACTATATATTTTTTTTTATAAAAAAATCATACAATACATTTTTTTGTTTTAAAAATATCATACACTGTATTTTTTTCAAAAGATTATACACTGTATTTTTTTATTTTTGAAAATATCATACAATATATATTTTTTTATAAAAGATCATACATTATATTTTTTTAAAAAAAATCATATACTGTATTTTTTTTATTTTTGAAAAGATTATATACTATATTTTTTTTACAAAAGATCATACAATATATTTTTTTATTTTAAAAATATCATATACTCTATTTTTTATTTTTAAAAGATCATACACTATAATTTTTTATTTTTGAAAAGATTATATACTATATATTTTTTTATAAAAGTTCATACACTGTATTTTTAAAAAAATAAAAAGATCATATACGATATTTTTTTTTTAAAAGATCATATACTATATTTTTTTATTTTTGAAAATATCATACATTATATATTTTTTTTTACAAAAAATCGTACAGTATATTTTTTTATTTTGAAAAGATCATAAATTGTATTTTTTATTTTTAAAAAATTATATACTGTATTTTTTTATTTTTGAAAAGTTCATACACAATATATTTTTTTTATAAAAAATCATACACTAAATATTTTTTAACAAAAAATCATAAAATATATTTTTTTATTTTAAAAATATCATACACTGTATTTTTTATTTTCAAAAGATTATACATTATATTTTTTTTAATTTTTTCAAAAGATCATATATTATATATATTTTTTTATAAAAAATCATATACTGTATATTTTTTTACAAAAAATTATGCAGTATATTTTTTTATTTTGAAAAAATACCAGATGAAGCCTCTGAAGATTTTCGCTATAGCGCCCCTCTTGCTTGCCCTCCTTGCCATTTCAACGGGACCACAACCCTATTATCACTTTCACATCTACTCCGACACAAACAATTTCACTATAAACAATAACTACCCTAAAAATCAAGATAATGTCCTATCTCAACTTTGCAGCCATATTAAACTTCAAATTAGCAGCTCCTATAACAACGTTCATATAAAAGATTATACACTATATATTTTTTTACAAAAGATCATATAATGTATTTTTTGTTTTGAAAAATTATATACTGTAATTTTTTATTTTCAAAAAAACATACATTGTATTTTTTATTTTCAATGAATAATACACTGTATATTTTTTTTTATAAAAAAATCATACAATACATTTTTTTGTTTTAAAAATATCATACACTGTATTTTTTTCAAAAGATTATACACTGTATTTTTTTATTTTTGAAAATATCATACAATATATATTTTTTTATAAAAGATCATACATTATATATTTTTTTTAAAAAATCATATACTGTATTTTTTTATTTTTGAAAAGATTATATACTATATTTTTTTTACAAAAGATCATACAATATATTTTTTTATTTTAAAAATATCATATACTATATTTTTTATTTTTAAAAGATCATACACTATAATTTTTTATTTTTGAAAAGATTATATACTATATATTTTTTTATAAAAGTTCATACACTGTATTTTTAAAAAAATAAAAAGATCATATACGATATTTTTTTTTCAAAAGATCATATACTATATTTTTTTATTTTTGAAAATATCATACATTATATATTTTTTTTACAAAAAATCATACAGTATATTTTTTTATTTTGAAAAGATCATAAATTGTATTTTTTATTTTTAAAGAATTATATACTGTATTTTTTTATTTTTGAAAAGTTCATACACAATATATTTTTTTTATAAAAAATCATACACTAAATATTTTTTAACAAAAAATCATAAAATATATTTTTTTATTTTAAAAATATCATACACTGTATTTTTTATTTTCAAAAGATTATACATTATATTTTTTTTAATTTTTTCAAAAGATCATATATTATATATATATTTTTTATAAAAAATCATACACTGTATATTTTTTTACAAAAAATTATGCAGTATATTTTTTTATTTTGAAAAAATACCAGATGAAGCCTCTGAAGATTTTCGCTATAGCGCCCCTCTTGCTTGCCCTCCTTGCCATTTCAACGGGACCACAGCCCTATTATCACTTTCACATCTACTCCGACACAAACAATTTCACTATAAACAATAACTACCCTAAAAATCAAGATAATGTCCTATCTCAACTTTGCAGCCATATTAAACTTCAAATTAGCAGCTCCTATAACAACGTTCATATAAAAAATTATACACTATATATTTTTTTTACAAAAGATCATATAATGTATTTTTTATTTTGAAAAATCATATACTGTAATTTTTTATTTTCAAAAGAACGTACATTGTATTTTTTATTTTCAATGAATAATACACTGTATATTTTTTTTATAAAAAAATCATACAATACATTTTTTTTTTTAAAAATATCATACACTGTATTTTTTTTCAAAAGATTATACACTGTATTTTTTATTTTTGAAAATATCATACAATATATATTTTTTTATAAAAGATCATACATTATATTTTTTTAAAAAAAATCATATACTGTATTTTTTTATTTTTGAAAAGATTATATACTATATTTTTTTTTACAAAAGATCATATAATATATTTTTTTATTTTGAAAATATCATATACTCTATTTTTTATTTTTAAAAGATCATACACTATAATTTTTTATTTTTGAAAAGATTATATACTATATATTTTTTTTTATAAAAGTTCATACACTGTATTTTTAAAAAAATAAAAAGATCATATAAGATATTTTTTTTTTCAAAAGATCATATACTATATTTTTTTATTTTTGAAAATATCATACATTACATATTTTTTTACAAAAAATCATACAATATATTTTTTTATTTTGAAAAGATCATAAATTGTATTTTTTATTTTTAAAAAATTATATACTGTATTTTTTTATTTTTAAAAAGTTCATACACAATATATTTTTTTTATAAAAAATCATACACTAAATATTTTTTAACAAAAAATCATAAAATATATTTTTTTATTTTAAAAATATCATACACTGTATTTTTTATTTTTAAAAGATTATACATTGTATTTTTTTTAATTTTTCAAAAGATCATATATTATATATATTTTTTTATAAAAAATCATACACTGTATATTTTTTTACAAAAAATTATGCAGTATATTTTTTTATTTTCAAAAAATTATAGACAGTATTTTTTTATTTAAAAAAAAATATATACTGTATCTTTTTTTATAAAAAATCATACAGTATATTTTTTTGTTTTGAAAAGATCATAAATTATATTTTTTTATTTTTAAAATATTATATACTGTATTTTTTTATTTTTAAAAAGATCATACCTGTGAACACCATATTTGTCACGTTATCCACTGCTTTATATTCGTGGGTAAACAAGCAAAGTGCTAATTTTTCTTTAACTGTATCCAATTGCTTGAAGCTCCAAATTTTGGCATGTCAACATCACTGATATCAAGGTTTCACGTCAATGCTACCAGTGTCAAGTGATTTTAACTATTCTGCCTTTAGCAAGTGATACAATCGTAATGACAGTGGCTTACACCAGTAGCAATTTATGAACCACTGGAAATTAGCAAGATGGATAAGAAATTCAATTAGAGATGCATTCAATTGAATTAATACTTTACTTTTCAGACTGTTGAGGAGGCCTGCACCAATCTCCTGCCAAATGTAGTGTGCGAATATCTTTATAACTTGTCCGAACACTTCTCTAAGTTTTATTCCAGTTGCCAGGTATGGTCTAACTATTGTTAGTCTTGTGTCAATGAAAGAACTCATTATTATGCAACTACTTTGATGTATAACGTTGATATTGAAAATTTTCGCAAGTGGTCGGGTCAGCCGTGGAAACAAGCAGACTCTAGCTATGCGAAACAATAGCTGTGGTCATGAGGAAATGCTTTTTCCTGCTTGGAATCAAACCTGTTTACAAGATTATATGACAATATTGCATGCCCAGGGAAAGTGCAATTATTTTCCCGCACTGTAAAACATTATAAAAGAATTATTTTGCGGGTAATTTTTGTTAGAAAGTATTGTGTGGCAGTCAAAAAGAGAAAAGGATATTTAAATTTTCCAGCCATGGATCATAAATACTTCCCCATCAATGCCAAAAATTAAATAAATAAAATAGTGAAAAAGAAAAAAGAACAATAAATCTCTTCCATCCAGTAAGTTCCTATATTATCACATTAATAATCTCTTTCAATTTCCAACTTCAACGGAGATAGAAAAATTACCGTCACCACAAAAATCTCCAGACAAGTACTATAACTGATTTATGTTTTGAACAAAATGAGCCATGCCAATAGAAACACAAGTTTTGGAGCTTGAGAATTAACAAAAAATATTTCTAGTAAAAGTAATTCTGTCAGCATTTTAGTTCAACATAACCAGCTAAAAATTTACAACAAGAAGCAAGAAATTTTTAACTTGTTAGCCTAACAGTTTCGCTAAACGCAAAGGAAGATACAGAAATTGGAGTAAAATCAAACCAGTAATTTAAGTCCCGTACATAGCCATATTGCTTGACTACGATTTCAAGTTCCAAAAATGGAATTAAAAAAAAAACTAAAAAATAAATGTATCATCGGTGAATAGCGATAAGGAAAAAAAAACCGAGTAAAAATAAACACGAAACCCTAGAAAAGCATATATAAAAGAATTGTTATTTGTGGGTGAAGAAAGAATGGCCTCACGATAGCCGGCTGTGAAGAGAAGCGATTAAAAAGAACGCATATATAGGTTTTGAGCTCCTAACTCTGTTGAAAATAAAAAAAAAAAAGAGAAATTTGGGCATTTTTGAAACAATATTAGCTAAAAATTTATGTATGATATAAAAAAATATACTGATGAAATTTTATAACAACAGGTATGGTATTTTTGAAATTGAAATTAAAAAATAGGGTAATTCATGTAATTTTCTCTAATACTAAAATCAATGGGCCCAAAATTTCACTCAGAACTGTGAATTATAACGCTCCATGATATCAATGGCCCAACATTTCACGGAGAAACCAGGCCCTTTTTCTTTTTCGGAACCAGAAACGAAGCCCATTGTATTTCATGCAGCGAAGATCAGTCCTACAAGCTGCTATACTTCTATAACGAAAATTTCCTACTTGCTCCATTTATTTTTCCCGTTTTATGTGCGAATTGCGATTTTTTTTAAGATTATTAGTCATTTTAAGTATTATTATTAATTTATTTATAGGATTCAGGGAGCCTTTTATAGCATTCTGTGATCATGGTGGGAAGTACACCTACAACACAAATGCAACGATGTGGTGCAAAGATCCCTCTTATAAAATTATTTGTCAATGGCTCATTTTCAGAGCCACCAATTCCATTAAATATGGCCTGTCTAAGATGATTCATTGATTTACTCATTATTAATCTTATTAAGTTTTCATGATAAGATTTTATTTTAGGCTTCATATGCTGTCTTATTTTATTTAGACACATCTAATTGTCATATCTGTAAATAAGATTACAGTGCTACTGTGCTAATGCTTGTACGTTCTGGGCCGGCTTTGAATAAAGCTTAATATTTGATTAAAAGATTTTAATGTTTTATATATACATTTGACATTGACTCACCAATACAATCAATTGGATCAATGCATGTACTGTCAAATAATGAGTCCATTTAGGTGAGTTATAAAATTTATTTCAAATCCTCATCAGTCCAAGTAGTCAATTTTTGCACTATTTTCTGATTGATATGCAGGACTGGTTATAACAACTTACTTCTTGCAGGACCATATAAATCTTTTCAATTCCCTCTAAAAAGACCGACGTTGGTGTATAAGACATCAACTCCTTCACTCATTATCCATTGCTATATATACGACTCTCCTGTTATTTATGAAACAACACCCAACAAATGAAGATCTGTAATAGCAGCCTTCCTCTTTTTGTTTTTAATCTTCAAGTGGCTATTTTCTTCTCTTGGAACTTGCACTTAATTCTAGCTCATTCTTCTCGAAATGAGACGGACATGCTCGCTTTGCTCAAGTTTAGAGCAGGAATAGCCACTGATCCACATGGAGCTTTCAGTTCTTGGAATCATTCTCTTACTTTTTGCCAGGGGAACGGAATCACTTGCAGCAACCGCCACCAAAGAGTTACATCAATGGTGCTTGAAGGACATAATTTTATTGGATCAGTCTCACCATTTATTGGAAATCTAAGTTTTTTGAGGATCCTCAACCTCCAGAACAACAGTTTCCACGGTCCAATTCCTCAAGAAGTCGTTAATTTGTTTCGACTGCAATATTTCCGTCTCAACGATAACACATTTCGTGGAGAAATTCCGATGAATCTAAGCCGCTGCTCTCAACTGAGGAGAATTGATTTGGCATTTAATAATTTAGTTGGAAAAATTCCTGTAGAGCTTGGTTCGTTGAAAATGCTTGAAAGGCTTTGGATTAGTGCAAATAATCTGATAGGAGAAATTTCAACTTTCCTTGGCAACCTTTTGCTACTGAATTCCCTTTACGTAGCACAAAATATGTTGGAGGGAAAAATTCCATACGAATTAAACGGATTGACAAGTCTCACAGCATTTAGTGTTGGATTAAACAAACTATCTGGTATATTCCCTTCATTCCTTTTCAATATTTCCTCTATTATTCTCATAGCAACTGCTGAAAACCAGTTTGAAGGTAGCCTACCACACAACATAGGCCTTACTCTTCAAAATATACAGATATTTGAAATTGGGGGTAATCTATTTGCTGGGTCAATTCCAAAGTCCATTTGCAATGCTGCTCAACTGGAACTGCTCAGTCTTTCTACAAACAATTTTATGGGACAGGTCCCAAATTGTTTAGACAGTTAAGTGTTGCTGAAAACCATTTAGGAAATAATTCCACAAGAGATTTGACCTTTATAACTTCCTTGAAAAATTGTAGCAATCTGAAATTACTATATATCTCTGATAAAAATTTTGGAGGTATTCTGCCAGAGTCAATATCAAATCTGTCTGTTCAACTTAATGAACTATATCTTGATACAAATCAATTCATGGGAATTATTTCAGATACATTAGGGAATCTTATCAACTTAATTGCTCTGGACTTGGATAACAATCTTTTTACAGGAACTATCCCTTCTTCCCTTGGAAGGTTGGAAAAACTCCAGGCATTGTATTTAAATGGAAACAAATTATCAAGTCAAATCCCATCCAGTATAGGCAATCCCACTCAATTGTCTCAACTTGATCTTTAGCATTCCTCCAAGTATTTCAAACTGCAAGTATTTACAGTACTTGGATATTTCAAGTAATAAACTTAAAGGATTCATATCCAAAGAGGTTTTTCACCTTCCTTCCTTATCTATAGTGCTAAACCTATCACATAATTCGTTAACTGGCCACATGCCAATAGATGTAGGGAAGCTTATAAATATAAATACGCTAGATGTCTCAAAAAACTATCTTTCAAGAGAGATTCCTGCAACCATTGGTTCTTGTTCAAGTTTGGAATATTTGTTCATGCAAGCAAATTCTTTCCAAGGAAACATTCCTTTACCACTGAACTCTCTAAAAGGAGTTTAGCAAATAGATCTTTCACGAAATAATCTTACAGGAGAAATTCCAAAAGCATTTCAAAGCTTAAAATTTCTATTGTATCTTAATCTTTCTTTCAATGACCTTGTTGGTGAGATTCCAACTGGGGAATTTTTAGAAATACAAGTGCATATTCACTGATGGGTAATAATAAGCTTTGCGGTGGTGTGCCACAACTCCATTAACCAAAATGGCCAACGAAAGGACTCAAGAAAGGGAGGTCCATTGCTTTGAAGTTGGTAATCACAATTCCTAGTGCGATTTTTTGTGTCTTGTTCGTATTGGCTGCTATTTTAGCTTATCAAAGGAGAAAATCAAAAGAGAGGTTTTTGGCTGCATCAAAAGAAATGGGTCGGCTGATACAAGTAGCTTATGGCGATCTTTATCATGCAACAAATGGATTCTGTACCACTAACTTAATCGGATCAGGCAGCTTCAGTTCTGTTTATAAGGATTACTCGATCAGTTGGAAAGAGATGTTGCTATTAAGATCTTCAAACTTGAAATATATGGCGCATCAAAAAGCTTCATGGGCGAATGCAAAGCGCTAAGGGCGGTGAGGCATCGAAATCTTGTTAAGCTACTAACGTACTGCTCCAGTATTGATTACAAACAAAATGAATTCAAAGCTCTAGTTTTTGAGTTCATTGGAATGGAAACTTTGAAAAATGGCTGCATGATAGGAATAATAGCCGGTCAAGAAACTTGAATATTCTGCAAAGACTGAATATAGCAATTGATGTGGCATCTGCGCTGTATTATTTTCATGACCTTTGTGAAACTCCAATCATTCACTATGACTTGAAGCCCAACAATGTTCTTCTTGATGACAAATTGGTCGCTTATGTCAGTGATTTCGGTTTAGCTAGGCTCCTCGTAATCAGCAATGTTGAATCTCAAAGCCATGCTAGCTCAATTGGTATAAGAGGAACTTTTGGCTATGCGCCTCCAGGTAACACATAATGTAGTCTGCTTATTTCTTTTTTTTTTTTTTTCTGTAAAATTTTTCTTGGTATGGTTTATTGTCAATTCTCATAATCTTAGTACAAATAATGCAGTTTTTTTTTTTTTGAAGAAGTACAAATAATGCAGTTAGTGCTGATTGTAGTAACTTATTTTCCTTGCATACAATTTCATCATCTTAGCATCCTTTTTTGATACATTCACTTAACGAATTCTATGAATTGCAGAGTATGGAATGGGTTCAGAGGCTTCAAAAGAAGGAGACGTGTACAATTATGGGATCGTTGTATTAGAAATGTTCACTGGGAAAAGGCCAACAGATCAAATCTTTCAAGACAATCAAAATTTGCACAATTTTGTGAGAAATGCACTGCCAAGTAAACTTATTGAGATTATGGACCCGACCCTTCTCCCACTAGAAATGGAACTAACACCTGTAACAATATCTGAAGGAGATGAGGAGATAGAAATTCATGAAGAAGAATGGGGAGCAACCGAAGCTAAATGGGTGATAAGGAAATGGAATGCTTGCTTTCGATATTCAAAGTGGGAGTACTTTGTTCAACTGAATCGCCCCATGAAAGGATGAAAATGGAGGATGTTGCTAAACAACTGCATTTGATCAAAAGTACTTTCCTTGGAGTTCGGATTTATGGATAAAGCTGCACAAACTGCAACTTATTTGCATACAGGTACAACTTTTCGATTTGTTGCATATTTGTGATTGTCATTATGCATTATTTATTAGAATATATCCTCCATTTTACCACTGTATGGTGGCTAACCTCTGTAACTTCTTCATTTCGTTTCAGGTGAACCACACTACTAAACAAAGAGCCCAAATGGAGACAATGTTTCCTAGTTTGTACCTTCCTAAGATCTCCTATGAATTTAAGCTTCCTGTAAGTTCTTTTCTTGTTTTATTTATAATAATAGATGGTCCGTACTTATAAATATGAAAGCAGAAAACCTATACACTGCATCTAAAGAATTGAACTTCTTTTTATTTCTGGATGAATTATAGTCTAGTTATGGCAAACTCTAGCTCTAATTGGATCCTTACATTACTCACCGTCCTTTTTTCAATCTGTTATATGCAATCAACAATTTTCTACTTGATTAAAAAAGAAGGGGGAAAATAAATAAATAATCTAATGTGGTTCTAAAAAATAATAATAATTAATGTGGTCATGGCGCCTTTGGTGCATTTTGTTTTTAGTTAATGATTCTTAGGTTTATTTTTGTCATTGGGCTGTTACAATTAATCCATAATTTTTGCAAATAAATTAAAAATAATTCTAAATTTTCTTTGCAAGTTTCTTTCAGTCCATAACTATAGTCTTTACTTTCAAGTGGTAATTCAATATGCGCTCGCATTTGTACCATTAAATCACCTCCTTCCATCCTATTTCACTCCGCTTGCACACTGTATCTCAACCCCCTGCTCCCCCAATTAACTCACCTTCATTCTGAATTTCTCATTCAAGTTTCTTTCATCCCCTTAACCCCCAACTTTTGCTGCTTTACCTGTTTACAAAAATTTCTTAAATAAATCTTACTTATTAATTAAATTAAATTCTATTTATTTTTAGATTTTGCTCTAATGCTCTCCATTTGGCATAAAAGGTAAGGAAGGGTTTAATTATCTATTTAGTTATTTAAATTTATAAAATTAGGTAAAATTCATGTATATTGTTTTGATTAATAGCATATAGGATACGAGTTCTAGTTCTTAATAGATATCTTCTTGATTAATTGGGAGGTATTTTCTTGATTACTAAATTAATTGATTAATTGGATATAGCATTGATCCTATGAATTACTTTGGGAATGAGCATAGGACTAAAGAAAATTCATAAATAAATTAATTAATATTTTTTTATTGTTAGCTTATATCCATCAGGTTTGTTAATGCAAAGCAAACAAGGATACAAAAAGGACAGGGATGGAGTACACAGAAGGCTATATTGAAAAAAAAAAGAAACAAAATGAAATCACCTAGAAGAATTCTAAGGTTAATTAATTTCATATGTGCTCGCTCAACTTTAGTGCAAATAATATTATATTCACCATTTTCAGTTTGTAACAATAAAATAATTTTAAGTACAATTTTATAACAATAAAGTCAAAAACATGAAAAGAACAATATTCCAATCATTTGGCGCATTCGTTAATGGTGCAAATTATTCATTTGCAATTCTTATTTTAGTTTAAACTTGGTTCCTTATATCTTAAATGCACAATTTTATCCTTTTTCACAACTTTTGAATTGATTGAATTTTATTTTTTCATACAGCAGGTGACTGAAATGATGTTTTTACTGCATTTTTAATTTTATTGTTGCAAATTATACTTGAATTATTTTATTTTTTACAAATTGAAAAATAATACACACAATGTTACTTGGAAAAATTGAGTGAAGACATATGAAATTAATCTAGAATTCTCACTTATTTGAACCTATAATGGCTTTGGAAGGTCATAAATAGTAAACAAATGAGTTAAATAATTTAAGAGATAGGCTTTCTTTTTAATTGATTTATATTGTTAAATTTATATATGCCTATTAATCTCATTTACAATTTTTATTTTAGATATTCTTGATTGATAATTGATAAAGTCGGAGTCATTATATTACAAAATTTCATATTTAAAGGTATTTATATCAGAGAATTTGTGGGACTTTTATATAGATAATGCATTTTGGAAAACTATTTCTAAAATTGGTGTGTTTTGAGAATTATTTATAGATTAGGTATGGACAGATGCAATCCTATAGGAGGGACTACGGGATCACAAGCATGTGCAGCTAACAAGGAGTTCTCTGTGTAATGTCCATCCTAATTTCCTTCATTACCTGCCATCATTGTGTAATGTCCATCCTAATTTCCTTCATTACCTGCCATCATACATACTATACTGTTATTTTTATCTTACAATTCATTTAGTACAAGGAAGTAATTACAATGTACTACAAAAAGACATTAACTTTCTACAATAACTCTTCTTAAAACTGATATTGGCCTTGCTGATGCAGATCTTATCCCTGCTGAAGGATCCTAAGTTGAGTATTTGCACGGATGAAAACCCGTGCTAAGCTATACAGCTTAGTCAAAACATGGACTATAAACACCACCTCTCACAGAAGTCATCAAAGTACATGCACACACATATATGAACATAGTATTAAGCATGTAGTAACATAGTACTGTAATTAGAGTGTTGAGCAATTACTTGTATCATATCCAATTGTTATGTCATTTAATGCATAAAATATTATGTAATTACAGTAATAATTATATACATGTAATACTTATAACACTTTATAATCCATATTAGAATATGGTCTCAACCAACTTCACGTTTCTATTTATTATGCATCGGCTTATATAGGAGTAAAATATAGATCAAGTCATGAAATACGAAGTAATTTCTGTTATATTGCTTTTTATAATGCTTTACTTATATTATGTAGTAAGCCTATAACTCTCTATGGATGTGGATAATGGGCGATACTATAGTACCCAAAGGTATAAGAGGATACCTGAAGGTATCAAATTATAGACCCAAACGGGGATCAAGTAACGTAGCAACTGCAATATATCTTTATAGACATGTCTATCTATCCACAACCAAATTCTAGTGCAGGCATTACATTTATTATTTTCTATATTATTCTCTCTTTTTATAACATGCACATTTAATCACATTATGGAGTTTCATTAATAGAGGTTAATATAATTACCATTATGTAAATTTATCTATAATTCATGTACGATATCATTACAAGGTGCTTTAGTAAGGTTAAACAAGTTTGACAAGCTTTAAGAAATCAAAAAGCCAAGTGAGAGTGAAACAGGGGAGGGTCACGGTTACTAGTCCTTACCTGATGATCGTGAGGTAGAAGTCATTTCGGTTTTGTACTAGACGATGAACTACCTCACGGTCATTAGGTAATACCTAACGACCGTGACTTATAACTAACATAGGGGGTCACAGTTACCTGCCAAAACCTAGTAACCGTGAGATAGGTTACGTTTCGGTTTTGTACAGAAAGTGAATTACCTCACGGTCGTTAGATAATATCTGATGATCGTGACCTATGGTTTTTCACGGGGCTCACGGTCATTAGCTATTTTCTGATGACCGTGAGACCTGTCTCGTCCAGATATAGTTTTTCAACTCTAAGTTCTATTCGCTTTTTGACCTACAAAACGTCATTTTTAGCCAATATGACCTTCTACAAAGTCATTACCCTGTGTCTCTAAGTTCCAAAATATTAGACATGTAAATCTTCAGATATTCACAAAACAACACAAACTGCTCCCATTGGCATGGCAGTAGACACAGTTAAGGTTCAAGCTCGATTTTCGTCAAGTTACAAAGGGATTCATATATACAAAGATCCATTTAGACCCTTCAAATTCATGTTTTATCATATAAAACAAACAGAAAAAGAAGAGAAGAAATTGTTACCTTGAAATTGCCTAACTCTTAAATTCTCTCTCTTCAATAATTTTACAATTGAAATTAGGCTATTCTCTTAAGGTAAAATAGCAGATTTTAAGAAAAGAATGGCTGCTTTGTATCCCTTAAAGTGGCCAGCCATCAAGTTCCTGTAAATCTCTTGGCTTTTCCTCTCTTTTCAAGAGAAATCTAGGAAAAGCTATATCTCTTCATTCTATTGGCCCCTAAGTGAATTGCACTTAGCTCCTTCTTTCCTTTCAATACCTCATTCTTACCCCAAAATTTTCTCTTTTTTTTATTTCAATTAGGCCCCTATTCTACATTTCCTCTTAATTAGACACATGTGTGCCATAATGTAAAATGACCGTTTTGTCCAGCCTCTTTTAAAACAATTCCCTCAAGCTCTTTCCTACACTTTAAACACTTATCTCTTTGTATCACCTTTCTAATGCATCCTAAACACATCCGATTACATAAAAGGGTATATGTTGGGATCTTACACTTTGCGTCGCGGGCAGGGCGATCGAGGGGAACAGGGATCAGTCTGATCCCGTAACTGCCACCTATGGGTTCTATCATATCTCACATCGGTTGGTAAGGTGAACGAAGTAGCCCTTATAAGGCTATGGATACCTTATCCTTGTGAACGCGTTTTGGGTAATTCGCTTAGGAACAAAACCGTGAGGACCTCGGCCTAAAGCGGACAATATTCATAAGCGGCTATCTGGGAACGTTACAGATGGTATCAGAGCCGGTGCCGGATCAATGTGCCAGCATAATATTGGGTCCCCAAGCCAGCAAGGACGCTGGACCTATTTAGGTGGGGTGGATTATAATATCCCACATCGATTGGTAAGGTGAACGAAATAGTGCTTATAAGATTATGGATACCTTACTCTCGTGGATGCGTTTTGGATAATTCGTCCAGGAATAAAACTATAAGGATCTTGATTCAAAACGGACAATATTCATGAGCGGCTATCTGAAGACGTTACAAGTTCAATGTTTGATCCCGTAGGGGCTATCTAGGGGATTGCCTCAATTAAAAAAAAAATTGTTTCCTGTGAAACAATCCAAGAACTCCTTTAGCCAATACATGTATCTTGTTAATTATTTAATAGTGGTTTTACTTCTGATATAATTAAATAAAACTATTAAATAATTTTGTTGATATTTGGAAGGATTGGATCGACTGCGGTTTCTTGGGATTTGGAAGTAGTATTAAATAATTGAAATTAAACGTGTGTTGTGTCAATCTAATTTCAATTTCTTGGCTGTCTCGTGGGCAGGTAACATAATTTGCTTTATTGCTGTCCCGTTGACTCACCTAATATTGAATTTTAATTGACAAAATTAAAATATCATGTTATTTTAATTAAGAATTCAAATTCGATTTTGAATGAATAGTTATACATAAATTATAATGTGAAAGAGAGATATGCTACTATTTATTTAAATAAAATTTATACCAATAAACGAAATGTAATGGTGTAAATTATTTTTTTAACGAAATATTTTTAGTTAAAGTCTTGATTATAGAATACTTTTAAATTTTTAAAAGAAAAAATAAATTTATTTGAAATGAATTTAAATTAATTGATTTAATAAATTTAACCAAAATAAATTTATTTTGTGGCTAAATTGACACTATGGACTTCGCTTTTAACCAAATTAATTAAATAATTTTTTTATTAAAATTGTAAGATTATACAATTAAAATCCAGGCACGTGAGCAATAATATTAATATCAATGAGCCGAACATTTCACTCAGAACTGTGAACTATAACGTCCCATGATATCAATGGCCCAACATTTCACAGAGAAACCATGCCCTTTTTCTTTTTTGGAAACCAGAATCGAAGCCCATTGTTTTTGACACGGCGAAGATCAACCCTACAAGCTGCTGTAATTCTATGACGAAATTGTCCAAATCCTGTCCATCAAACCAAGCTCAGCCCATTAACCAAAACTGAAAATACAATTACCAAATATGATTACGAAATCAATTTTCTTTTCCTTTTAACAATTGAAATCAGATTCAATCATAAACAATTTAACTAAAAAACCTTAAATTTTAGTAATATTTCATCCTTTTTTTTTAAAATATATATGTACTTAACCTTGTATTTTAATTTATTTGGCTAAAAAAATTGAAGTATTGTGATGGCAACTAAATATAACGATTTGATTTTCTTATTTACCTATCCAAAAATATAATTCACACAAGGATATATTATTTTGCGAAACATTATTGCAAATCTAAAGAATAGCTTTTATTCAGAAAAATCCGAAGGAAAAAGAAAGGAATGTCCACAACTTAGCATGTGATCTTATCCCAGCCGACATGTATACACGTAACTAATTTTAATTTATTATTACTCTTTTTTTCTAAAAACTTCAAACACGTTCTTCCTCATAAAAAATTATTAAAACAACATATGGCGATGGTATAATATCATGTAATGGAATATTATTGCTAAAGGATACAATGCCGAATCACTATGCACGTTTTATTCATTTTGATGTTAAAATATTTAAGGATGCAATTCTTCTTTTAAATCCCTGATTTTTAAGTTTTATTTTCATTTATCTTTTTTACCAATTACTTTATTAATTTTGCATATATATTTTTATTATGTATGACATCTTGCCATCTAATTTGGCTTTTTTAAATTTAGAAAACTTATTAGTTCAGAATCGGGCACTAGCCATTTCTAATAATACAAGCTTTATGCTTGAAATAATAATTAAATTTAAAATTTTATTTAAAAAATTCAAATTATTTACTACTCGAACCAATGATAAATATATATTAATGTTAAATAAGTTTTATACTTTTTGAGCATGTTCACCAATTAATTCTAATAATTCATCCAATTACAAGTTTTATATTCCGTAGTTAATTTTTTTCGTAGTCAGTAATAATTTTAAGAAAGTTACATTTGCTTGTAACAAAGAAGACGGCATTAAAATATATATAGATTTAGTTCTTAATAGTTGTACCTTTACTTGAACGTAACGACAAAGGCCAACAATCCCTTTCGAATTTATCCAAGGCTGGTGGCCATACTTTGAAAATGAGAGCACCTCCTGGTTTTATTACACTTCGATATGCAGTATTTATTTTGATTTTTATGGCCCATTTTCACAACGTTTCACACGTATTTTAATTAGATCATAGACGTGATTGATATTCTCTATCAACTTTCAACCAATATATCTTACAATCATATCAATATTTGTAAAAATATAAATTATCTTTTTTATGTGATAGGATTTTATTAATTATTTATTATTATTCACTTGAAAATTATCAGTATTTTACTTTTTTAATTAACCAATTAAAGTTTGAATCTTCCACTTTCTTATTTTCAAAAATATATTATCAAAAAAATTATTATTCATTCGGGTCTTTTTTTGAAACATTACAATACAATGTATTGAATAGTTTTAGATTCAAATCCTTTATCCTCAATCAATATATGCATGTGTCGTGTATAAACTTGAATTATCATCAACATATTTGACAACAAAAATTATAATCAATAATTTTTGGCCTATCATTTGAAATTATTCCAACTTTGTGAAGCAGTTAAAATTGATTTAACTTGAAAATAATTAAACGAATTTCATATTCATATTGATCTAAATATTAAGATTTAAATTTATAGGATCTTATTGAATTACGAATGGAGCTCCCAACAAAGTAGCCTTTTCAAATAAAAAAGGGGGAAATATGGATATAAGTATCTTAAATAAATATACATCATAGAGTCAATCTTTGTCATTAGGTCAATATGTGTGAGGGCGATGGCTTAATACTTAAACATTATAAGTTACATCCAACATTATCACATGCAAATAAATTGACCAAAATACGTAATAATGTATAATTTTTTTTTATGACCTAATTAGCTATAGGTCAATATCAATATATATATATATATATATATATATATATATATATATATATATATATATATATTTGGCACTTTTTATTTCTTTTTATTTTTTTTTTTTGGTTTGATTCCTTCATAAACGTTGCTTAGTTTACATGCATCTCTATACACAAGCGCGTGCAACGGATCATTACACCTAAGCTATTGCTGATCTTAGGCCCGTACGTTTACTAGGTCCTCCTTTAATGGCTGCATATATATATATATATATATATATATTGAAACTACCTAGTTTTTTCTAGGTTTTTCCTAGATATAAGATTTTGATGAATTTATGGTAACTTCTTTTATATTATACTTTCTAAAAATATTTGCATCTTGAAAAAAAAAAAAGCAAGCATATAATTTGCATGATAAAAAAAACTAGCTAGCTAGGATAATGATTTATCTAAAAAGTATTTAAAAACCAAATAATAATATTTACCTATATACTTAATATATGATATAATCTTAATCATGCTAATAAGTGTATATAAATCAATAAGAACAGGATAAATAAGAACAGGATAAACGGTGCATCATATTATTTGACATTAATAATTCGAAATTTACATTTTAGTTTAACTAATTATGTTTATATCATTGTTTCAAAATAAATAATTAAATAGAATTTGATGGGAAATGATATTCTTCTACAAATCAGATAAATATGATTCAATTGTCATGCAAATGTTGAAGAAGATTTGTTTAAAGAGGAAGGCCATACAATATAATATATAGCTTATAAAATACTTAAAAAAAAATTATTCTAAAGCTTTAATTTGGAGCATCATTGCAGCAAATTCCTTTGAATATTTGTCTTTGCTTTAGCGGGGAAATGGGGAAAAAGTTAAGGGACATGTATAATTGGTTTCTTTTAAATACTATAAATTAATTAATTAATTTAAAGGAGAAAATAAAGGGTGGATGGACGGTGGATAATTTTTTGTTCTTTTGCAAATAAAAGTGGCTAAATTATTTTCAACAAATCAATTCCAATTATTGTTATACTCTCCCTCTACCTCGAAATAATAAGAGTAGGAAGGTGATCATTAAATACGAAGAGATGAAAAAATAAATATTGCGGTCAAAATATATATATATATATATATACGTGACAAGTTAAAAATGATTGAATGTAATAAATATGGATAATTTTAAAAAAATATTTTTTATTTAATAGTCTATATTCACTAATAAAAAGTTATTTATTGATTGAACGGTTGTCTATTTTATCAAAACTGTGTTCATCGATTGAAAAATATAAAGTTGTAAAAATTAAGTTCAATAATTAATGCATTATTATTGTCTAGATGGCCGGTACTCGATTTAAAATACAGAAAATATGAGTTCAATTTCTTTTAATAACAGCTATATCAACAATTACACATTATGCAACTTTTGTAATAAATAAAATGAGAATTACTTCACATAGTTTAGGAACATTAATATTGTAGCGTGTAATTCAGAAACAACTTGCGAAATTAACTTAGCAGTATTGCAGCAAGCACCTAACATTTCCCTTATATACATATATAATTGTAGCATAGAACTATTTTCCTTTTTGGTGAAGGGACTATTTTCTTTATTCTATTAATACTTCACATTGTTTCTGCGATACAATAATTTTACGTAATTAATTATTATACTATATAGTAATTGTTTTTTTATTGTACAGAAAATTGAGAACCATACATTGCTGAATTTGTTTGTTGCTGGCTGATTCATTCAATGTCCTTAAAGTTCCAAGGCAAATTCTGATATCTGATCTACCATATATTGCAGCCAATCAAAACCATTCGCTTGTCTTATAAGATTTAAAAAAAAAAAAAAGAAATGAAATTGAGAGTGGCAACCTTTTTTGGTTGTCTTCTTCTAAATTCTAACAAAGTCTCCTACCTAATTGCATGCTTGCTTGTGTTTCGAAAATAAGATGTTTGCTTTGATTTCAAGATTCTATGGGCATCTAATTCGTCTTTTGAAGCTAATAGTGGTAAAAACTTAATGTTACCAACACTTTTTTTTTTTTAAGAAAAAAACTGATATTTATAAACTGAAAAAATTAAATACAAAAAGGAAAAATATCATAAAAATAGAACAGATCAAATAGACATAAAACTCTAGCTAACTTATGAGTCTTTGTGTTATTTGACCTATTAACCCAAACAATAACATCATTTCTACCCGACAAGAGGGTCTTACAATAAAAAAATAATGGAATCAAAATAAAAAAAAAATCATCTAGCAAATTGTTAAAGGCCAAAGGAAATTTCTGAGCAGCAGCATAGACAATGTCCTTATAAGGAAAGTGGTCTACAATCCGAATACATACAATAATCTCCATATTCATGCTTAACTGTAAATTTAAAACATGAAATGATTAATACGACAATTAAAACTTTGTTTTCTTCTAAAAAATTTAGAGATAGACATTTTATATTGGAGATGCGTCTCTATTATTTCTGTGATATTTGATATGATACGATGGCTTTATTCAATTGCTTCGACAGTAGATACAGAAAATAAGTTTGAGATTATTAATTTTAGAGATTATTTTATATTTTTGGATTGTAGTTTGGAGATCTGCGAGAAATCGACAAAACATGGTCAGAGATTATGTGTTCACAACCGATGCAGGGCCGCCTCGGGCCCTGCCCACACTGCCATTTTTGTTTTTATTTTCTTTTTACTCTCATTAGTCATTACCGATTAGCTTCTTTGGAAACAAATGGCCAATTTTGCTCCGTTAAATATATTTTTTTTATTAATTTTTTCTGTAAAAAATAGTATATATTTATTCATTGGGTAGATTTTTGAGTTAAAATTACCTTAATTATTATATATTTGACTCAAAATTTATCATTAAAAATAATAAAATTTCAGATAAATAAATAAAAAAATATATAACAGACTAATTAAAATTATATAAATTTATCACATGTATGTATACTTTTATTAAATTTTTGAAAAAATAGTTAATAATTGTAGCATTAAATTTATTAAAATAACCAAATTTTACAAAAGCAAAAATAAACTGTTTAATGACAAGAAATTTAACATGTTTTTCTCTAGTTAAAACAAAATATCAATTTTCAATGAATACGATAAGTTTATGTTACTTAAATCGACTTAGCATGTGTGTTTATATTTGTTTATATGTAATCTCATTAATTTTAATAGTAAATTTGAGCTAATTGCATAATAGAGAGAATAATTTTAGCCAAAAATAAATTTAAAAAACAAATATGTACCATTTTCAATGTATTAAAAGTAAATTTAGTCAAAAATTAAAAAGCAAAATATACACTATTCTCAATATTTTAATGTTGTTGTTATTATTATTAGACAAAAAATATATATTTTTTTTCACGGGACAATTTATGTTCAAACATCATGGGATGGCACATAAAAATGCAAGTAACAAAGAAAATATGGTTAATATAGTTTTTTTATTAAAAACTACTCTCTCTATTTTAAAATAGATGACGTTTAAGAAAAAAAAAGTTTGTTTCGTAATATAGGACGTTTTGATATAATCAAAATACATTAATTAATTTTTACCAAATATCCTTAACTAATTTTGAAAAAAAATACAATTTTATTATTGAATGCAATTAATATAGTAAGGGTAATAAAGTATTTTAATAATGAAGTAATTGTATTTCTTAATTACTGTTTATTTTTCTTAGATGTTATCTATTTTAAAACAGATAGAGTATCAAATATTATGCTTTTTTTAGTTAAAGTATTAAATACTATGCATTTTAGTGTTTCATAACTGATTTTTTTATACAATTATATGATATTTAAAATTTACTAATTCAATTTTTAGTTAAAGTTTACAGTAAATTTATAAAAGGTGGATAAAATGTTCACTTTTAAATATTTAAAAATGTTCTATTTATAAAATTTGAATTTGATATTTTTCATCAATAAAAGACAAAACCGTGTTATACCATCTTATCTTTCAGAATATTGCATGGCTAACTTTAATGGCACATAGAAGCTAACAATGTATTTTCTGATTAACATCAATGCAATTTATATTGACAATAAATATAGTTCTTTTCGTATTTGAAAACCCAACCCGTGTATGCAAGTTTTTTTTATATAAAAAAATGAAAAAAAATTGAACATAAAACTTTTTAATATATTAGAATTAATTTTATTGTTAAAATATATCTAAAAAATTATTTATGCATTTTTTTTGCTTTCATATTCAATTAAATATTTGATTTTTTCTGGTCATACTTTTCATAAAATTTCCACCAAAATTCGGCTTTTGTATTGTCGTATAAATTGAAAAGTTTATTGGATAAAAAATGTCTCATTCATTCACTTATTCTAATTTTAAACGAAACTTAAAAATTGAATATTTCCTATATACTTTTTTCAAAATAAAAAAAAAATGATAAAGGAAAAATTGGACGTGAGTTGCGGGTCACAACTAAGATGTTGACAATAATGGCAAGCATTATGTTTGACAGGGGATTAGGTGCATATCGTCAATTAAACTTGATTAGTTTGCTAAATATAATTAATTACCATCATTACAAGTTTTTCTTAGGATCATTACTTCAGAAGCACATGAATACTCCATCATTCCCTCCGCTATTATTTATTAAAAAAAAAAAGAAAAAGGAAAATACATTGATAGTCTATCCACGTTAGTCTCCCTTCAACAAACATAATAATTCTTAAGTCTTTTTAGTTATTTTCAGAAAAAAATAAATATGTAATTATATTTATATACCATACATCCTTAAAAATTAAATATTTATCTAAATAGCAAAGTAAATTTATTTATTTGATTTTATTCAAAACATAATTAATTAACTAATTTATCTAACAACATATATAACAAGACTATATGAGTTGAAATAAAATGTAAAATACAATCATTTGTTACTTATTTAATTTTGTGCCTTCAATAACAAATTTTGAATTATTTGGAGATTTTTTTTTTATTTTTTAAAAGTATATTTTATATTTATGCCGATTTCTTTTAGGAACAACAGTAGTGCTAAAGTTAGGGGTAAGGAAAAAAAAATCGAAAATATGGTTAATCGTAAAATCAATCCGAAATCGAATTGATTTTTACGGTTAACCAATCCAATAGGCTCGGTCACAATTTTTAATTTTTACATTTTTGGTTAATTATTACGGTTTAGGTTTTTAAGTATCGATTAACTGTTAATTTACGGTTAACTGGTTCATATATATATACACATACCTTAATTTTTTATATTTTCCTATAAAATTTGTCTAATACTTTAGATTAAATTTATATTATATCGTTCTCTTTAATTATATAATAATATTTATATATAGTATCCAATTAACTTTTTATATATATATATATATATTATCATATATTTGTGTTTATATTTTTTATTTTTTTATATTTTAAAATTTATATTATAACATTTAATATTATAAAAAATTTTATTTGATTTAGAATCAAGCATATTAATTTTCAATAAATATCAAATCTATTTTATAATATTAGCTATTAATTTATAAAATATAAATTTTGGCTAGTAAATTATGTTTATTACATAATTTTTATATTATATTACTTTACACATATAAAATTACTTTATACATATAAAATTAAATTAAAATTTATATAATTTTATATTATAAATTTTAATAATTAATTAAAAAATATTAATTAATTAAATTAAAAAATTAAAATTGATAAATTAATTAATAATTAATAATTTTAAAAAATTAATATTAATAGATTGATTAATTTTTTTTACTTATAAATTTATTAACCAGCAAATCCCTACCTCCCAGCTATAGGAAGGAAGTTTACGTCATATTAATTATTAACTTTATTTATTTTTCACTATTTTGTCTCAGCTGTTTAATTAAATTAAATTAAATACTGTAGAGAAGACGTCTACATCTAACTGATCTTTCTTTTTTCTCTCACATAGGGCCCACAAACATCTAGGTGGGTCCCATCAGCTACAAAATAATCAGAGCCTCAGTGAGCAAAACAGAAACACAGTTTTTTATACCTGCTCTTGTTTCTCTCTCCATTTCTAGCTAACCTTTCTTTTTTCCCCTTCCTCTCGCCTAGGGTTTTCCAATCCCAAATCTCAATTATTTTCATAACCACAACATCTCCCATCAATGTGCCTCTTGCTATGGCCTTCAAGGTATTTTTCAATATACCTTTATCCATAACTTGCTTCCTGTTTTTTATGCTTTTTGGTTGCATAGTTGATGTTGTTTTATGTGTTAATGCATCTATTGTGTTTATTTTTATTTGGATTTTGAACTTCTAGTTCAGGTTTCATTGATGTTGCTGTAAATTTTATTTCTTTTTCTCAGAACTTTTTTTTTTCCTTTTTGATACTTGTGGATTCTGATTTATGTGAAAAGGAGCTGGCAGAAAGTTTTTAGTTCTAATTGCGTTTCTCTCTCTCTCTTCTTTCAAAATTTAATGGGGTGCTCATATGATCCTGCTTTTTTTTTTCCTTAATGAATGTTGTGTTGATTCGAAGCAAGTAAATCGGCTCGACTCACATCCTTCTTCTTCCCCTTCCTTTTTGTTTTTGTGGAAATTGAGAATTTGATTTTGTTTTCTCTTTTATGCCTTTCTTGTAAGCTTATCGAAATGTAAATTTAGGCTCCATGTCTCCACTTTCTTGCCTTGTGCCTTTTGTTTCCTAAGAAATATTTCTTGTAGATTTTGATTTTACTGGAAAAAAAAATGCTGCAGTGTTGGTAACCCTCAGATTATTTTATTTTGGTAAATTTCAGAGCTCGGATGTTGGATTTCAGAGAAAGAGTGAAAGGAGCAGGCGAAGTGCTCATAATTTAAAGTATCTGTATCAAAGAAATGTCTAATTTAAAGTTGGTTTCTTTTTAGATTTTTAGAGGTTTTCTAAATCTGAAATTTTTGAATATAGATTAGAATAAGCTTGAAAACAAAAAGAATCTTCTTCCACAACTACTTCGGAAAAATTTGGTGTATTAGGAGCATTTGTATTCATGGGGTCATATTCTGGCACCTGTGAAATTGTTGAAGCTAGGGATGACCTGAGTTCAGCAAACCATTCTAAAAGAACTCACAAATCTCATTCTGGATTAAATATGGGTGGCAATGATAGGGAGCCTCCTGTGCTGAAACTTGGATACAGGGACTCTCTGGAAGAAGATATCAATCAACTTTTTGAGGCTATTAGTCTCAAAAACTCATCCAAGTGTCTGGGTCTTTCGAGTCAAGCAAGCACGAGCTCAAGTCCTTTAAGGAAAAATGCCATGAAAAGGACAATAACAGTTGGTGCTCCTCATTCGCCGAGAATTGGGAATTCTGAAACTGTGTCTTTGAAGCAGGCATTAAGGGACCTTTGCATTTCTAAAGCATCAGAAATGGCTGCTATGAAACGGTTATCAAAGTCAACTGGTTCTCCAGGAGCCTCTGAGGCTGGAAGGATTAAGAGTTTGTACAATTCAGTTGTAGTTGAAACTGGTAGATCTGGGGTTCCTATAGGTGAAGGCAAAAGGACCGTGCTTGAAATATGCCTGGTACAAGAAGAAAGCAAATCAAATTCTTTGGACAATGTTCCTCATCAATGTCAAATATCTCATGTGAAGTCATCCAGTCAGAGTGCTCATTCTTCTTCTCAGTCCCAAGTATTGAGATCTCCCCTCCAAAGTGCCCGTTCTTCTCCTCGATTTGCTGCTCAAACAACTCAAACTGGTGCTGGGACTGTGTCAGTGCAGGATGAAACTGCTTCGACGTCCAGAAAGGTTGGGGCTCAGGCATTGAAGGCACCAGACCAAAGTTTTCCTAGATTTGCTAGCCCAAAAGTGCAAAGTGGTAATGGGATCAAGTTGATGCAAAATGAGATTGGTTCTTCTGCGAGAAAAGTTGGGAATCAACTGGTAAAGTCACCTTCCCCAAGTGCTCATAGTTCTCCTAGGTTTGCTGTTCCATTTTCAAAAATTGGTTCTGGTACCACATCAAAGCATAGTGATGTTTCAACAAAAGTTGGAACACAGGCATCTAAGATAGAAATGGCAGAGAAAGAGAGATGTATGCCTGCAACTTCTCTATCTTGGCCTGATTCTGTTGAAAATGTGCCTGATGAAGATGTAATTCTCACCACTTCAACAAAGGTTGCAAGAAAAGCGTCAGCACCTAGATTGTGTCGGAAAGGCAAGTTATCATCTACTCCTTTGGTTAATGGGAATAGAGTGAATAAGTTGACAAGAAATACCCCACGTTTAGCAAAAACAGTTGCAAGGAACAAGAATTCCGTTAAGAAGAAAATAAAGCATGCTACAGCTTCTGCTGCCAGTAAATCTAATGAAGGTAACAGCAGCTTGGCTCCAAGCTCAAGTCATTTGGTTTGCCAGAAATGTCAATGCGTTTTGAGGGATATGAAAGAAGATTCAAATCAAGATTTCCTGGTGTCCCCCCCTGCTGCAGTTAGCTCTAGCAATATAGACACGGGGGCTGATAGTAAACCAAACTTCACTTCAACCAATTGTAATCGAAGCATATCCATTGGGAAAGCAAAGAAGAACCCGAAATCAAGAGACAAGGGGGAATTTTCTCAAAGCTCAAAGAGTAGCCTCGGTGACTATAGCACCAGTACAAGTAACAGTGATGAGAGTAATGCAAGCAGGCCTAGTTGTTGGAACAGACCCCACATGTCAAAGGATGTTAGGTGGGAAGCTATTCGCCATGTTAAGATGCAGGATAAAGTATTAAGCTTGAGGCACTTCAACATCTTAAAGAAGCTTGGCTGTGGAGACATAGGGACTGTTTATCTTGCTGAGCTAATTGGTGCAAATTGCCTTTTTGCTATAAAGGTCATGGACAATGAATTTTTGGCAAGAAGGAAGAAGATGCCGAGGGCCCAAACAGAAAGAGAAATATTGAGAATGTTAGATCATCCTTTCCTTCCCACATTGTATGCACAGTTCGCGTCTGATAATTTGTCGTGTTTAGTTATGGAGTACTGTCCCGGTGGGGATCTGCATGTCCTTAGACAGAAACAGCTTGGTGGAAGTTTCTCTGAACCAGCAGCAAGGTAGGATACCTAGTAGAAATATTCATTAGTATTTACTTCTGACGTGCTTATTCTTAGTAACTCATGCATAACCAATGCCATAATTAAAGAACAATGTAGGATATAAATGTAATTTTTGTGATGCTTTAGGTTGGTCCCACCTCACACCCATATTTATAATGATTTAATTGTTCTGAATGTTGAAAATTACTTATTAACTTCTACACCTATAATCGTGATATTGTAGATTTGAGAATACAGCTACTTTGGTTTGTTACATTCGAGCTTAGAATTTTCTAGCTGTCACAGATTATCTGATTTAGTTCCAAATTGGTCTCTTAATTATATGAAGTTGCATGTCAAGAAGATAATATAATACTAATTGAGGGGAAAAACAATATACTATGGTTTAATTGCTTTGAGTATTGAAAGTAATCTTTTAATTTCTGCACCTATAATTGTGATATTGTAGATTTTAAAATATGCCTACTTTGTTTTGTTAGATTATTGCTTATATTTTGTAGCTGTCACAGATATCTGATTTGGGTTCAACTAAATCTTTTAATTATACGAAGTTGCATGTCAGGAAGAGAATATAAACTGAGGGGGAAAAAAAAAACCTTTGTTACCCCTTTATTGTTGTCTCTGCCACCGTATTAAGTTGCATGCCAAGTTTCTTTCTGTTGACAAAGTTGCCACTCATCAATGTCATCATGAAATGGCCTTTAGTTTTACAATCAGCATTCATGCTGCGTATACTGTCAAAAGGGAAAGCACTAGCTCTTACTTCCAAAGTATTTCAGGTCTCATTTGGCTTAATCTAGGCTATGTTCTCAGTTTTTCAAGTTTGTAGGTCAAGATTGTTTCTTGGAAGATGCTATTTGATGTTTAAACAGACTTCTTCCAATGTTCAAAAGTCATTACTGGTTCAGGTTCTAGTTCGGTTGGGCTAATTGTGAGCTATTTGTCCTTTGCATTAAACCTACACACTTGCTTCCATTGTGGTCATGTATGATTTAATTTTTATTGTTGGTTTGTAGTACAACCCTTTTTGTTGTTCATTTGTCTTGTCATTCTTGGTGACAAATCTGAGTGCTAAATGTGTAGGTTTTATGTTGCTGAAGTCATTCTTGCTCTGGAATACTTGCACATGCTTGGAGTTATCTACAGGGATCTGAAACCAGAGAATATCCTTGTACGAGAAGATGGCCACATTATGCTTACAGACTTTGACCTCTCCCTTAGATGCAGTGTAAGTCCAACACTACTGAAATTAACTGATGCTGATCCTGCAAAGATGTCTGGTCCATGCACAGAATCTAGCTGCATTGAGCCTTTCTGCATTGAGCCACACTGTCAAGTCCCATGCTTCAGTCCTAGGTTTTTACCTGCTGCTGCAAAAGCAAGAAAGGCAAAAGCCGAAATGGCAGGCCATGTCAGGTCATTGCCACAGCTTGTGGCTGAGCCAACTGATGCACGTTCAAATTCCTTTGTTGGGACTCATGAATACTTGGCCCCTGAGATTATAAAAGGAAATGGTCATGGCGCAGCAGTTGATTGGTGGACGTTTGGTATATTCCTATATGAGCTTTTATATGGGAGAACTCCATTTAAAGGTATTTGTAATGAAGAAACATTAGACAATGTGGTGACACAGAGCCTGAAGTTCCCTGACAGCCCTCTTGTTAGTTTTCAGGCAAGGGATCTAATCTGGGGGCTATTGGCAAAAGATCCAGAGAATCGGCTGGGAACAGAGAAAGGTGCTGCTGAGATCAAGCAACATCCTTTCTTTGAGGGCTTAAATTGGGCACTGATAAGATGTGCTATTCCTCCAGAAGTACCAGACTACTATGATTTCGGAGTTTCATATGAAACAAGCAGCAAGTATTTGGAGTATAAATCGACTGGAGAGCACCTTGAATTCGAGCTGTTCTGAACTTGATCGCTCCCTGTTGTATTATAATGGAGCCTTGCTATGTAAATTTACTGAAATCTGATGTAAAGCGATTCATGAAAGGAGCAGTTGAGGCTTGGCTTAGGGGATGCAATTATAGTCTGTTTATCCAATTGATAACCCCTTCAGAGATTTTGTAACATCACATTATTCATTTAGTAACTTTCTCACTTGCACATATCTTTCCCCACAAAGCTTCTTTTTTATAGTTCCAGCTTTTAGTGCACTCTTTGCTGCTAGCTATTCAAGATTATGATTTATATTCATCTCTTTAACGTCAGTGGAACTGAATCTTCTGAAGAAAGCAGCAGCTTCAGCCTCTAAAAAGTAAAATTAAATGATTTTTTGTCAAACAGGAAAGTTAGATGATAATCATGCACTACAAAGTGATGGAAAATCTCTCAGAAAAATAAATTTATTTTGGATCATATATTTATATTCGACGCAGTTTTTTTTTTTTGTCTGTGTGAAGAATAATTAACAAAGTCGAATAAGAAAGAGCTAGTCAATTAGTTTAGTGAGTGATCACTGAAGGAAAGTAAAATTCAGTAATTATTCAATTGTAGTCTCGGAAAAATAGGGACATTTTTTTTGTTTTGTAGCTGCCTACGTATCGTGTACATTGAGCCTTGAATTTTTATTTGTTTAACTTACGCATTTTATTTTATTTTATTTGCTTCTCGGTTAAATTTATATTTGTATATATTTTATTAGGTTGAAAGTACAATTTACCTTTTAAAATTTGATAAAAAAATTAATTTTTTAATATTTATTCTGATATAAGAATTCCTTTAAAATTTATAAATTAAAGCAATATTATTTCAAAATGACAGCTATATTTACTTAACTTTTTACACGTTACATTTATATCATATTATCAGTCAATTAAAAAAAAAATCGAATTAAATTAATAGTGTCTCAATTTGTAAATTTCAAAGAGCAGCTACAATGTTTCAGTTAATCGAAAAAAAAAAAAAACTCAAATTAAATTAATATTGCCTCAATTTGTAAATTTCAAAGAGGAGCTACAAGGTTTTTTGAAGGGGAGTTGCGCCAAATTGCTTGGCCTATTTTGTTCTTAAAAACGGCACGATCCATGAAAACTCTGCGTATTTGCCAGTAATTTGCCGCGGTCTTCTTGCACCCTTCGCTAGCAAAACCCGACCTCGCAGAGCCTGCTTTCCTGCCTCCAAGACATTATTTCGAGCTCCATTGGCGAATTCTAGCTCATGGCATCGAGCTTAGAAGATGAATTTGTTACTCTAATATGCACAGACCCCAATCAAATAAGACATGAAGAAGCTTCGATTTCAACTAGGGATATTCATTGCTGGGATTTGTCTGCGATCCTCCGCTGCCGAACAGTAAAAGTTCAAGCTCATCGAGACAGGCAATTGATTTTTTTTTTTGTTAAATTTTGTTTTATCATTATCTAGAAACAAGTGGAACTAGATGTTCATTCCTAATACTTTCAGTTTCTGAGTTCTCCATTGCTTTGTTGCTGACGATTATGTTCACAGGCTTGTTGAGCGTTCTTCTTATTTTAACGGCCTTCTCAGCGGAAGCTTTAGGTAAACTTGAAATTACACTTCATTCGTTTATGTATGGCACTGGAAGCTAAGCTTCGTTATCGTGGCTTGTTGTTTTCATTTCCTGCGGAAATTTCAATTATATTATTGAGTCCTACTGAATAATTATTGTATCCATTGAGTTTGTGACTTCTGAATGCAAATAAATGTTTTTGGATTTTGACGTGACCAGTAATAGATAATGTCTAAATTCACTTTTATTTAGTGATTTATCGGTGAGTCAATTGCCTGGATTTGTGTCTACTCTTTTGATAATTTGAAACAGTATGGTGCATCTCTGCTGTTTATGCATTTAAATTGATGATATATGTTGTACAATGACTGCACTTTGATCTTCTTATACCTCCTGCAGTGAATCAAACCTGGACTCTGTTTCAATCCAGTGGAGCATGGAAGGTTTTATAAACATTTTAAAATGTTTATATGGCTTCCCAGTGAATGTCGAGTCAAAAAGTTTCATCTCTCTTTTTGAGGTAAGTTCTTGCATATAGTAAGAATAATATACATTAAAGTTCCGGAAATTGCATTGCCATTATGTTTTTATTTTTCCATGACAGTGACTATCAAACTTTTCAATAAGAAATTTTGTTTACTTGCTTTAGTATCAAAAATAAAAGAAAAGAGGGTATGAATGCAGGAAGAGGATTTCTGCAATCACCTTGAACTAATTTGCAGTTAAAGTTAAATATTGTTGAGTAGATTCAGAGTATTTTTCTTTTCTTTTCCTTTAAGTAATATAGAAGATATCGCAACTAGTTTGCTATTAAGGCTCAGTCAAGGCAGAATGGAGGAAAAGGACAAATAGTTAAGAGAAAGAAAATTGATATAAGTTAGACACGTGCACTATAGATTCTTTCAAAGTATGAGCATGAAAGATGAAGCAAACTGAAGTCATAAAGATGACAAACCGATATGTAGGGTTAGGAAACAAGGTAAAATGGAGGAAAAGGACTTGCATAGTTGGTATACAACTAGTTTGCTATTGAGGCTCAGTTGAGGTAGAATGGAGGAAAAGGACCCACATTATTGACTCCATCAAGTTTGAGGTAAGGTTCAGATGAGTTGGCTTAAACAATGTGTGGGGCATTTTATGCTAATTCCGTGACTGCAGAAACTATCTCGTAGGGCATTTTATGCTAATTCCGTGACTGCAGAAACTATCTCCTCTGCCCAATTTAAAAGTTTTCTGGAATTTAAGTTGTTTGCTTAATCTTCCTTTGCTTTTCTTTTCTTTCTTTCCTTTATTTTTTCAGAAAAAGTTATTTTGGCTCGCTGAAAATTCTTAAAGGGGATTGAGGTTGCCAGAGCCTTTGACAACTTATATTGTGAGGCAGGCACTTGACCACTGGACTAGTATCTCATATGACTGATACATCTTGTGTTAGGACCCTGTTCACAGTTGCCAAACACAGAGAACTCAAGAAGAAAGGAATTAGCCAAAATGAAGGCTAATCTGTATTATAATAATTCTGTAAAGGAAAAAATACAATAGTAGTGAGGAATTCGAGAGCCTCACCTCTCTCCCAAACAACAATCTTAGATGAAAAAGAAGATAATCCCCCCACACTATTCATCCCCTTATTATAAGTAACAGAAACACAAGAAAAACGCAATATTCCAACTGTCAAAACAACTCAGTAATTACCTATATGTCCTTCCTAATATTTGAGCCTTTACCCCTTACATAAGTCTTCACAATAGGAGGCCTAACATCTTGGATGTTTGCACTTAAGCAGTTTTGTGTGTTTAGTTTCATTGACAGATTGAATTCTTTGGTTCTAATGCTTACAAAAATTATTGTTTATTATTTCCAGGCTGCACTCTACTTTGGAGCAGAATCACTTCTATTGCAGTGTAAAACTTGGTTTTCCGCGTTATCTTCATCCAACAATCCTGGGCTGCTTGAATTGGACGATTTGATTCATATTTGGAACTTTGGTACTGAGCATGGTGAGGGGATATATTATATTTGAAGGTTATTAGAAATGATTATAAATGCCAACTCAAGTTGCTTATGCTTTTATTCTGATGTTTTTGTAGCATTCACTCTAATTGATGAATTTATAATATGTTGCAGCAAATGATTTTCTTCCAGAATTATGTGCAAGCTATCTTGCAAGAAACTTTGTATGTGCTTAACTTCCATCTTACTTCTGAGCATTTACGTAGTGAATCAACAATTTTCATGTGTTATAAGTTTGTTGAATAAAATAATTGGTTCCCCATCAATGATGTTCTGCACTATATCATTTCACTATTTTTGGTCTTAGAACCTGACAAGGATACCAACAAAATCATATACTCAACTATGCTCTGATCGGGAAAAACAATGCATGGTTCTTTAATACTCAAACGAAAGACAAGTATTTGAACATGCTAAATTTGGGGATTAGATTTGTTTAACTTGTATACAAAATAGTACATACTTGAACAAAAGACAAGTATTTGAACATGCTAAATTTGGGGATTAGATTTGTTTAACTTGTATACAAAATAGTACATACTTGAATGAACTACTATTTTGTGTGATATTGATTTTGCTGTTGGGACTTACTGCTGGATTTAAATAAAATCCTCCGCTTAGATTATCTGTAGCCTACAAACTGCATAATCGGTCTCTCTTACACTTCAAATAACTTTTCTGTGATTATGTGTCTCAAGTCTCATCCTAAGTTCTTCTAAGATGATAAAAGGTGGATTGACTAATTTCAGATGTGGGCGATGTCTAGTAATTTTTTTGGAGATATTCCTTACAATTTGTTAGTTCGTTGCATAAAGCACCCCCATTTGACAATATACAGGTAATCTGATTATCTTTTCTGTTGTGTGATCAAGTTTTTACTTGTTATATCTTCTGGGATTCTGATTTTTTCTTGTGTTTCATAGTGAGATGCATCTTGCGGATGCACTTTTAGTCTGGCTCAATGCTAATAAGAGAGAACAGTTGGAACCTTTCAACAATGTTGAGGACTACCACATTGACATCCTAAACCAGGTATATGTTTTCATTTCATATCAAGGACCTAAATTAGGAGATTGTTGCAGAAAATGCTTGTATTTGGACTGTTGATATGAGATCACCATACAAAAATCTATTAATAAAATATATCTTGTTTTGTTAACATTATTGTCTGGCACATTCTTCGAAGACCAAATACCAACTAACCTTAAGCTTATTGTGTCTCATAAAACAAAATTTGGCAGTCTA
Source organism: Excoecaria agallocha (assembly GCA_037975025.1). Taxonomy (NCBI): domain Eukaryota; kingdom Viridiplantae; phylum Streptophyta; class Magnoliopsida; order Malpighiales; family Euphorbiaceae; genus Excoecaria; species Excoecaria agallocha. The sequence continues at coordinate 2,647,211 of CM075806.1, read as the reverse complement.
GTTTGACAGCTTCATTTTTATGACAATCAAAAAACTAAGAATCAACCACATTATCTTGACATTTAAGAATTTGATATAAATGTTATCTAAAAATGAATCTTAGTTTGCTTCATGGAATATTGCAAGCAACAAATAAAGAGTATGACTATCCTTGTATACAATCTCTTAGGCATATTGGATAATGTTCATATCAAGTGGGCAACGGGCTTTTGTTAGTCCTAGTGGGCTCTGCACCAGTTCATTTGACCTGAGATCAGTCTGTCTTTTCTTCCATTTCTTTCTGTCATATTATATAAATATAAGCAAGAAGTAATTAAATATATATTCAGGAATATATCAATGAGGTGCTTTGTGAATAAAAAGCTATGCTCAATAGATGATCCTATTCTCTTTCTATATTAAATGAATCAGAGATTTCTGTTCATATGGTGTAAAAAATATTTTTGAGCAACACAGATTCTTGTTCAGCTAACTGCTAGATGAGACAACAACAACTGCTGTTTGTTCATACATATATATTTCCCCGAACTTCAGTTGGTTCTAATTTAATTTCGCAAAATCATTAATTATTGGTGTTAAACAGGTCCGGACTTGTCTCTTGCCATTATGTTATGCTGCAGGTGTGTAAAATATTATGCATAGTAACTTGATCTGTGTTTGTATTTTATTTTATTTTTTCTTTCTTTTGCTATTGTTGCTCATTGAATTTGCTCAAACTTAAGGAAAAAGAAGGTGTTGCCACTTTTTGGAGCTTGCTGAAAAAAGCATTGAGACAATATTTAAAGTGATGAAGATTCAACCTGCCGATTCAATTGGCATCTTTGTGGATAATGACTTGGATCATCTTAGGATTCGTTTGACCGCATATTCTAAGGTAGTCATTCACAATTTCTATCCTGCATTTCATCTGATTGTTTTGGCTTCTTGTTGAGCATTCACATATGGAGCTTAGATCTAGCTGGAGGACAGAATTGTAGTTACTAATTGAGTGGTATTCTGTCATACAATCTTAAAATTCCAGTTTTATGGAGTATCAATTTGGTCCTGCTAATATTTATTTTATTCTTTAATTTTATGTTTTGGCATTTCTTAGGATCATCCAGAACTTTTTAGTGAAGAGAATGCAAATATTAGAGCTTAGCTTTTGTAAAGGGACAATGAAGAATTTCAAGTCTTTGAAGTTCTCTTACTGTTGATTGTGCCATTTTTGTTTTCTTTGATAACTTTTTTAAGTGGAAAGTCAGCAGAGTAAGAGGTCCACTTTTTCCTGGCTGCTCAATAAGGAAATTGAATTTGCTGTTTGTTTTCCATGTTTGTGCCCATCTTTTGATAAACTTTAATTAACTTGGTGCTTGCAGAGAATTAAATGAGAAACATGTATATGGATTATTAATATCCTATTAGACAAACATATATTGCAAATTGCAAAGGAGATTTCAAGATTGTACATCCGATCCTCCTCTAGTGGATGTTGCAAAATATTAACAACAATTAAGACAAGGGTTCCATATTAAATGTGATTAACGTGAAACCATATTCCCCTTATGGTTCCTAGCTAATAGATATTACTCATTTACATTGATAAAGCAATTCAATCATTTTAAAGATTAAATTTATATTGATGAAGTCCTTGCATCATTACATCAAGGAAGAAATTGCAAACACTTTGAATTTAGATTTTGTCAGATATATTTTCATTTCTCCTGCATGTTTTAATGACTGCAACATTTACTCATTGTACAGAAAGTAAACCTTTCAGGTTGTCCGCAACTGACATCAGTGATTCTTCTTCTCTCTTTGCTTCCTTCTTCATATTGCATGGATCTCTCGTTAAGAAAAAGCATAAGAATGTGTTTGATCAACCTTGAACATTTGAGCAAAGATCAAAGTGGAAGTGGAATTTTGCATGGGCTGCTGCCGACTCTTTCTTTTGAAGCAGTGGAGGAGATGGATATTTCAAAGTGTCCAAGGCTACATCTTGGATCCACCATTGAGTTCTTGTCCAAGTCGTTTCCATCTTTAAGGAAGCTAAGAGCTGCATATCTTTTGAACTTTAAGACAACCTTTTTATTTAAATTGATGCGTAAGTGTCCACTCATAAGTGAGGTTGACCTGACTGTTGACATTACTCCCCTCATACCAGCACAAGTTTCCTTTGTATCTTCTAGTCCTGCCATAGTACCACAAGTACCAAACAAGTCTGTGGTTGTTGGCAATGATATCTCGGACATCACTTCTTATCATTCAAGACGATTCCTTTCAAATGTCACAAGACTGATATTTGAGGGTCGAAATGATATTTCTGGTGAGATTTTTATCATTTTTTTCTTTTTTCAACTCTGCTTTGATGAAGGGATTCAATGAGTTGGTCATAGCCTATGTTCTGTGGCGGGATGCCATTGTGATAGCTCAATATTGCTAGGCACAGAGCAGCAAAGAATGTGGATGCAGAGTCATATTTGGCTAGTCAATATTGATATGTGAACAACTCGATGAAAATTCAGTGAACATTATATTCAGCCTAGTTGCATCTGATAGTGGGTTATTAGTAGCATGTGCACCTTGCAAAATTTGAAATTTGTTATCATTATTTTGATCTGCCAATCGAATATGTCTTGTGGCATATCATATGGATTTGTTAGTGGCAAATGCACCTGGCTAAGTTGTGAATACTTGTTATTCATTGGCTAGCCAATAACTCATAACTGTTTAGATGGGTCTGCTGGAAATTTTTTGATAAATGTGCTTGTCGCTTTCACATAAATGACTACGCTATAGTTTTTCTTTTCTTCCATGTTGGTTGTTTTTTCCTCCTTCACTGGCCATCTTATAACATTTCACTGCAATCTTTATACCAGATTCGGATCTCGAGTGCATTTCAAGGTTGTGTGTTTCCTTAGAGTACCTAAATCTTAAAGGTTGTATTTCAGCAACAGATATGGGCATATCGAATCTCATACGCAGATGTGTTAAACTACACTCAATTTTAGTCTGTGATACTTCTTTTGGGGTAAATTCGATTCAAGCTCTTTGCTCTACAAGTACAGATGTTGGTCCTGCTTCTCAATGTGGAAAGAAATGTTTAGACGCATTGGCTTTTAAACTTCAAATGCTTCATATGGGTGGCTGTAAGGGTGAGTATTATCTTCTTTATGTCTAACTCCATTTGGGGTCAGCATAAATTTATGAAGTTATATTTGTATTTTTGCAGGTTTTGATGAAAGATCACTTCTTTATGTCTAACTCCATTTGGAGTCAACATAAATTCATGGCACCTCAACTCATTTAAGTCTTGCTTGATTTATTTGCAGGTTTTGATGAAAGATCACTACTTAACCTTATATCTGAAGCACAGACTTTGACAAGCCTCTGCTTGAGGGGCACATGCCTAGTTGATGACGCTCTTTATAGTTTTTCAGGTTCTTCCTTGGAGACACTTGATGTTTCTCATACTATGGTCAGTAATCCAAATTTTGAAATTTGGTGTCTTTACTCTAGAAAATGAAGTAGTCACTGTCATTCTGAATATAAATGTGTAGATATATAGTTTGCTCATTGGTTATAGATATTTCTCATTAGGTGGTTTGAATCTGAAAATCAGCAGATAGGAACATTTCATGTCAGATTAGTTAAGTTGATTTCTTGGAGACTGCCTGCATGGAAAACCCCCCTGCAGATGATTCTAATTAATAAATAACTGTTCTACCCTGGCTTAAATTCACAAGTTATATTTAACATGAAAAATGCAATCTAAAAACTTTATTCTCTTTTTGTGTTAAGGTGCCTTGTAAACTGTAGTCTACCATGTGGTCATCATGTGAATTATGAAAAAGGAAACAGATCTGGCTTTTCTTTTTCTCTATCATCCTCCTTGAATTTGCCTGAATCACGTGGCTGTTTCTTTGTATATATCTGGTGCATGTGATTGATGGCATCTACTTGAGGTATTTGATATAATGACCCCCACATGTATCAGATAGTTTAATTGTTGGCATGCTGACATCTAGACAAGCAACATAGCTAACCTGCTGAAAGGGACTAAACTGGAGGTTCTTTATTCTTGCAATTATAATTGGGTGATATTTGCTATTAAATGAAAGGATGTCATCTTTTCATGCTTATTAGAACAGATATTGTGCCATATGTATGCTTGCAGATTTCTGGAGATGCTTTAGCTCACATTGTCAATGCAAATCCTGCTTTGAAGTGCTTGAAAGCAAAGGGCTGTAAAAATCTGCCTCAAAAAGGAATTAACAACTGTGGGGTAGAACTTTCTTCCTTGCATTCACATAGAGAACTCTATACTGAGTTAGGCAAGAAATGCATGTTGGCAGAGATTGCACTTGGTTGGGGATTTTCTTGGTTGTCTTTAGAAGCTCTGGGACCTGCAATGCAAACATTAAGAGAAATGGAAGTTGGTTTGGGTGGATCATTGGGTGAAGATGCCCTTAGCCTGCTTTCCACAACTTGTCCCATGCTTGAGTCTGTAATTCTTTATTTTCAGGTATAAAGTGTTGAACGTGCTCGAAATGATGTTGAATTTGTTAATGACAGTTAATATACCAAAAGGTGATACCTATCACTTCCTCTGCTTGTTTATAAAAGTAAGAAGATTATTGTCAGAGAAAAACAGATCTGATGATTATCTCGAATTAATCAGTATTTCAAGTTGAAATATTGTCTTTTTTGTGGCTGGTCATATTGAGATCCTTCCTTTATCTTTCTGCATATTAGAGTACTGAGGAATATAGTATCATATAGATGCTTTTCAGAAGCCAGTCACATATGATTGCTCAGTGTCATCATGAGGTGCTTGATGTCTTGGCTATTGTTACTCATTGAGCTCTTTCATCTTCTCGGCCTGACTGTAGATGAAAGGAAATTCAAGGGCCCTTCAAGCATTTGAGAAAAACTAATTTGAGGATATATTTATGGCAAAGATACTGATTGAGCATGATGATGCATCCCTTTGTTTTTGCCTTGTTTTTGGAGATCTTGGTTGCATCATCCTTGAATGAAACTGTTATCATTAAAAACTTATTTGTCAATTTTTTTACTGATTTTTGTTATTTACAGGTAATTTCTGACAAAATCATAACAAGCATTACGACCTTGAAGCACTTGAAAGCACTGGCTCTGTGTTACTGCCTTGGTGATATATCTATATCAAGCTTCAAAATATCTATGCCCTTTCTATCGAAATTAAAGCTCGAGAGGGTTGCTCCCTGGATGACCAACAATGATTTGGTTGTTCTTATTCAGAGCTGCGAGAAGTTGGTTGAGTTTTCACTGGTAGGATGCAGGTTTCTTAATCCAGGTTAGCCATCAATAATGCAGAGCAAATTGCTTCTTCTGCACTATTCCTTGCAAATATCATATTTTGACTGCCTTTCACTGTCTCTCTTTTGTTCTTTTTTCTTCTTCTTTTGTTTGATTCAAATAATAAATTCAGTTACAAGAATACCTTGCAACTATTGGAATCTTCTCTCAAATGATTCTCTCTCGGTGCATTATGAATAGATACATTGTTGCTGTGTGCAAAGTCTTTTTATACTTCTAATGTTAACAAAGAGTAACTAACATATGTGTATTTTATTGTTTGTTGTTCCTGTAGATTCTCTGCGCATCATTTCATATGGATGGCCTGGCTTGACGTCTATCCACCTTGAGGTTTCTCTTTGTTAGTCAATCTGATATCCAAATTCAGTTTCCCCATGCGGATGCATTCTCTATTTTTTCATTTGTGCATCTGTTCATCCATGCTGAAAATTTGTTTTGTGCCATGTGTTCTGCTAATATGTTTTTCGTATAGCAAGTATTATGACTCAAACAATTATTTCACCTTTTTAGGAGGTTAGTTGTGTTTATATTTCTGTTTATTTGTCATGTAGGAGTGTGGAGAAGCGACGGTAACTGGGGTTTCTTCTCTATTTAACTGTACAGCTCTTGAAGATATCTTGCTGCATCATAATGTGAGACATCTATTGATGCACTTTTCTCTTTCCTGCCTCTCTAATTGAAATCTAATTTAAGTCAAATCAATGGACAATAGTAACTTTTTCTTTTATTCCAACTGCAATGTAAGACAGTGATCACTTGTTCTTAGAACTCCTTGCTTGTCATGGAGTGTTGATTATGCGTGCTTATGATGCCATTCTGTTTTCCTGGATTATAAAAAGGCAGGATTCTTCCACAGTCCGGAGTAAAAGTAACAGCTGGTGAGCCGTGTACTTGATTTTAATGTCTGTTACTGGCAGCTTCATTGTAGACTAGATGCTAAGGGTGTGATCCAGTAAACAGAAATTGGTTCCGAGTAGTTAGCCACAATTCCTATAATGCGTACCTCATTCAGGAACACAACCAATGACATGGGGACAGATGAATTCGAGAGCTAGTTGCTCTGTTTGATATCAATTCTTTATTCCAAACCTTAACATGGAAAAAGAGCAAGTTCAATTCTTAGGTTTTGCTTTGTATCTTCCAAAACATTCACAAAATTGTAGTGTCCGACAAAATTTGCTTGCTGACCTAGAATTTTACGGGATTGTGCAGGGTCCGGGCATACACTGCAGTTTCATTCTTGATGCTGCTTCAAAGGTATTCTCATAAAAACATATCACTGCATTCTTATACCATCAAGCTAATGAAATTTAATTTATCATCACTGCAGTTGCCAATGCTTCGGCAACTATCGGTGGATTTATGCGACTCATGTGAAGGTGAATTTGAGATTCCAGATGTAAGTTGAAATTCTACATATGAGCTAATTAGTAGCAATTACTCGAGAATACGTTTCATTTGAGCTTGAAATTGTATGATGTGTTATATGTTGATCATATCACCTGCATCCATATTCCCACAATTTTTCATTTTCTTTTCCATCCCAACAGCCTACTGCTTTTCTTTCATATCCATATTCTAACTCTTAAATCTGTCTTAGGATGCTGAGAGATACTTGTTAAGAACTGTAAAGATAGCAAGATGTAAGTTTCAAAGATCCTCTTCAAATGTTTACTCTCGTAGAAGGGCAGTGCACAGGGACACATTAGTGCTGGTCTGGAATGCTCAAAATCTCACTAGAACGGTGGTCAAAGAAAGACTGTAGACACTGAACGGTAAACTACATCTGCCCATTCTTTTGCATTCTCTTTTGTTCCAGGGAATGAAGCATGCAGTAAATGGACAGAGTGTAGGGAAGAGATGGAATTCTACTTTTCTTACTGTTGTACATATTTGTTGTTTTGCTAAAAAAATATTGATTTATTTTTCTTCAACATCAAAACAAGGGTTCCAAAAACTTTTGTCAAGGGGGGTGGGGTTGTTTCAAAAGAATAAAAATTATAGATTTAAAGGTTTAATTGAATAAACATTCGGTTGATTGACTCCACTGAAAATTTTCGACGGATTTAAGAGGAAAAAGAAAAGTGTTTTTCCTAATTAATTATATAATTTGGTTTGATCCTTCTCTCGCACCTCAATCGTACTTCCAATGCTGAGTTAATTGTTTCAATCATTAGGAATTTGATATTTATTTGGAGACTATGTTTGGGTGGTCGTTGCACTATGAAATCATTTTAAATAAATAAAGAAAAAACGATATTGCCTGGTTATCAGTTTTGTGAAAATCTATTGACTTTTACTAACGGGGTACATTTATCCTAGAAATTTTCTTTTTTAAAGTGTTTGCTTTAAAAGTATGATTTTTATTTTCTATGCATAGATTTTTTTGAGAATATTTTTTTAATTTCTGATAAAAATTGCTTAAAGCAATGTGCTTCATGATTCATTATTGATAATACAGGAAATAATGACTTTTCCTAAATTAGGATAATGCATAAATCATATTTTGAATGGAAAAAGAGCTCTTTAATAATCATATAAAAAAATAAGCACACAAAGTCCTATACAAGGAGTCTAATAATACAGTTGAGGTATCTTTACACCTACTTTAAACTCCACCTGTAATCTCCATTGCTAACTTAAGCGCTCATGCAAATTCATACTTAGTGTGAGTTCTCGATCGGTAAATTTTGTCCTTAATCAACGAAAGAGTTCGCCCTAAGTTCAAGCGTATGTCTATAGGTAACAAATTATCCATGTAATCATTCAATTTCAGAAACTACTGATGAGAAATTTGAAAAAATTACTCAAGGGTAGTAATGGGGGCTGAAGACTGTATTCTAATTCTTTTTCTTTTTTCTTTTTTTTTTTTTTTAAGCAAGAGAATTCAAATATGTTCAACTAACTAAGACTCCATTTCAGTCATTTTCTTTAAGGAAAAAAAAATTTATTTATTTTGGCACGCACATTTATACGCGTCCTCCATCTTATAATTTTTTAAGAGATAAATTTTTTTGCAATAATTTTTCTATTTTATTCGTCTTAAATATTGAATGAGTAATTGAGTATATTAAAATTATAAAATTTATTATTAATGGCATGGCATGAAAAATTTAAACAATTCAAAAGTTAACCCTAATGTGAAAACAGAAGAGTGGATAATATTTTGTGACAGATTAAAATGGAGATAAACAAAAATTACGGAACGGATATTTTATTAATTGATTAACTAAACAACTACGTCGTTTCAACGACGGGTCATTAATTGATAACTAAACAACTACGTCGTTTCAGCGGTGGGTCGGCAACACAAGGATTATATGCCCTAATTCCTCCCTTTCCTTGCCCCGTCTTTCTCGATTTCTTTCCTTTTATGTCCCCCATTCTGCTTCTCTAGGTAAGGATTTCTCGTTGTTTTCTATTATAAGTTTCTCATTTTGCACTACCTTTCCTTCTCTTTTGCTCACTGTCAACTCTTTGTACCCGAAAAATTTTTGTCGATATCAATCGCTTATTTTAAGGTATGCTCGGTTCTAAGTTTCAATTACCCGGAGCTTAAGCTTCCGTTTCCTTGAATTTGAGATCCCTTTGCGTTTTTTATTCTGGACCGTTGTTTATAATATTTGACCCTTTTCTTCTTTCCACGATTGATTTTGTAAAGAAAAAGAAAAATTCTGAATTCTGTTTTGCTAATAATACTTTTAATTTTACATGGTCAATTTGGGTAATTGATTATAAAAGTATCAAGAGTTGAGTTTCCAGCGATTCATGAATAGGGCATTTCCCCTTATTGGATGATTCTTGCCTTGGAAATTGTGCTACAAGAGGAGCTTCGTTTAATGGCTTTATTGTCATATTATATTGGAGTGAGGGTGGCCGTCTGTCTTTGGAATGTATTAACCTGCCGATTTTTTTATTTTATTTTATTTTATTTTATTCCTATTTTTTCGGTTGAATATACTTGATAGAGTGTTCATATCAAACTTCATATGAAAATTTGATCCATGACAACTGTTAAAACATTTAGCTACTGGATTTTTTATGGCAAATTACATTGTTTACGTCGAAAAGTTGCTTAAATGTGCTGAAACATGGTATGGAATTTCCTATCAATTTGATGTCATTCTCGTGAGTGGAGGGTCAAAGTGTGATAAGCATAAACAATATGTATGAGATTGCTTCTGTAGTGTTCTTTATATTTCTAATCGATAGCAAGCAGAACATCTAGGAGATGGTTTGAGGTAGTTTGTAGTTGAATAACCTTTTAGTTTGTTACCTGCTTCTGCTATGACTGGCAGATCAAGAGAATGCCGAAGGTGAAGACAAATCGTGTCTGAGTACCCTGAGGGCTGGGAATTAATTGAGCCTACCCTACGTGAATTACAAGCAAAGATGAGAGAAGGTTGGTGTCTGTCACAGCATAATATGATGAGTGTATTATTATTTATTTCTTATGCCAAGTACCTTTTTTTTTTTTTTTTTTTTTTGACAGCTGAGAATGACCCACACGATGGTAAAAGAAAATGCGAGGCTCTTTGGCCTATTTTTAAGATAGCACATCAAAAGAGCCGCTACATTTTTGACCTTTACCATAGGAGGAAGGAAATATCGAAGGAATTATATGAGTTCTGTTTGGATCAGGGCTATGCAGATCGAAATCTTATTGCAAAATGGAAGAAGGTTGGTCTTACAACCCCTTCAATTGATTCTGTTGTTAATAAAGTACTTTACACACTGATTTCTTTGTGCATATAGTTGATCAATTCTTTTGCATTCTTTTCTTGGCAATAGAATCAACTGCTGCAAATGCTGTAGATCAGAATTTAAGGAAGAAATTTATATAAGAAAAAGATTTTTCTTTGATACCGGTTTTGATAAACATATTATTCAAGATTCTGAATTAAGAATATATAAGCAACTATGGTCTGATGGCTTGTGTTTGGATAACAGCCTGGTTATGAACGTCTTTGCTGCTTAAGATGTATGCAACCTCGCGATCACAACTTTGCCACTACATGTGTGTGCCGAGTGCCCAAGAACCTAAGGGAAGAGAAGGTCATAGAGTGTGTGCATTGCGGTTGCAGAGGCTGTGCAAGTGGAGACTGATTGATTTTCGGGCAAGATACTCTTGGCTGCTATGTACTTTGTTCATTGTTGAACAGTAATTTAGATACTGCTGTACGTGCCTTTTGCTACAAGTCATACTCTTAGCTGGGCTTACTGTCAGGAAATTGTGAAACTAATACATAATATTAAATTTCAGGAATTTGGTCGGACTTTTGCATTGTAATGCATCTAACTGGTTTCTGTTATTGTTATGATTATTATTTTCCCAAAATCTGCTATTAATCGAACAATCTACAAAGTTTGAATGGTAAATACGTGGCCAAAACAGGATCATGAGCTTAATTATTGCGCCTATTGTTCCTTAATTAATGTGCAATTATTGACATTTCAATCCTTTCATCACATAGGTCATCAGCACTATTGCGAAATACTCATCTTGTGGTATAAGAGGTGGTTAATCATCTCGTTCCTTGGTTATTAGAGTCTGTATGATGTTCCCTTTGTGATATTTTGGCGGTATAACTAGTGTCAATGTATCCGTTTTCTCTAATAATAATAAGTCTAAATGATGTTCAAATCCATCTACTGTATAACTACTGTTAAGTTAATGGTTTGTGTAATCATTTTCACTCCTTTAAAAAATTCATAACAGTCCTTAAAAATAATCTTTCTTGATAATGGGAAGTGGAGATGCAAATCTCAATGCTAGCAGCAGCACCTGTTAAAATTTTATCAACAAAAGATAAAACGTACATTTTGACTGCAAAGCAACGGCATAGCGCCATGCAGGACTTCTTTTTTTTTTTTTTTGAGTAGACATATAGTCATATGTAGATATAATTCGTGGTTCCATAAAATAAAATGAAAAAAACATATATATATAAATTGCTAGACAGTTGTGAATTGTGATGGACAATTTTGAAAATGCGTACTACATTTGAATCAAATTTTAATGAGTATAGCCTACTTGCGTTCTTAGTTCATGTAGCTTTCCTAGCTATCTGATGTATGGTCCGGGCCCATGCTTATGATATCTGATGTATGGTCCGGGCCCATGCTTATGATATCTGATGTATGGTCCGGGCCCATGCTTATGATATTGGATGTATGGTCGGGGCCCATGCTTCTTAACTCAGAAGCTGTCCAAATTTGTAAATTAGGATTTGGGATTAACAGAGTCAATTTTAAAAATAATATTAAACAAAATACTCTTTTCACTTCGATTTCACACGGTTTAATAGCTAAGCTTTATTATTAAAGAGTTGAGGTTCTTATATTGTTTTATTTCCTCATTTCTATTTTTCTAGCCTACGAAAAAATTATACTAAAAATAATATTTTTTTTCGTATCAGATATTTCAATTTTGCTCTTTTATTGATATCAAAAATATTTTAATGTGTTTATTAATCTTTCTTTTTTCTATACACTTTTTTTTATTTTCATTAAATATAAAAAATAATATTATACTCTTTTAAAAGAATTTTTATTTAAACTAATAATTTTAATATACGTAAAATAAATAAAAAGTAGTATACTTCAAGTTTCCAACCAATCTTAAAACCCAACCAGAGCCAATTAAATGGTCGGCGACGGCCTAACGACCCGCTGTTAATGAAGTTCCAGAATGTTGTAAGGATGCCAAGTCATGAGAGTATGTATTTAATTTCAAGTATTTCACATTAATTTAAAAAAATCATTAATTATCCTCATATTTTATTAATTTTTTTTAAAACTCTATTGATTAAATATGAGAAATATTTAAAAATTTAAATTTCTTTAAATAATTTTACTGGTTTAACTTTTACCTTAAACAGAAATTGCCTTTTATTGAAAAATTTGTTTTTTTAAATGCAAATTAAATTTTGGTAAATAATATAAAAAATACCTTTAAAAAGTATAAATAAATTTTTAAAATTAAAAAATATATAAGATGTACGAAACTAATGAAATTACTATAATATATCTCTAAATTTTTTCGAAAAAAATATTAAATAATGATAACATACCTGGGCTAATATGATTTTTAGCAAAAAATTCAATCCATTTACTATTTACAAAAAAACTCATTCTAGAAAAATAAAAACTTTTATAAAATAATACAATAACCTTCAAATATAAAAGACAAACTTGCATGATAAAAAATTTAAATTACATTTAACATTAGCTAAATGAATTAGATTTATAAAAATACAAATAAGTTCAGCGAAAAAATAAAGATTAAATCTAAAATAAAAAATTTTAAATTTGAGTTTATTGAAATCAAAATATAAAAATATCAAATATAAATAAAAAATAATAAATAAAATTAAAACTTTAGATCTAAACTGATGTGAAAGATTAAAAAAATAAAAAAATATAGATAAAAAAATTTAATAAAAGAATAAAATAAAAGATAACAAGAGCTGCGGCCAGCAACTCCAAAATTAGGTAAAGAAAAAGAAAATTTTTGAATTCTGAAAAAAAAATGAGGCTAGGAAAAACTTCCTTGCCGAAATCTTTTGGGTGCTTTGAAATCAGTCCTTCACTGTAGCAAATCCTCAATGGATAGTGCTTATCCTCTTTCAATCAACAGGGGGAGAAAAGAAAGAAAAGAAAGGGTTAACATTATTTGACTTTAAATTATTTGATTTTGTAAAATAAAAAAAAAGTACCGAATATTAAAAGTTATAGACCAAGCAAAAAGTAGGAAATATATTTGACAAAATATATATAATATTTTTTTTTTCTAAAATGATACTGCTTATTTTGAAATAATTTTTTGTAAATGAACATTTAATATAGAATGGATCAACAGATACTATTTATTTTGGACTTCTGCCACCAAATTAAACACTGTCTGCCAATTAAATTCTGGCAATGACAGTGACAGCTGTGTGCAAATAGTAGGTTCGGTTCAGTTTTGGATCGAATTGAATAGATTAAAAATCAAACTTTTCAAATTAAAAGAACCGAATTAAAAATAAAAGTTTTTAAAATCGAAATCGAATGAATCGAATTAATTTTTGTCGGTTCAGTTCAATCGATTTTGGATCAATAAATACTTATTTTTTATTGAACTTTTAACTTATATAAATTCATAAATTAAATTAATTTATATTCAGCAAAATAAATTATTTAAAATAACTAAAATTAAAATAATATACATAAATTTATTATATTATATCTATAATAAATACTAATCAAAATTATATTAAAAATATATACTACTAAAATAATATTTTAAAAAATACATGTGATAATCACTTAAAATCTCAATTGATAGTCCATTTTAAAATACTATATAAAAAATATAGTTACATTTCAATTTTCTACACTAATTGTGGCCCGCCATAGAGTTATTAGTTAAAATCCAATGTGATTGCCAAACTCATAGACTATAGGTTTCGTTGTTAAATTAATAAAAATATTTTTAATGTTTTATTCAGAAGTTGCAACAATACAAATTAAATTTGAATATTTTCATTTTCTTCAATTTTTTTAAATATCAAAGGATGCCAAACATTCCATTTAAGGTACAAAAGGTATTAAATTTGGCTTTATAAAACGACGTATATAATTATAATTAAATATTTTGCTTTTCTTGTAACCAAAAAAAAAATCTAATAGTTTGATACTCAATAAAACAAAGAAAATGATATATCCTAAATAAAATTAAAAAAAATAAATCTATTTAGCATAATGACATAAATAGTATAGTGAAAAAGTACACATATACTCAATTATTAATTAAATTAATGATTTTTACGAAAATTTTATCTCCGACTATTAAATAAATATTATGATGATTTTAAAAAATAACAATGATTTAATGCTAGTGGTGTATGTTATTTTTCTCAAAATATGATTACTAATTAAACAATAAAAATATAATAACAAATTAGCTAATGAAAGATATAATAGAAAAATTGTTCATATATAAGAATAAAATAAAAAATTTGAGAAAACAAAAAAAATTAAAGTAAAAAAATAAAAGTAAAAAAAATTAATGAATTAGATTTTTTCAGAGTAAAAAAAAATTGAATTAGATTTTTGTAGCTAATAAAAGATATAATAGAAAAATTATTCATATATAAGAATAAAATAAAAAATTTGAGAAAACAAAAAAGATTAAAGTAAAAAAAATAAAAGTAGAAAAAATTAGTGAATTAGATTTTTGCAGAGTAAAAAAAATTGAATTAGATTTTTGTAGAGTAAAAAATTTGAGAAAACAAAAAAAAATAAAAATAAAAATAAAGCTGCAAAATATGTACCTCTTTGAGGGTTTGAACTTGGGACCTTGAGTTTTTGTTGTAGTTTTTACCATATTTCATACCACTGAGCAAACTTTATATTCTAAAAATTTAGTACTCAAAAATATATATGTATTAAAATTTTGGTCAGTTCGGTTCTTTTAGTTTTTTAATTTCAACAACTGAATCGATTAAATTAATTTTTTATTTCAGTTCATAACTGAACAAATCGAAAATTGAAATAATTGAACCAAATAAATCAAAATTTATTCAATTTCGGTTCGATTTTGCACACTCCTAAACAGGGACGTATCTGTATTCAAGTTAAATGGATCCAATTATTATGTTTGTTATTTTGAAAATTTTAATTTTCAGCCTTTTTCCCCAAAAATTGTTATGATCTCAATGAAAAGAATAATATAATTTTTTTTGACTAATTAGATTCCTAAAATATTCCTATCTACATTTCACGGCATTGTTTTTTTTTTTAATTGTTCTATTAAATTTTTACTCATTTTAGTAAATTTTAGATAAAATTTAATGCATGTTTTTCAATTTTAGTCTTCATATAATAATAATAAAGCATTTAATAATTTCATTAATATTTATCTTTTTTATTCCAATTTACTATAATAGTCTAAAATAAAAAAAAGGATAATTTAGTCCATTTAATATATTTTTCATAAAAATTAGCAAAATCTATTAGTACTTTAATATTAGTAATTTGTGTAAGAAATAACTGTTTAGTAGAACGAATGGAGTAATAAATTTTATTAAAAGGAGAAAAAAGAAACAAAAATATAATAAATTTTATTTTTTTTTGCTGTAATTTTAAAACAAAATAAAATGTGACAAAGAGATTTTGTATTTATATGAATTTTTAAAATATGCATAATTTTTTTTCGGAACTCATAATCTTTAATTAAAGTGAAATGTATAACTATAAATTTCTACTATTCTATCATGGATATTTTTTTAATTATATACAACTTCATTAATTTATTTTTGAAAATTAAAAATTTAAAAGTACGCGACTCTTTTAATTAAATCATTTCTATTAAAAAATATAATTATATATAAAAGAAAATTGTCCCCTGCTGATTTATAGATGCTTTTCCATGGAACCAAACGACAAGAAAACATAATTTTTAGAATAAAAATTAAAAGCAATAATTTGAAACGTGAATGTCGATGGAATTATGTTATGATGAAAGTGTAGTCTTCATAGACAAGATTGTTTTGGAGCCAATTGGATAATCTTGCGTTGCGTGTGAATTATAAAACCATAATATTTCATAGCCGAAAAATTGACAAAATCGTATATTTTCGGCTCATTTTTTCCAATTTCTACCAAATAGCGAATCTGACGTTGCCCTAAAAACGCAATATCTTCTTGCTGAAGTTACATCACATTTAATAATCAAAATCTTGTTATCGGTTTAGTGCTTAAATATTTGCTTGTGATCACAAAATCATATACTCAGATAATATTGTTTTCCTTCCTCTCTTTTGGCAGACAGATTAAAAAAAATAATTAATATTTTAATATTATACAAAATATTGGCAATTGATTATACTAATATTTCAAAGAGATATATTGAATTTCTGGTTTGGCATATTCATATTAATTTTGACTGTCCAATGATATGTTAGCCACAAATTCCAGTCAAATACATGCCTAACATACTTGGATTTATTTATTATATAGAGATATTGAATTTTGATTTTTCATCCAACTCGGTCTGATAATATCAAAGTTTGGATTTGAACTAATTAAAGCCAAACCATTTTAAAATGAATTAAAATATAACTAAAAGGGATGTTGCAACATTCACGTTATCATATATTTTGGCATTTAATTTCTCTTTTTAAACTAACTAACTTTCTTTATTTTTTTATCCTATAGAGCTAAATCAATTGAATGTTTGTCCCAAAACTGTACTTTAGATTCTAATATAATTAAGTTTATTGTTAACGCAGCCTTTTAAGTGGCGGTCTCGGCTGCTCATTTCTGTATAATTATATTTTAATAACGTTTCTTTCCACTAAATTCAATGGCTTTGAATAATTATTTCAATATAAACTCAGTCTACCATTGACAGATAACTAAATAAGATATTAATATTAACTATTTAGCACATATTAATATTGTCTATATGTATTAACATGATTATTTAGTAACTTAATCAAGCTTAAATAATCAAAGATTGAGCTTATTTGGTTAGTTGATCGGTACATATTACCGTTAGATGATACATGTTGTCAGTAACTGATTGATAATTAATATTTAAAAGTAAAATTATATAAAACTATTACTGTTTGATCGTATAATAATCAAATATATCAATCAATATATACAAATGTTTACAAACTACCATAATAAAATATGTATTAATCTTTCGCCTATATATATATATATATATATATATATATTTGAAAAATTTAAAGAAACAAATATAAGTATAAAACTAACGTTCCTTTGTTTCATGCTAGCCTCCAACTAGAAATAAGAAGCAATGATACCTTTAAGAGTGCAAGAGAAATTTTATAAGAAAAAAATCGATAAATATCAAAATTCAAGCAAGACATGTTCTACATACCTATTTTCTTAAAAAAAAAATTGAATGCATAAATTTGTAGTAGTTCACGGATTCACTAATATGTTATGTCTTTATTTTTTTAATACGACATTGGACCTCACTCCTAATACATTCTGACCATATGTGAGTTTGATAGGGTTTGTTTGTCGGGTTTGATGAAATTGTCAAATCTGAATTTAATATAAATTAAGACTTAGATATCTTACTTTTTAAAATAAAAAGACTAAATGCTGGAAAATATAATAGTTTAGGAAATCAAAATGTGTTTTTCTTTTTAATTTTAGGGGTAAGGAGTTTTTTTTTTCCTCAAACTATTAAAAATACAGTGAAAATGTTCTTAGTTTTTTTCCAAAAATATCTCTGAAGTCATGAAAATAAATAAATAAAAATTATTTTGAATGGAAAGTTCAGTTGATAAATGGATATAACAACAGGCAATGCAAAAATAACACGTCAGCAGTTACATGATATTTTTTCTCTCAATCATTTTCACCTAGAAGAATTAAAAAAATAAAAATAAAAATAAAACCTCTGCTCTCTTTTCCTCATCTCTCCTCCTCCTCCTCGAGAATCCGAGTTAAGATGAAAATTTATTGGTTAATTGATTTGATTTTTTCATACACTTCGAAAAATTGATATCCAAAGATCTTTATTACTTTTTTCCGTAAAAAATCGAAAAAGTTATTGGTAAAAGAATTTCAGCAACACCAATTATCCGTGTTGAATTCGACAGCAAAAACAATAAAATCCAAACGTGACTCGGAATTAGTGGCCGAGTTTGGAAGGTCGCAATCTTCAAAAATAGTCAAGTTTCTATTTTTCCAAAATTTCCAATAGCGGATCCCAAAGTAATTACACCACTTTAGTTGGGAGTTGTTCAGAAGTGTATTAGACATTAAATTGTAATGTAGCCATTATTGAAGGGAGCTTGTCCAAAACCAATAATGGAATTCAACTGGAATACAAGACTACCCAACTCATCTTGCACCAAAACAATCTCTTCAAACGTGAAACAATTCCCTTTATTTTGTGATAACATCTGTTATTCCATGTCGGTTGGAGATGAGTTAAAAATAATTCTTATAAGGCCTGTCAGTTTATCACCTTGCATAAACCTTTTGGGACAGGTCCCAAAAAATAAAATCGTGAGGACTCCGATCCAAAGCGAATAATATATACAGAACTCGATCGAATCCTTCTCCCCGATCGGATCCCCCATCATCGGGTATGCGAGACGAGGCCCCAAGTTCGGATCTGCTGCTACGTGTACGATCCAGATCCATCCTAATTTTTCTATATAAATCACCTTCTGATTTCAACTAAGCTTTCGCTTTTCATTTTCTGGACTTACATTCTGTTCCTTTCTTTTTCTCTCCACCAATAGTTCCTGTATCCGCTGCCTGGACTTCGAGATTCATCTTCTCAGCCAATTTTCCTTTCGCTTTCGCCCATATTCAACAGGTTTGTCCTCCCTTTCCTCTTCTTCATCCTTCTTTCTTTTGTTCTTTGTTTAATTCTTTCTCCATGAGCTCGACAAATGCTTCTAGTGAAACGGTGGGAGACAATGGGGAAGTCCCTCCGAGTAGCATTCCTGGTAGGAGCAAGGGATCGGCTTCAGAAAAAGGAAGTCAACCCTTCGGCTTTGGCCAGTCTACTACCTCCTCTAAAAAGAAGGCTCCATGCCGATTATCGGGATGGACAGTATAAGTTCAACGGTCAAGGAGGAGGAGCTCGGTTCACTCCTTGCCCAACTGACATTTGAAACGAACTATTTCGTCAGCAAGCCCAGCACCTCACAACGGGCGAACACAGAGTTCACCAACAAGAGAAAGACTGTCATTTACGAGGCGTAGTTGGAGGCCGGCGTCCGCTTGCCCCTGACGAGCTTTGAAGTGAGTGTGTTGAGGTATTTCGACATGTTGATAGGACAGCTACACCCTAACACTTGGCGAACCCTGACTGCTCTTCAAGTTCAGGCAGTGGAGTAGGGTATAGACCTGACGTTGAACTTATTTCAAGCCACCCATGTGGTCGGTCTTCGAGCTGAAACCAAGGACCACAACAATTGATTGACGCCAATATAGCTAAAATGAATGACCTCATGGTGAAGTGTTGACGGGCTGATTCAAACTTTGACGCTCTTTGATCAAAGATGTTTGAGATCGAGGAGAGAGGTCAGAAGGCTTTGGAGCAGGCCGAGGAAGCCGCAAGGAAAATAGCTAAGTTGGAGGTCACTCTAGGCTAAGAGAAAGAGTCCAATTCTGCTTTCAAGGCTGAAATTGAGCAGCTCAAGCTTAAGGAGGCTGAATGGGAAAAAAGAGAAGCTGAGCGAGAAGAAAAGGAGGTCGAGGCGCTGGCTGAGAAGTGCATGGCGTTTAACGTCAAGATATCTTCCGTTGTAAAAGGAAAATATCCTGAACTTAATCTGTCCTTCCTGGATGATGTGTATCCACATGAGGACTAGCCTCTTGTAACAGTCTATTAATTTTAGGTAAAAATTCGAACTATTTTCATATCTTTATGTGTTTAAGTTTATCATTGTGTTTGGTTTATCCTCCTGAGAATACTTGAAAAATCAACATATTCGTGTGTGACGAGGTGAGTGCTCAAAAGCTTAACTGAACAACCTATGATTTCCAAACCGAATTTAATATATTGAAAAGAAAAACATCCCAGAAAAGGAATCTTTAAATAATGAGGATGACGTGGTGCATACCTTGCACTTGATACGCCGATTCCAAGGCTTTGTAAATGCCAAACTTGAGTTTGCTGAAAGATTGTTCGGACATGATACCTATAGTAAAGTGAGGACCTAAGCTCGAGGATGTGGTATGTCCACTCTAGACGAGGTTGGATAATTTATCGACAACAAACTTTTTTCATATAGACCAAGAGTTGTGTGGTAGCACTTGCCGAACTCTTTTTTGGACATGAGTTTGTTGAGGTGTGGATTGCTTATTGAGTTATGAAGTTGACTGGCGATATGTGCTGAGCAATCTCCCATAGGCGTTGTTGGCCTACTTGGCGATGATGCCAAGCACTTAACCATAGGCGTACTTAGCCTTACATGTTAGCAAGTTTTGCAGCGAGGTGTGCCGAACTTGCTTAAGTGATTTGGCAATTTTGGCGATAATGTCGAGCTCTTAGACATAGGCATAGTTAGCCTTACATGTTAGCAAGTTTTGCGGCTAGGTGTGCCGAACTTACTTAAATGATCAAGCGATTTTGGAAATAATGCCGAGCCCTTACACATAGGCGTATCATGATATAAATTTGCTAAGTACTTTGCATAGAATGTGTCATTCATTAAACTTCCATCCAGCAGACAGAAGCATTTACAGGACTTGCCTTTAGGCCAAATCATCATGGCGACAATGATAATAAAAAATGAAGAAACAATGATAATAATGAACAAAAGTTAAGGATGGTTAAATCAGAATCAGTACAAGGTTTATTATGGCATGAAAAATGCCGAGCTATTGATAGTATGGCTTGAGGTTGAGTCCGTTTCAAGACTGCAGAAGCCGTTTGCCTGCGACATTTTCTAGCCTGTATGATCCGTTCTGGCCTACTTTTCGGATAATGTACGGTCCTTTCCAGTTGGGATCCAGCTTGCCTACTCCTGCTGCTGTTTGAGCAGACACCACCTTTTTTAGTACCAACTGTCCGACCCGAAAAGACTTTGACTTGCTCCTGCGATCATGATAAGCTACCATACGCTGTTTGTATGTTGTAGACCGTATCTGTGCAAGCTCCCTGCTTTCTTCAAGCCGATTTAAGTTATACAAGAGACCGGCATTGCTTTCTGTATTAGGAGAAGATGTTTTGATGCCTCATTTTCCTATCTCATATGGGATGAATACTTCAGTACCATATGTCAGTGCGAAGGGTGTTAACCCTGTTGCTGTACGAGTTGACGTCTGGTACGCCCATAGCACATTGTTAAGTTCTTTGGTCTATAAGCCCTTGGCACCTTCAAGCCGCTTCTTAAGTTCGGAGAGGATAGTTCTGTTTGTTACTTCGATCATTCCGTTGGATTGCGGATGGTAGACTGAAGTGAAATTCAACTGGATCTTCAGCTCTGAGCAGAAGTTCTTGAAAACCTGACAATCAAACTATTTGTCATTGTCAGATATAATTAAGTGGGGGATATCGAAACTTGTGATGATGTTTTTATTCAGAAACTTGATGACGTTCACCGGTGTGATGGTTGAAAGTGGCTCGAATTCCAGCCACTTGGTAAAGTGGTCTATCGCCACTAACAAAAACCTTCGCTACCCCTTCACTAAAGAAAAATGACCCAATATGTCAATCTCCTACAGGGCAAAAGGCCACGGGCTATGGATCAGCTTTTGCTTTGTCGAGCTCTAATGTGAAATGTTGGCAAACCTTTGGCATTTGTCGCACCTTTGTATTAGAGCTTTTGCATCAGCCTCCATGGTTGGCCAATAATACCGCTATAGGAGAGCTTTCCAAGCTATGGCCTTTGCACCTTCATGAGCTCCGCAAATTCCTTCATGAATCTCTTTAAGGATATAATCTCCTTCATCATTGCTCACACATAAAGTCCATGGATTGGAGAAAGATCGCCTGTAAAGCTTGTCATCCATTACGGCATATAAGCTCGATTTTTGAACTACCTTTTGAGATTGGGCTTATTCTTCTAGCAAGGTTCTTGACATCAAATACTGGTAAATAGGTAAGCGCCAACCCTCCATTGGCTCCTGTACTTGAACCTAAAAAGTTTCATAAGTTGAGCATGAAATGGTTATAAAAGTGATGTCTATATTATAAACCGGAATGTTGAGACAAGCTCTCTTAGCCAGAGTATCTACTTCCATATTCTCTGCCAGGGGTATCTGAATGATTGACCAAGCTCCCATTTTTTCCTCCAACCTGGCTAACAAGGCGAAAGTCAGCTCTTTGTAGTGGATCATAGAGTGATCCTTGGCTTTAAAATTTTTCTTTTAGTTGGCTGACTACCAGTTGGGAATCTGAGAATATCTCTATGATGTTCGGCTTCACTTCTATTGCCAACTGTAGCCCGTAGCATAGGGCTTTATATTTCGCTACATTGTTGGATGCTGGATAGGTCAGGCGTACCATTGCTCGAATGCGGACTATCATTGGGCTCATCAGAAATACTCCGGCCCCTGCGCCATGCGAGCTTGAGGCCCCATCAACATATAACTTTCTATGATGTTTTTGTCTGCTCGGGAATAAGTTCATGTAGCTCAGCCACAAAGTTCGCCAGTATCTGTACCTTCATGGATGTTCGTGGCTCATATTGAAAATCAAACTCTCCCAGGCGAGCAGCCCATTCTGTCAATCATCCCGAATATTATGGCCTCTGTAACACCTTTCTCAAGTTTGAGTTTGTACACACTGTAATCGTGCGCACCTGAAAGTACAGACGGAGCTTGACCGTTGTTGTGATAAGTGCAAGAGCAAGCTGGTCTAAGACTGGATAATTGAGCTCGACACCCCGAAGTACTTTGCTTGTGTAGTAGATAAGAAATTGTTGGCCCTCCTCTTCTCTGACTAGGACCAAACCTACTGCACCTGCTGAGACAGATAAGTAAATGTATAAAATCTCACCAACCAGTGGTCTGCTGAGCAGTGGCGGAGTTAAGAGGAACTGCTTCAAGGTCTGGAATGCTTGTTGGTATTCTTCTATCCATGTAAAGTTTTTGAGGTTTTTGATTGCTCGGTAGAATGGCAGACACCGTTTGGCCAAGAAAGATATAAACTTGCCCAAAACTGTGATTCTTCCATTCAATTTCTGAAATTCTCGGATTGTTTTGAGTGGATCCATGGTCATGATTGCCTTAATTTTCTCCGAATTTTCCTCGATCCTTCGCTTCGATATCATAAAGCCGAGGAATTTTTTGGACTGCACCCCGAAGGCATATTTTTTAGGGTTGAGCTTCAGGCCCGAATCCCTGAGTCTTTGGAAGGTCTCTTTCAGTTTGGTGCACATGCCTACTAAGGTTCGGCTCTTGACGATCATATTGTCCACATAGATCTCCATATTTCTCCCTAACTGCTCGGCGAACAGCTGATTCATTAGCCTTTGGTAAGTGGCCCTTGCGTTCTTTAATTCAAAGGGCATGATTCGATAACAGTAAGTTTCTCTGTGAGTGCTGAACGTTGTTTTCTATTCATCTGCTGGGGCCATCGAAATCTGATGGTAGCCTACTGAGGCATCGAGGAAGGCATACTCTTCGAATCTCGTCATGGAATCCACAAGTATGTCAATGTTTGGCAGCGAAAAATAGTCTTTCTTGCATTCTTTGTTTAGATCGGTAAAATCAACACACATTCTCCATCTGTCACTGCTCTTCCTGACAAGCACCACGTTGGCTAGCCAGTCCGGATAGAATATTTTCCTGATAAAATTGATCTTCAGCAAAGTTACGATCTCCTGCTCGATGGCCAATTGTCTCTCGAAGGCATTTTTTTTCTTCTATTTTACTGGCTTACATTCTGGCTGGACATTCAACGAGTGAAATATTAAGTCCTTATTGACCCCCTGGATGTCTGAGGTTCTCCAGGCAAAAATATCAATGAACTCACGAAGCGTTGAGAGTAGAGCTTTCTCCACCCCAGTCTTTCCAGCCGATATCTGAACATTCTTTCTTGGCTTCAAATCGACTACCTGTAATACTTCTGTTGGCTCTGCCTGTCATTCTTCTTTCTATGGTATATCTATTTTGTCCAAGGGTAAAGCCTCATTGGCCTTTCTGAGCATGGTCAAGTACGTCTCTCGGGCAGTCTTCTGATTTTCCCTTAAAATTGCCACTCCATCGTCTGTGAGAATTTTAAGCACAAGATTTTTCATCGAAACACAGGCATCCATCTCGAATAGTAGAGGTCAGCCGAATATCACATTGTAAGACAATGGAATATCGACCACCATGAAATCTACTCGGCAAGCACATACCACCGAATCATCTCCGAGCACAACAGATAAATTTGCTAGACCATCTACCCGGACAGGCCTTCTGGATAAACCAATTAAAGAGACGTTGAATTCCTCAAGTCGATGGTCCGACATTCCTAATGCTTTGTATGCTTGGGCTGTTATGAGATTGACCGCACTTTTTGTGTCGGCCAATATTCGCTGGACCAATAACTCTTGAATGACTACTTCAAAAACTAAAGCATTTGTGTGTGGGTGCCGAACATGTGCCCCATCCGCTGCTGAAAACTGAATCGTATTTTGGGCTGAGCTCACCCCTCGTCAAACTAATATGACCTCTTTGGCCTTCCTCTTTCAAAAATGATCTCGTTGTTCTCCCCCGGCAATCACATGTATAACCCCCGTTGGTGCCCTCTTGCCCCATTAGCTCTGTTTCTGTTCGGTTGGGGAGAAGGCAACCTCTTCCTCTTCCCTCTTTTCTCTGGCTTAGCAAATCGAGCTAGGATATCTTTCCGAATCAGGTGCTCAATCTCCCGTTTGAGTTGCCCACAATCTTCAATTTCATGGCCTTTATCTATGTGAAAAGCACAGTAAAGGCCCTGATCCATGTTCGAGTCTTCCCTCATGGGTCTCGACCAATTAACCTATCAATTCTGCTTTAGCCAATCTAGTATATGTTCACGAAAGGCAGTTAGGGGTGTGAATCTTTTATCTCTTCGGTTGTTCGAGTGTGGAGTAGTAATCGCATATGATCGGTTATGCCAGCTGCCCCTACGGTATTTCTTTAAGTCTGTCTTGCTGGAATTTCCCCCTCCCCGAGCTGCTTTTACGCTTTCACCTCCTTCCTTCTTAGATGTCCACGATCTATGTGAGGCATGGAGAAGATGTCGAGTCTCATCCATGCGGATGGACTTGTGTGCTCTTGATATGAGCTCAATAAAGTCATTTGGGAGTTTCTTGCTTAAGGAGTCGTTGAAATCCTGACACCGTGTGTTTCGAATAAGGGCATTGATGGCGACCTCCGGGTTTAAATTTTGCATGTCCATGGCCACATCATTAAACTTTTCCACATAGGCCCGCAATGATTCGCCCTTTTCTCGTTGCACCAGGTTCAAGTCTGCGGATACCTTGTTCGGGTGAATGGCGGCCACGAACTTTGCGATGAACATGTCACTGAACTGCTCAAAATTCTCAATAAATTGCGATGACAAGTTTCAAAATCAGATCTGAGCTGAGTCTGACAAGGTCTGTGGGAATATCTTGCACAAGGCGAATTCGTCCGCTGTGAGCACCAGCATAGTGTGTTAGAACTGATCAATATGAGCTCGGGGATCGGTGTTGCCAAGGTCTGTGGAAAATAGGGCAGCTAAGATTTCCCGTGAGAGGAATGATCGAAAACTACCCTGGTATTATAGTGTTTTTCAGTTTTGTTGCCTTTGAATTCGATCGTCCAAGAGGCGGTTAAATTGCTCGGTAGTTAGGGTAATGGTGGAGTTGGGATTTTAGGGCAAGGCTGGTGAGTAGGGTTTTCAAGCAGGAGGCTGCGAAGCCCAAGGTAGGTTGGTGTTTTATGAGGGTAGAGGTTGAGGTTGAGCTTGGGCGACGATGGCTGATAGTGCGATAATGAGGGATTATGCAGTCTGAGGGATAATGTGGGAAGTGATGTTTGGGATTACCATGGCTGGGAAAGCAGAGGTGGTGTCGTTGAGTTGAGGAAGAAACTGTTGTGTTTCAGGCGGAATGGGATTGGATGTTTGGTTTTCCTGTTGGAAAGTGTTTAGGTTGAGGTATGAGAAAAGGTCTATGTTCTACGCTCATCGTAACAAATGATGACAGGCAAAATGAACAGCAAGTTTCTTGCGATCACCTGCAAAAAATAAACAAAGGATCGGTAGATTTCTGACAAGAGAGTCTCCGACGGTCAAGTGAGGATTTATGTGTAAAATAGTAGGAATTTCTAGCAAAAGATTAAGTAACCATTTCATACTTGTGTTTTCTCTCTTTATAGAAGGAATCAGCACGTTTGCAAGAGATAATGGAAGGAATTTTTCATTCTTTTCGGCCACTAACCCATTTTCGGCGATTCTTAAGGGAAACGTGGGTTAGTGGTAACTGTTTGTACATCATGGTGGAGTTATTTTCAAAACACGTTTTTAACCGAACTGTTGTCCAGTTAGAGAGCCCGGGTAACTTGAACCTTGGATCGGTTTACGAGGATTCTCATTGAGCTATGTGCTCGGCTAATACTGGATAGTTGAACCGATCCCTGAGTTCGGTTGTTATCATTTTGGATTTGCTATTGATTTTTGTTTGCCATTTTTTATTTTTTTAGATTTCTACGTCTGAATATCGGAGAGTTGGTAATTTTTTAAAAAGAAGAAGACAAGGGGAGAGAAGAGTTTTTTTATTTTTTTTATTTTTTGGACAAGTGAAAATGATTAGGAGAGAAAATATCATGTGGCCGCAAAAGTTGCAAAAAATGGGTTAATGGCCGGAAAGAACAGAAAACTCCTCACATATCTCTTGCAAACGTGCTATCTCCTGCAAACGTGCTGACTCATCATATAAAAAGAGGAAAAACAGGTATAAAACACTAACTGAATCTTTTGCTAAAAATTCCTACTATTTTACACAGAAATTCTCACTTGACCGTTGGAGACTCCCTTATCGAAAACCCACCAGTCCTTATTTACTTTTTGCTGGTAATCGCAAGAAACTTGTTGTTCATTTGACCAGTCATCAGGCAATAATATTTTTGAGAATTTTATTTGGTTTTGCATCTTATTATTCCATTGAGGAATTGATAATTCCTTTTCTATTTGGAATTGGTCGTAGGGGTGTTCAAAATCCGACCCTACTCGAACAATCCGCACCATAAGGAATTCGGGTAGGGTTATGAGGATTGTTATGGTCGGGTAGGGTTAGAGATTTTAAGTTTGTTCGGGTTCGGGTCGGGTTAAACCCTCATTAACCTGAAAAATAAATATTCTCCTCCCAAAATGCGGCATTTTAATAATCAGGTAAGTTCGGATCAGGTTGTTCCTACCCAAATTCCCTTTTAAATAATTTAAAATAAAAAAAAAATAAATTCTGGTTATTCGGCTGGGACCCAAAATTGTGCAGATTATTCGGATAGGGGCCCGAACTATTTGTAGGGCAGGGTAGGATTAGGATATAGGGAAAAGTTCGGGGTTCGGGTTATTCGTGTTTGGGTCAAGTTCACCCGAACCCGCCCGATTAACACCCCTAATTGGTCGCCAAGTTGAATTCGATGGCAAAAACAATAAAATCCATAGTTATTAAAATCGGATCGGATCGGTCGGTTTAACTACGAACTGACAGGCCAATCAGTTGGTTCAACTATTAAAAACCGAATTGAACCGAAAAAATCAAAAAATTGGAGAACCGGATATAACCGAATTTTTTTGCTAAAAAATATAAAAAATTATTTTTTTTATTTTTTCACCCACACACATATATTTATTTATTTAGAAAAATTAGTTTTTTAAATTTTAAGTATATCACTTAATAATTTAATATACTTATTATATTTTTGATTCATTATAATCAAATATATATATATATATATATATATATATATATATATATATATATATATATATATATATATATATATAATTATTTATTTATTTAAAAAAATTATTATTTTAAATTTTAAATATATCACTTAATAATTTAATATACTTATTATCTATTTGAATCATTGTAATAGTATATTAAATTATTAAATAATATCTTTAGAATTTAAAATATTAATTTTTTTCAAATAAATAAATAATAAAAATTTAATATATATATATATATATTAAATTTTTATTATTTATTTAAAAATTAATATTTTAAATTCTAAAAATGTCATTTAATAATTTAATATACTTATTATCTATTTGAATTTATTGTAATTAAATATAATTATATTCATATATGCAAGGTTAATATTTTTTATATTTACTTTATTAGTACTCCATCTAAACACGAAATTATTTGCATGATATGATTGTATTTTTATATTTCTAACATATGATATTCAATAATCCATAATTAATCATTTATAATAAAATTAAAATTATATTTTTGTAATTTATTATTAAAATATTTGTGATATATATTTAATATTTGATGAATATTTTTTTTAATTTTTATACAATAGTATTCAAAAAATTATAATAATTATAATATTTTAAAAATAAAAAAAAACTCGATTGAATTTAATTGAATTGGTTGAACTACGAATCTAGTCCAATTTTAATAACATTGATAAAATCCAAATGTGACTCGGAATTAGTGGCCGAGTTTGGAAGGTCGCAATCTTCAAAAATAGTATTTTTCCAAAATTTCTAATAGTGGATCCCAAAGTAATTACACCACTTTAGTTGGGAATTGTTCAGAAGTGTATTAGACATTAAATTGTAACGTAACCATTATTGAAGGGAGCTTGTCCAAAACCAATAATGGAATTCAACTGGAATACAAGACTACCCAAATCATCTCGCCCCGAAACAATCTCTTCAAACGTTAAACAATTCTCTTCATTTTGGATTTGCTATTGATTTTTGTTTGTCATTTTTAATTTTTTTTAGATTTCTACGTTTGAATATCGGAGAGCTAGTAATTTTTTAAAAAGAAGAAGACAAGGGGAGAGAAGAGTTTTTTATTTTTTGGACAAGTGAAAATGATTAGGAGAGAGAATATCATGTGGCTACTGACACGTTGTTGTTTTTATATTGGCTGCCGTTATTTTTGTTTATCAATTGAATTTTCCGTCCAATGTGGGTATTTTTCATCTAATTCGATCATTTTGGGGCAATTTTTTGATTAAAAAAAAGAATTGACGGCATTTCCCTCCATTTTCAATAGATTGAGGGAAAAAAAACCCTCTCGTGACTTAATTTTATTAAAAGATTTGTATTAATTGTGTACCTAAATATTAAATGCCTATCTGCTTTACATTAAGGTTTTGGCATAATTATTAGGGGGACCCTTAGTTGACTTTTCTGATTATCCCATAATTAATAACGATGATAGTGGTGGCACAACTCATGAAATACTTCGATGCAGCACGATTAACCGTTTGCGATGCACATATGGATTTAAACTAAAGACAAAATAGTAGTAATAATTTTTTTTTTAATGTGTATTGGTTTTGCACTATTAAACTAAAGACAAAATAGTAATAATTTTTTTTAATAATTAAAAAAATTTCATTGTCATGGTTTTGGAGTATTAAATTTGTGGGAGTGGTTAGAAAATGACAATGAAATTTTTTTAATTATTTTTAGCATTAAAATTTCAAAAAAATGTAGAAAAACGATATTATCTCTTAAAGCAACTAATCAAATAATTTCATGTATTTTAAAAAATATAGTGGAAAAAAGAGAGACTTTTTGAAAATTTAATAAAAAAATAATCCAAAAATAATTTGCACTATTTTTTTATCAATTTAAAAAATTTAACAGCAAAAAATGACCTTCCTTCTATGATACTACTATTTAAATAGAAAAAAGAATGGCTTATAATATTTTTGATTTTTAATGTGGATAATGAATTTTTTATTACTTATCAGTCATTACTTACTGTTTCTTATTTTGTCGAGAATGTTTCAAATCTGTTTGTTTTTTCTCGCAATTTGAAGTTCCTTTTTTTAACTGTAAATATGATTTTTTAAAATTAAAAAAAAATTAATACATTTTTTTCTATCTAATCCTTATTTATTTTGATATTTTAAATATTTTTTTATTATTTAAATTGAGATGTTTCAATAAATTTTTTATTCTGTACCAAAAGTCAAAAGCAATATTTTAAAGAACGAATTACAATGACAACATAATCATACATCAATATTAATTAAAATAACAAAATTATATGAATTTTGGTCGTAAATCATCTAGCAAATGACGTCCACCCAAACAAAAATCATGGGAATTCATTTCCAAGGATTATTAATTCTCAGTGGAGAACGACGTCAGAGAATAACAACCTGCTCGTATTTCGTAAAAATAAAAAATTTTAAATATTATTAATAAGAAATTTAATTTTCGCAGTTGAAATGTGATGTATTGTGTTCATGAACCATCATATTGGTGGAATGTATTATAATTTAACGAACTGAATTATTACTTTTTATAGTTGATTTTTTTAATTTATTTTTAAAAAATTAAATTTATTTTTATCTAAATTCGAGATAAGAATTTTTCATGAAACAAATAAATAATTTATTAATCCATAAAATCAATAACCACCTCTTTACTATTATTTTAATTTCTTTCAGCTATTTGTTTTTATGTCAATTTTTTATTAGTTTAATTTATGAATTTGTTCATTAATTTCACAGGAATAACTGTTTGAGTTGATTATATTTTTGAAATACTTTATTCGTTTTTTTTATTTGTCACTTTTGAATAAAATTTAAATTTAATTTATCTATCAATTTTAAAATTTTAATATAATTTAATTTACTTTTTCAATAAAGTTATAACTAATTAAATTTAATAATTTAGTATTAATTAAATAATTTAATATTAAATTTAAATTTATTTATTATTTTTTAATTATAATAAAAATAATAAAAGTGACAAATAAAAAAGAATAGAGGGAATAATTTTTTATCCACTATACAGTACAATTAATTGAAGACAGAGTTGTAAAATTAATGTGGAAATAAAAGTGAAAGGACAGGAATAAGTTTGATTTTGTGAAGGAATATATTACTTCCATTTCTTTTTTGTTTTTCTACGACGGGGGAAAGAAAGCAAATTCATTGACAGGAAAAAAGAGCTTAAATTATTGGCTGCCTTATATGTATGTATGTATTAGAGAAAGGAACAAATCGATATCGTGAAAGCAATAAATGCATAACATGGTCCGTTCTTCTTCCCTCTGATTTGGGATACATATTATCACATGCATGAGATTCTTTACTCGGTACATATTTCATATCTTATCTCTATTTGTACAGTATTTTTTATTTAACAGTCCGTATTTAATATATTCACAATTATTTATTCAAATCATAATATTATAAATGATGGATTTAATAAAAATAAAAATAAAAAAGAATGGATTAGCAGTAAGCATGTTTGCAACTAGGGATCCGGTGGGGACCCGCCTCGAATGGGGCAGAAAATCCTCAAAAAACTCTCATGTGGGGGTGGGGATGGAGATGGGGAAGAAGTATTTCCCAACTTAGAATTTGGGACAGAAACGAAAAATGTGGTCTCCATCCAAAAATTTTTCCGCCCCCAAATTTTAATTACTAAATTTATTTATATTTATATAATTTAGTTTTAAATTATATTTAATTTTAATTTTATTAATTGTTAAAATTTATATTAGTTTGATTTGTAATTAAATTTATATTTTTAATTATTAAATATTATATTTCAATTATAATTAATTATTAAATATTATATTTTAGTTATAATTAAATTTTTTTAAAAAATAAAAATATTTTTTATGCGAAAACGAGAACGAAAAATTTTTTTTTTCCTGAAATACTATCGATTTTCATCTCCGCCCCGTCCTTACAGGGGCAATACCTGGAAAGGCACTCCCGCGCCACGATCATCACTATTTGCAACTTATCCATTACGTATCTCGCGTTCTAGAAGCTCGAAAAGAATCAAATTAAGAGGCTTGGATGTGGTAGGGATTCAGAACCCACTTTTCGTGCGTTTTTCAATTAATAGACTCGATTATGTCTGAAAAAGTTTCAAAATTATATTCCAAATATATGGGACGTATATTTGAATATATATATATATATATATATATATTTCACATTCTTATTTTGTTTCTAAAATGAGCTAATCTTAAGATAGATTCACAAAAATATCGCCAACAGTATAATAAAGAGCAACCGAAATGCTGAAAGCAGTGTTATCTTAGAGATAATACTGGAATAATTTAACGACTTTTAATTCAATTGTATATGTCAATTGAAATCTGACGACATGGACGACACCGCAACCATACAAACAGAAAATTTCTCATCCCTCTAATTTGCCCCCAAAAAAGTGGAAAACTTGCATAACGTCACCAAGGTGGAACTTCAAAAACAAAACTGAATTATTTCCCTTTTTTAAATAATGTTTTTTTTAAAAATTTACAAAATTGTTTTACCGGGAAATGCATTCATACCACATCCAAAATTGATTTTTAAAAAAATTTACAATTTTTTTTTCTTCGAAACCGCTACAGATTATAATAGTTTAATAGAAGTCAATTTATGTCAGTATTTATTATTAAATTAATAAATAATATACAAAATTGATATCAGTTATTAACTTTATTTCAATTGATATAGATGCATTCATAAATTTGCAGGTTCAATTCCTATCACCCCTTAACTTTTAAATTTACTTTTGCATTCATAAAAAGTTGTCTTTTATAAAAAAAAAAAAAACACAATACTAATGTAATCTCACTTTCCCTTCCTTTCCTTTTTTTCATTATAAAATTTCTGCTTTAGATCCATATATTTTTAAAAAGAAAAAGGAACGTTGGTTCCTTTAAGTTTTTGAATTGCTTATATTGGATTCTCACTTAATGGTCTTAACAGTGGTCAGCTTTGAATTTGATATGAGTTTTTCAAAAAAAAAAAAAATAATGGGATTTAATATTAAATTTTATTAAAATATAAGCATCCAAAATAAAAATTTCTAATAGTGCGAAATTTGAAAATGTGTTTTTCTAAAAATTTTGGTTGCATACGTATTTGATGAGCTTGCCACGTCTATCAAAATTGTCAATTTTAAAGTCAATACGAATGATTCAAAAAGAAAAAAATTTAAATTTTGAATTTTTAAAATACAAAGAAAAATGTAATAGTTTGGATTTTTTTTGAAGATAATAGCTTGAAAATATGAAACTGTATTTTTACTTCTTTAAAATAAGAAAATCACTTCTACAGCTTGTATAATACAAATAAATTGATTTGATGTGCAATTTGTAACTTGTGTTATATTATTATAATAGTCAAATATAAAATTATTTGTTTGATTAGAAGTAAGACTAAATTAGTAATAAAATGCATAGTTATTAAAACTGGACCGAACTGGTCTGTTGAACCGATTTAATCGCAAACCGACAGGCCAGTTGATTGGTTCAACTACTGAAAATTTACCGGGTAGAACAGAAGAACCGGACAAAACAAAATTTTTTACTAAAAAGTAGAAAAAATCATTTTTTTTTGTATATTTTCACCCATATATATATATATATATATATATATATATATATTTGAAAAAATTAGTATTTTAAATTTTAAGTATATCACTTAATAATTTAATATATTTATTATATTTTTGATTCATTATAATCAAATATATATATAATTATTATTATTATTTATTTAAAAAAATTAGTATTTTAAATTCTAAATATGTCACTTAATAATGATATATTAAATTATAATGATCATTATAATGATATATTAAATTATTAAGTGATATATTTAGAATTTAAAATACTAATTTTTTTCAAATAAATAAATAATAAAAATTTAAAATATACATATATATATTAATTTTTTATTATTTATTTTTATATATATTAAATTTTTATTACTTATTTATTTGAAAAATTAGTATTTTAAATTATAAATATGTTACTTAATAATTTAATATACTTATTATTTATTTAAATTTATTGTAATTAAATATAATTATATTCATATATGCAAGGTTAATATTTTTTTGTGTTTACTTCATTAGTACTTCATCTAAATTTGAAATTATTTTCATGATATGACTGTATTTTTATGTTTTTAATATATGATATTCAAAAATTTATAATTAATTACTTGTAATAATAAAATTAAAATTATATTTTATAACTTATTATTAGAATATTTATGATATATATTTAATATTTGATGAATATTTTTTTAATTTTTATATAATAATATTTAAAAAATTATAATATTTTAAAAATAAAAAAAATTCAGTTGAATTCGGTCGAACCAACAGCCTGGCCTATTTTTTATCCTGTCCGGTTTTTATAACATTGATAAAATGGAAATTTCTTCCTTAGATAAAGCCATGCAACTACCAGCAACCCCTCCTGTAGGGCGGGTCTTCTCTTTCTAGAATCATTGAACTCGATAATAACGGGGTCAGTATCTGAACTACTACCAACATCAACTGAGAGACCTAAACCGAAGAATTTAGTTATGTATTATATGACAAATCGACACTGACGTGTTTTTGTCAACTCCACATTCAAACTCTAGCTCGTTGCCGGATCCAGCAGCCGTCACCGTAAAATATGTCTAATCATTAAACATTCGACATTCGTTATAGCAAGCGGATATTACCGGCCATGGCATCTATAATTGCCGGAGATGATTTGGCGAGAACATCGACGGGAAGCAGGCGGAGCTTTGGGTCCGGGAGTCGCCGGAGCTGGAATACTGGGGTTGATGTGTTTAGCCGGAGCAGGGGAAGGGAGGAGGACGAGGAGGAGCTCCGGTGGGCCGCTATCGAGCGGCTGCCGACGTATGACCGATTAAAGAAGGGAATGCTTAGGAACGTTCTTGAAAATGGAAGGGTGGTTGAAAGCGAAGTTGATGTACGGAAACTTGGATTTTC
The DNA here is from genome assembly GCA_037975025.1 of Excoecaria agallocha. Taxonomy (NCBI): domain Eukaryota; kingdom Viridiplantae; phylum Streptophyta; class Magnoliopsida; order Malpighiales; family Euphorbiaceae; genus Excoecaria; species Excoecaria agallocha. The sequence goes on along the minus strand of CM075806.1, from coordinate 2,612,446 downwards.
GGATAGGAAACGGCTGATGGAGAGCGTAATTAAGGATGCCGAAGAGGATAATGAAAAGTTTCTTGGCAGACTAAGAGACAGAATTGATAGGTCTCTGTTTTTAATACGTTTTTGTTTGAAAAATTAGAAAAGGTACAGATTTTGATTATATACTGAAAGAAAAAGACTGTTTTAATTGTTGTTTTAGGGTGGGAATTGAGATCCCAAAGATCGAAGTTCGGTTTGAACATTTATCAGTGGAAGGAGATGTTCATATTGGCAGCAGAGCTCTTCCTACTCTTTTTAATGTCACTCTTAACACCATGGAGGTGATGCTTTTAAATTATTATTATTATTCAGAGCTTTCTCAGAATCTGGAAAAAATATTTGACAAATTAGGCTATTGCTTTCCGGTTAAAGGAGAATAAAGTTCTTGGTTTGTCAGAAATAGAATGCTGAAACTCAGATTTATCTTTTTTTTTTTTTTCTTTTCTTTTTGTCTTTTCTTCGTTTTCTACTCTGTTATCTTTCTTTTCTTTTCTTCTAATGATGGTGAATTTGATTCTTAATTATTTTCTTTCTCGTAACTAGGAGGTTCCATAAAACCCTTTTTAAAAAAAAAAAAAAATTCATTTACATAATTATTGATTATGTTTTTTCTATTTGGGTTTCTCATACGCAATAGAATATTCTTGGGCTTATTAGACTTGCTCCATCAAATAAGAAAAGAATCCAAATTCTTCGAGATATCAATGGGATTGTCAGACCATCGAGGTATTCCTATAATACTGAGCATTTTATTTTATTTTTTATTCACAATTTTACAGGCAAAAAGGTGGAATAATATTAGTCATAATGACGTTTTTCCATATAATTGATACGTTTTTTTCCATTAATTATTTCCATCGCAATTTTCAGGATGACCCTACTACTTGGTCCTCCAGGTGCAGGAAAAACAACATTATTGCTGGCACTTGCTGGGAAACTTGACAAGGATCTAAGAGTATATATAAATATTTATATCTCTGACATGAAATTAACTTAGTTACATTTATATCATAAATTTAATTTATATTTGGGTAATTATGGAAACAGAAATCAGGGAAAATCACCTATTGTGGTCATGAATTGCGTGAGTTTGTTCCTCAGAGAACTTGTGCTTACATTAGTCAACATGATCTTCACTTTGGAGAGATGACAGTGAGAGAGACATTGGATTTTTCGGGACGATGCTTAGGTGTTGGGACAAGATATGAAATGCTAGCAGAACTTTCAAGAAGGGAAAAGGAAGCAGGAATTAAGCCAGATCCTGAGATTGATGCATTTATGAAAGCAACAGCAGTTTCAGGACAAAAAACTAGTTTGGTTACAGACTATGTTCTCAAGGTTTGTTTAGTTCTCTTCAATTAAACTTCCTGTTAATTAATCTGATAAGCATTATGATTGATTAATGCTGAATTATTCCACAGATACTTGGATTAGATATTTGTGCTGATACTTTGGTTGGTGATGAGATGCGAAGGGGTATCTCTGGAGGACAAAAGAAGCGTGTGACTACTGGTATGTTTTCCCTTACAAGTCTAAGAATTGTGAATAGTTTAAACCTAGTATCTGATGTCAGTAAACTGGAAACAGGAGAAATGTTGGTGGGGCCTGCAAAAGTACTTTTAATGGATGAAATATCAACTGGGTTGGATAGTTCTACAACTTTTCAGATCTGTAGGTTCATGAGACAAACGGTACATATCATGGAAGTAACCACAATCATTTCTCTCCTGCAGCCAGCACCAGAAACTTATGAGCTATTTGATGATATTATCCTACTTTCAGAAGGTCAGATTGTTTATCAAGGTCCGCGCGAAAAGGTCCTCGAATTCTTTGAGTATATGGGCTTCAAATGTCCTGAAAGAAAAGGGATTGCTGATTTTCTACAAGAAGTAACTTCCAAGAAGGATCAAGAACAATACTGGTACAATAAGGATAAGCCTTATAGATTTATCGCAGTTCCTGATTTTGTACAAGGCTTCAACTCTTTCCACCTTTGCCAACAGCTTGCAACTGATCTTAGCTCTCCTTATGATAAATCAAGAGCTCACCCTGCTGCATTGGTGACTGAAAAGTATGGAATTTCGAATTGGGAACTGTTCAAGGCTTGTTTCTCCAGAGAGTGGTTAATGATGAAGCGAAACAAGCCTGTGTATATATTCAAGACGTTCCAGATATTTGTCATGTCGGTAATTGCTTTCACAGTGTTTCTTAGGACAGAGATGAAAGTAGGGACTCTTGCAGATGGACAAAAGTTCTTTGGGGCATTGTTTTTCAGTCTAATTAATGTGATGTTTAACGGGTTAGCAGAACTTGCATTGACAGTTATGAGACTTAATGTCATCTTCAAGCAAAGGGATTTCTTGTTCTATCCTGCTTGGGCTTTTTCGTTGCCTATATGGGTCATGAGGATCCCATTATCAGCCATGGAATCAGGGATATGGATTATTCTAACATATTACACAATTGGTTTTGCTCCTTCAGCTAGCAGGTAATGCTTTTAAGGGTTTTATATAGCTAAAATTCAAACTATGGTCATACTTGTCGATGACATTTATCTCGGGTTGTTTCCTCAGGTTTTTCAGGCAGTTCCTGGCTTTTTTTTGTATACATCAGATGGCTCTATCCCTCTTTCGATTCATTGCTGCCATTGGAAGAACAAAAGTGGTTGCGAACACACTTGGTACTTTTACTTTGCTTCTGGTTTTCGTGCTAGGAGGATTCGTTATTGCACGGAGTAAGTACATGACTGCTCCTTCCTTCTGAAACTAGTAGTTAAATCAAAGAGTTGGCCTCAAAAACCTGATATCCCATATGCTGCCTAAAAATGTAATTCCTTTATGGCTACAGATGATATTGCACCTTGGATGATCTGGGGTTACTATGCTTCTCCCATGATGTATGGACAGAATGCAGTGATCATGAATGAGTTCCTGGATAAAAGATGGAGTGCAGTAAGAGATTATCTCAGTTTAATTTTGTTGACTAAAGCTCTGCTTTTTATTAAGGATGATAAATTTCTGATTGTTGCCTAATACACAGCCCAATCCAGACCCCAGGATTCATGCAGATACAGTTGGCGAAGCCCTTCTGAAATCTAGAGGCTTCTTTACTGAAGAATATTGGTTTTGGATTTGTATTGGAGCACTGTTGGGGTTTTCTCTTCTATTCAACGTCTTATTTGTTGCTGCATTGACTTACTTGAATCGTAAGTCCATCTGATGATAGCTGTTCAAGGTTTTTGTTAAAAATGAAGTCTGATTGAGCAACTCATTTATCCGAAAGTTCAATTTCTTTTCAGCTTTGGGCGATTCGAAGGTTGTCATTGTGGATGAAGATGAGAAAGACAAAACAGAAGGTTTTATGTGTTCACTGAACCCTATCACATGCACATTACGTTCAGGACTATCACAAAACATCATATTTTATGAGAGAGATTTCAAGAAATGTCTAAAACGCTAATGAATAACTACAGGTGTCGATATGGCAGTGAGGAATTCTTCACAAACTGGTGCTGCTACTAGCAGTTCATCCAAAAGAGGAATGATTTTGCCCTTTCAACCGCTTTCACTTGCATTCAACCATGTGAATTACTATGTGAACATGCCTGCAGTAAGTCATTCCTCTTCTAAACAGCTAATTTTCTTATCTGAACATATAGCATTTTGTTTCAGCTTTTAATTGGGGTGAACAATGGGGTTGCATGGTAACAGGAAATGAAGAATCATGGGGTTGGAGAAAAAGAACTTCAGTTGCTACAGGATGTTAGTGGTTCATTCAGACCTGGCATACTAACAGCACTAGTGGGGGTGAGTGGTGCTGGCAAGACCACACTGATGGACGTGCTAGCAGGAAGGAAGACAAGTGGGCGTATAGAAGGGACTATTCGCATCTCTGGTTACCCAAAAAACCAAGCAACGTTTGCTCGTATCAGCGGTTATTGTGAACAAAATGACATTCATTCACCATATGTTACTGTTTACGAATCTCTGGTGTTCTCTGCTTGGCTCCGCCTTTCCAATGATGTAGATCAAGGAACAAGAAATGTATGCAGTGCTTTTTTTAACTATTAGTTCTACATCACTCTTAATTGTGGACAAATGATTATAAGGTGATCTTTGCAGGTGTTTGTTGAAGAAGTTATGGAGTTGGTGGAGCTAAATCCAATTCGAGATTTTCTCGTTGGACTTCCAGGAGTTGATGGTCTGACAACAGAGCAAAGGAAGAGATTGACAATAGCAGTAGAGTTGGTCGCTAATCCTTCGATTATTTTCATGGATGAACCAACTTCTGGTCTTGATGCCAGAGCTGCTGCCATAGTTATGCGTACTGTGAGAAACACCGTGGATACAGGAAGAACCGTTGTATGCACAATTCACCAGCCAAGCATAGACATTTTTGAGGCTTTTGATGAGGTGTCTTTCAACTTCTTAGATATGCTATGTTTCTTCTTGTTTTGTTTTAAGGTATTTAACTCAATCCTATACTGCTTGTAGCTACTGTTGATGAAAAGAGGCGGCCAAGTAATTTATGCAGGACCCCTCGGTCGCAATTCTGACAAGCTCATTGAATATTTTGAGGTGAGTATTTATCAGAGATAAATAGTTTTTGGCTTTGAAACCAATCATATAGGGCAAATAGTATTTTAATTGATAGGAATTGCTAATGATGTGTGATATTCATGGCTTGATGCAAGGCTATCCCTGGAGTCCCTAAGATCAAGGATGGGTACAACCCTGCAACATGGATGCTTGATATAAGTACTCCTTCAATGGAAACTCAACTGAAAGTGGATTTTGCAGATATTTATGCCAAGTCCCCTCTCTACCAGTAAGTAAATTCTGCATACTCTAGTGCACTGTTGAAAGTTTTAAGGCAAAAAATGCTCAGTTTTGTTTACATCGTTTTGATTCTTTCAAAATTTCAGGAGAAATCAGGAACTTATCGAGCAACTTAGCACTCCGGCCCCAGGCTCCAAGGATCTAAACTTTCCAACGAAATACTCTCAGCCTTTGCGAGTACAATGTGTGGCATGTTTTTGGAAACAACATTGGTCTTACTGGAGAAACGCTCAGTACAACGCTATTCGTTTCTTCCTGACAATAGTCATAGCACTTCTATTTGGTCTCATCTTTTGGGGCGCAGGGCAAAAGAGGCACGTCTTGAACATATTACACAACAACACTGTCATACTCATACTACATTAAAGTGAATACTTTTGATTTATTATATTAAAAATTGTGAATCTGAACTTGCTGAATTAATTTTTTCTGTGAACAGATCTAAACAACAAGATCTAATAAATCTTTTGGGAGCCATATACTCTCTAGTATTTTTCCTCGGTGCAACCAATACTTCTTCAGTGATACCTATTGTTGATATTGAAAGAACAGTTTACTACCGTGAAAGAGCAGCAGGAATGTATTCTGCATTGCCTTATGCATTTGCTCAGGTAAACGAATAAGATCAAAGAAAATCTAACAAAGAACTAGTTAGCTACTCATGAGCAATTTATACAATAACATCTAAGTATTGTTATTGTTGCAGGTGGCAATAGAGGCAGTTTATGTAGCAGTTCAATCAATTATTTACACTCTTATCCTTTATAGCATGATTCAATTTGATTGGAAGCTTGGGAAGTTCTTGTGGTTCATCTACTTCATATATACAAGCTTTGTCTATTTCACATTGTATGGTATGATGGTTATGGCATTGACTCCAGGCCACCAAATTGCTGCTATATCCATGTCCTTCTTCATATCCTTTTGGAACTTGTTCTCTGGTTTTCTAATCCCCAGAATGGTAAGTAAAGTTCTTAATCTAATACATGGACTGGGTCTAGATAAAATTTTTTTTGAAAAGACTGATGTGCGTAATTGATGACAGCAAATACCAATATGGTGGAGGTGGTACTACTGGGGATCACCAGTGGCATGGACAATATATGGGCTGGTGGCATCTCAATTGGGTGATAGCAGTGCAGTTCTTGAAATTCCTGGAGCTACTAATATGACAGTTAAGGCTTTTCTCAAAGAAAATCTGGGATATAGACATGATTTCCTTCCAGTTCTTGCTGTGGTACATATTGGTTGGATTCTTGTTTTCTTATTTGTTTTTGCTTATGGCATTAAGTTCCTCAACTTCCAAAGGAGATGACCAGTGAATACACTGTATAGGCTTAGTTGTTTCTTTCTTCTTTCAGTAGGTCCACCCAGTTTTGAATTTTTTTTCTTTTTTTTTGTCCATAAAAATAATATTTTTTTCAATGGCTCCATTCATAAATAAAATTATGGATGGAGTTCAAGCAAAAAAGTTTGTAGGCATTAGAACGCAGAACACAGCAAAGTCTTTGTTCTGTCTTTTATGTTGATATCATCAGGTTTTATGTTACTGGACTTGTATAATTATCCAGTTTGTATGCTTGCAAGTGCCAATTTTTCTATGAAATATTATATTATGAATTAGAAATATCCTTTAGAAAATAAATAAAGTTGTTGGTTTTTTTTTTAAGGGAGGGAGGAGATCTTTAATTCTTTTGAATTGAGGCCTCATTTGGAAATTGCAAGATCTTATGCCATCGCTTATCAGGGCCATCAAATATTTGCGGCCACATATATTTTACGTAGGGATATAAGTGAATTTTGCCCTCAAACTTTTTAAAATGGAGTGAAAATATTCTTAAATTTTTTTTTCATCAGACTATACCCCTGAAATTATTTTTTTGATTGAAATATACCCTTATTTTGAGCGAAAAATACACATGACAGACAGATTTTACTTCAGCCAATAGAGATGCGACACATTAGCATCTGCGTGACCCCTTCTCTCCTAATCAGCATTCACATGGCCACCACGGACTTCAGAACATTTTCACCCTATTTACGAAAGTTTAAGGGCAAAATACACACTCTCTCCTCTCTCATTCTCCTCCTCCTCTTCTTCAATGGTGAGACTAAAATGAGAGATCTCTTACAAAAATTGATTTTTATCTTTTGTGGAGTCAAGATAACTAGGGATTTAATGATCATATGAAGAAAATCACAAAAAAAAGATGATTTTTGCAAGAAAAATGTTGTTTGGTTTGAGAGACTGCAAGAAAATGTTGTTTGATTTGAGAGAAAATGTAAGAAAATTGCAGAAAAAAATTAAAGCTAAAAGAGAAAAATCTATTTTCTCTTCTTCTTCTTCTTCTTCCTGAAAGCTAATTTTAAATGCTTCTCTTCCTCCACAACTACTCTGATTCTTCAATTTTCATATCCCATATTCAATTTCTCAATCTTTTTCTCTTTGATTTTCCTTAAATTTTTTTTTTCTTTGCCAATTTCATTGCTTTTCTCTGACCTCATTTTGTTCTTGAAGGAAAAGGAACAATTTTTTGGTTCCCTACTTCTTTCACATTCAATTTCTTTACATTATCATCATCTATTTTCTTGAAAATCTCATCCATGGAAAGAATGCAAGAAAATACCCTTCCTTTTAGTTTAAAACCTAATTCTTGAAAGATAATCTTACAACAATCCTGCAATGTTCTTTTAGTATCAATCCTACAATAATAAGAAGAATAGGGTCATCAATCTTGTAGAAGAAGATGAGCAGCGGGATGAAAAAAGAGAAAAAGATGAGAAGGAGGAGGATTGCCATATTAGATTTTTTTTTTTTTATTGCTGACCAGGAGAGATGGTGCCACGCGGATGCTGATGTGTCGCATCTCCATTGGCTGCCGTTAAGTCCGTCAGCCATGTGTATTTTTGGTCCATATATATTTCAATCAAAAAAGTGATTTAAGGGCATTTTCACCTAATTTTGAAAAATTTGAGGGCAAAATTAAATCCCTTTTAAGTAACACCACTACAGTCTAAGACTTTATCTAAATTATATTGGAATCCTTTTCAAATTTACAATTATAAATTCTCAAAGCTAATAATTCTTTACAATTTTACAGCAAATCACATATCCAAAATTACATGTTAATTCCACTTAAATGAAAGTAATAATACTATTTACTAAGAAATTGGAAGAATTTGACTCCTGTTTAAAACACTAAATAATAATAAATCTTCGATAATTACGGTTTTAATATACCAATGATGAAAAAAAATATTAGGGTCCGTTTGTAATGAATGAATTCCATAAAATTTTATAGAATTCATTTAAATCTGGGTGTCGCCTGATCAACAAAAGATGCAAATTGTCTTATTTCCTTTTGCTAATATAATTGTGATTCCAATTTTTCATGTTTAAAATGCAAAAATAAATAAATAAATTTCATAAATTAAATTCCATGCAATTCATTATATTTTCACTAAATTCTATTAAAATAGGTGAAGTTTACAAATAAATTTCGTATTTTTAAGAAACTAAATTTTGAAAAACTATAATACCCTTATTGTATTTGTAGTATATATAATAAATTGTTATTTTCAAATTTTGCTACCGTATACTACTCAAATATATATATATTTATATTTTTTTTTGTTCATGCATTTTTTTAAAATAACAATTAAGTGTTTATTTTTTAAAATCAAATTTTATTAATTTTTAAAGATATAATTATTTTTTTAATTTGATTTATTTTAAGTAATTATTATTAACATGGTTATAATAAATATCATCATCATTATTTTTATTGTTATTATTATTATTGATATTTCCAAAAATATCCAAAAAATGAGTATAAGAAAGAGAAAGGGGATCCAAACATATGTGAGCTTTAAAGAACTGCAAAATAAGAGTGTTCGGTCGAAGCGGAATAAATATTTCGATACTTAAATTAGTTAAAACTCTTAAAAGTATCAAATAAGCATTACCTGAAACCATCTATGATTTCACTATTTATAGTATGCATATGCTAATAGGATCATTAGACTTTTGAGTGTCTAGAAAGTTGACTATCATAATGATGTGATAGCTATATCGAGTAGGTGACTGATGTTAGATAGAGAGATATGGAGGTCATAGTTCTCCGATCGGATTGACATAGGAGCCCAACTATGGGCTCATATCTGAGTTGGACTTTTAGGCCCAGGGGCATAATTATGAAGGATATTATCAATTATTATTCAAAATAATAAAAATTAAACAAAATAATCATGAATAATAATAACAACAATAATAACTTATTATTAATTTTTTAATATAAAAATTTAAAACTTAAATTTTTTTAATAAAAATAAATATTTAAGTTAGTTCTAATAGAATTATGAATAAATTTATTTAATTGAAATATTTTAAAAATATTAGAAATATAATATTACTACCTTTTAAATTAATAAAATTTTAATGGTAAATCGATTCAAATGTCAAGAAGGGTATTATTTCATTATAGTAGGTCACTTATATGTTATAAACTTTATTTAATGCTAAAAATATCTGCAGTCCATCCTATAAATATAAAATTAATTTGGTATCATGTGAATTCTATCTAGAGATAGCAAAGGGACGGATTTGAATTGGATTATAAATGGACCAAAAAATATGAATCATAAATGAACCAATACCTAAATGGTTTGGACAGATTTAAGCCAATCCATGGATTTAATGCATGTATTTTTAATAAAAATACAAAAAAATAAAATATTTCATTAATAATTTAATTTTACTCCAAAAATTAAACTATATACAAATATTAAATATATAAATAGTAAAAAGTAGTCTAACAAAATCTAATCTATTTTGAAAATTTAATATCTTTTCTTATGCTATCTTGAGACTCTTACTCTTCAAATTCAAATAACCAACTATGAGTGGTAATTAAACCCTTCGCATTTTTAGGTAACATAGATGCCCGCCATTTATTGAAAATTCTTCCTCCCATACTGAATGTTAATTCTAAAGCAATTGTAGTAATGAGAATTGTTATAATATCTCTAGCCATTAATGAAAGAATATGATATTTCGTCTCATTATCATTCCACCAAGATAGCACAATAAATTGTCGAACTCTACTCAGTCCTTCATCATTCAAATATATATCTAATTTGGATCTATCTCTGAAAGTGTTGCCAAAGCAATCAAATTCCTACATGAAAATTATTATAAAAGTTATTAAAAAAATGTTAATGCAAGAATATAAATATTTTATTCTATAAATAAAAATTAATGCCAAGAGAGACGCACTTTTATGAGATCATCATCCACACTTGATCTCCTTTCTGTTGATGTCTCTGAAGTTAGATTATTACTTGCATATGACGCAAAAAGATCATACAACTTGTTCTTAATTTCTTTGCATTCATATTTAACCATAATCTCATCTCCGAATAACTTTTTATAAGAAAATAATATAAAATTCAACTAATAACGAGGATCGACAATAACAACAAAGGACAAAATAACACTATAACAGTCCCAACACTTTTCAAACTTATCCAACATCAAAGTAGTCATATTTTGAATGTATTGATCTTTACTTCTTGTCCCATTTATCAACAAGAGATGAATTCTCAAGATGTTATAAAAGTACAAATTTGAAGTGGGATAACGAGTTCCTAAGAAAAGATTAGCAATATCTCGAAAAGTTTTCAAAATACTGCATATTTTTTCAACTAAACTCCACTGATCATCAATTAGATTCTAAATATACATTGAGTCAATAATGGTCAAATGTGAAAAAGCCTTTCGATAAAAGATAGCCCTATCAAGCATCTCATAAGTGAAATTCCACATCATGGGACAATCTAACCACAATCCTTTAGAAAAATCAAGACCTACTTGTTCTGCATATTCGATAAATTTTATTCTCCTAACTTCTGATCCATTCACATATTTCACTACCTCCTTGATACATATAATTGATTTGGTCAATTAACTTCAAACCCTCTTGAACAATAAGATTTAGGATATGAGCTTCACAACACACATGGAAAAAATCACCATTTTAATGCAAATAACCATGCAAATTAAGTTGATCTCTCAATTGTTCTTGCATGTTGTCATTATTCCTTGCATTATTTAAAGTAATAGTAAATATCTTCTTCTTTATTCCCCAAAATTTTAATAATCCCTAAGTTTTGCACTAATAATTCAAGCAAGTGAATGACATATTATATATAAATATATACACATACACACTGCACATAAATGTAGGTATTGTATAATAGTTGATAATATAAAAATGATAATAATATATATATCATTAAGACTTCTAGTCTTTCCCATTTCACTAATTTATAATATATAACCGGTATATCATGGGAGTTATAATGATACAATATGCTTTTACAGTAATTCCATGAAGAATTAATGGACCCACAACTACTCTCTAATCAAGTGGATTGGAGAGAAATCATTATTTTGAAGAAACGTAGGATGCTAATGCTAAATACTGATAGGATTTGTAGAGAAGAATCAATGATCAAATTTCCATAAGCTGCTCTTACTAATTTATGCAGTTCCAGTTATGGACAGAATTGATGTCCTATGTTGGAGGCCAGTTTCAAGCCAGTTAAGCATATAAGTGGCTTAGCACTCTTCATAAAAGTTGGGAACCTATAGCTAAGATTTTATTGACCGCTTGAATCACCCTAATTTGATGGTGGTGGCACTAAGTGTATTCCATTAGCATAAAACAGATCTACCATTAAGAATTCAAAACTAAAATTAAAATTAAAGTTACTCCCTAACATCCATAATCAATTGGCTTTGGGAAAACATAATGTCTTCTATTTACCAGCATCCTTTACATTGGAAAATGAAACTACTGTACAAATAACTACCATACTCGTGTCAATATATTGGCCATACAATCACTGAAAACAACTCCACAGCATCTTTTCTTTCTATACAGAAACTTCTCTGTGTTCTTCTAAAATTTAGTTTAGTATAGATTAAAAACAATGGGTCAGGGCTCGAACTTAGCTTTGATTACTAGACCAATACCACTATATAGTACAATATAAATTAAGAACAAAATAAAAGAAGGCAGAGAAAATAATGAAGACAAAGGGCGAATGTGCGAGCAACGAAGAAGGTAACTCATCTATTTTTTTCTTTAATCCATTTCAGTCCAGTTGAATTTAAGTTTTTGGATCTTACGAGCTTTACTATATTGGGTAGTTAAGGATCTTGAGTTGAATGCCCTTAACAAAGTTGAATGCCTCTCAAAGTTACGGAGAGAAAAGTTTACAGATCCACGAGCCACGCAGGTTTGAGTCCTAAGATTAAAGAGGTTCTTTGATTAAATTAAGTGTTAACTCAGGAAACCAGCACTTAAACCACACTATTTTCACCAAGTTGTGAGCTACAGAAAAAGATTCGACAAGGAACAAAAAGCAAGAAGATGAGAAATTACGTGCGTACCAAATCAGAACTGGAGGCCGGATGGGAGCTTAGCTGGCGATGGAGCTGTGAACGACGGACGGCAATGACTTGACGGTAGAGAGGGACAAAGAGTGGAAGAGGCGGATGAGAGGTTTGGACAGAGAGAAGAGAGGGCCGAAATAGAGATTAGGTTTGGGCATAAGTGGATTTAGAATCTGAGGCCCGTTGAGCGTTTTTAACAGACCCGTTTGGGTCAAGTTTATATGGGCATTTAATGGGTTTGGCCCAATGAATAATCTGAATTTGGATCAATTTTTTTAGGCGAATTTGAACGGAATTTTAGGTTTGGATCAATTTTACCACTACTAATTCTATCTAATTTTTTTTGTTTATTATTGAAAGTCATTATTGAAAAATACATCAAATTGGTATTTACGATATTTTAGAAAATAAAATAGAAATGAATTTTTTAATTCATTTATTTCAAGAATAAAAATAAAAAATTTATTTTTAATTCTATATTTTAATTATTTTATTTTAAATATAAGAATTTATTTACAAATAAACTCCACAATTTCAATTTTTTTATCGCAAGCAAACCCTTGTATACAAAAATTGCAAATGATATATTCAAAAACAAAAATAAATTAGTTTTAATTCAACCCCAATCTTAAATTCATAATCTTTAGTAAGAAAATTTTTTTTCAAGAATCTCTAGTGAGATTAAATCATCAATTTTTTCTTAAAATCGATCTAAATCGAACTTCAGTTTAATAAAAGAAAAAAAAATCCAACTTCAATTTTAAAAAATATAAATGTTTTCGTAATTATTAATATTTTAAGATAATTTTTTTTTATTTTTTAAGAATATATTTGCATTAAATTCATAATTATAAATATATTTGTAATTTTTTTTATTTTTTAAGAATGAAGATGTTAGCTAATCGAATTGATGAAGCATTTAGCTTATATTTGTATTGTTTTATCATAAATATAACATAATTGTCCTCTAATTTTAAAAAATATTAATGTTTCCATAATTATTAATATTTTAAAATATTTTTTTTATTTTTATGAAAAAAATAATATTAATATTTCTAAAATAATAAGATAAATATTAACTTAAAAATTTAATAAATAATTCAAACACATTGTAATATAAATAGGTCTATTATCATAATAATGTCATAATAAACATTAGGTTCATAATATTTAAACATGCTAAATTTAAGTTCTAAATTATCATACATACCATACTAATAAATATTATTTTTTATTATAAATATAATAATATTTATTAAAAAAATTACAAGAAGAAGAAGAAGAACCTGCTTCCTTGCCATGAGAAATAGAAGTACAGTAGGAAAATGATGAAATGGAGTAATGGATGAAATAGAGTGAAAAAGTATTGTTGCTATGAGAATGATTATGAAAAATAAGTACAGTAATTGAAGTTAATAAATATAATAATATTTATTAAAAAAAAAAAAGAAGAAGAAGAAGAAGAGCTTGCTGCCTTGCTATGAGAAATAGAAGTGCAGTAGGAAGATGATGAAATGGATTAATGGATGAAATAGAGTAATCGATAATTTATTAGGTAGGTGGGTTAGTTAAGAAAATTAATTATACAGTAAAAAGTAAAAATTACAAGGTTGGAATAGTAAAATAACTCAAATTTGTTTCTTTCGATTTGCGGACAATTTTTAAGGATTTTTTTTATTTTATCTAATTTAATAATTTTTAAATTTTAAGATGTGTTAATTATATTTTCTTATTTTGTATTTTTGTGTGTACTAAAATATATATGTATATATATATAATAGGGTGAGAATATATAATTATAAATAATTAATAAAAAAAATATTTTAATAAATTAAAATGAAAATTTTATAAAATGGATGTTAACTGCTGTGAAACGTGTGGAGTAATAGTTAAACAAATACTCACGTTTTAAAGTCTGAATGGTCAGCCCTCATTGTCCCCTCAAAAGAGGAGAAGAGGGGTCCCAATTGAGTTATTCTTCCATAAAATGGATTTATGAGACTATTCATATATTATAATTGTCATGTAAAATTAAGAAAATTATATTTTCATAGTAGATTTTTTTTTTATTTTACATATCAATTTGCAATTAATTTAGTTCATAAACAATATCATGTAAATGAAATGAAAACATAATATATATACATGAAATCTAAATTATTTAGAGAGAATAAATTAAAAAGAAAAATCAAAATGAATTTTGATGGAAACTATGATGACTCAAATTTTAGTCTCCTCACTAGACCTGGCAAAATTGACCCAAATTCATGGGTCGATCCAAATTTACCCAAAAAAATTGACCCAAACTCAATCCAATTCATATAAATATCCATTGGGTCAACCCAAAATTGACATATTTTATTTTTCAACCCAACCCAATACCCATTGGGTCAACCCAAAATTGATCCATCTCACTTTCCAACCCATTGGGTCATTGAGTATTAACCCAATGGGTATTTTCAAGATTCAAACATCTTGACCCATTGGGTATATAATGACATCAACACCGGGCCAGCCTTAAATAGTACTTTTCGACAGTTAAGAGTATTTTTCGGGTCCGAAATGACACCCGAAAGTCAAAAATATTTTATTGGACCATTTGAAATGAATAGTCAAGGTGAGCCTATAGTTGAAATTTGAAGTGAATTTGAGGTCAAATAGGCTTCCAAAAGTCAAAAATACAAAAAAAGTAGCGAATCAATAATACGAAAAATATATTTTAAATAATTTACTTTAATGTTAAAAATGGACAAAAAAAAAAATTGATACAAAAAATAATCGTATTTCAAATAAATAATTTAAAGATCTCATTATATATATACATAATAACAATTCTTTTTCTTTTATTTTATTTTTTGACAGTGAAAAGTATTTTTCGGGTCCGAAATGACATCCGAAAGTCAAAAATATTTTATTGGATCATTTGAAAAGAATAGTCAATGTGAACCTATAGTTGAAATTTAAAGTGAATTTGAGGTCAAATAGGCTTTCAAAAGTCAAAAATACGAAAAAGGTAGCGAGTCAATAATACGAAAAATATATTTTAAATAATTTACTTTAATATTAAAAATGAACACAAAAAAAAGAAAAAATTGATACAAAAAAAATCATATTTCAAATAAATAATTTAAAGATCTCATTATATATATACATAATAACAATTTTTTTTATTTTATTTTATTTTTTTGAATAATAATAATTATTAAAATAAGCATTAAGAGTTAATAGCATTAAAAAATTAAATTATAATCGAAATATTACTCTTTATAATGACCAACTGTTATGCAGTATAGTATATTCTAATCATTTAATTCAACATAACGAAATATTAAATAAAAACTTTCAATATATTTATGATTGGATATGTTTTTAAAAATAAATATTTAAAATTAACCCAAACCAATGGATCGATCCAAATTAATCCAATCCATTAATGACCCAATTCATTAATGATCCATATTTTTTGACCCATTAATGACCCAACCCATTAATGATCCATCCATTAATGACCCAACCCAAACCCATCCAACCCGTCCATTTGCTACCTCTACCCCTCACTAATTGATAAGAAAATGGGCTTAAAATTGACTCAATCCTAAACATTAGTTTGTGAAATAAGAATTTTTCAAAAACTATGTAAGATACTTTACACACTTTTTTTCACGTTTAAGTTTAAATCGAATACAAACGAGAAATTTAAAATATGAAGTTTACACAACTGGATATCTGCAAATTGTCTAATATCAACTAGTGGTTTTAATATTATATTAGGAAAATGTATTTGAACATAATTTAATTCCAAAAGTTAATTTATCAGGTAGTATTCCGAAACTAAATTTGGAGATTCCAAAGCATGCAATGACAAAAAAAAAAAAAGCAAACATTAATAACTTTTAACAATAGTTCCTTTTTTTTAATAATTAAAAATTTTGGATTTGAAAATTAATTATAAAGATTTTTAAATATTTGTCAAAGAGCTATTTGTCTCATTTTGTAAAATATCAAATGCAAATCTAAATTAATTAAATGTGATAGAAAATAAGCCATAAATATCACGAGATCTATTTTAGTTCCTTTTTTTTTCAGCATGAGAATTCTAAATTACACATAATGTATTTATTTATTTTAGCTGCTTTCTTTCCCTGATATTAAGAAAATTATTAATCAAATATAATTTTCAACTGAAACTGCAATTGAGAAATTTTATGATCTTTATTCCCATAATGCATGTAAGTATTGCTTATGTCAATATTATATATCCATCTATAAAAATGATACTATTGTTCTCATAAAAATGTCTAGCAATTAATTAGAGGCATTTAGTAAACATTTTTGCTAGACCTTTGAGTATGAACATGTATAAGGGGCTTATGACCATCTTTTACCCATAACATATGATTACTAATATTATCAAGAAAAATGTTTTGATTGCATAATCTAAAAATTGTACACTTAATTTGAATAATCTCACAAACTACATGTTGTGAGTTGATACTAAACATACATGTGAACATTTTATTGATACATTTTTCAAAAATATTTTAGTATTTCACATGGTGGATAGTGGGCCCATATATATTATCTTTATTCATTTTAGAATGAAGGAAATTCAATTCCTTTATTAGCTAGTGATACTTTAGTAATATTTTTTGAGAACAAGTAAGTCATGAGAAATCCTTAAATTGAACTAAATGAAATTTCTGGTTCTTTAATAAATATGTATGTATGAATTCTTAATAATTTATGCATTATAATTGATCCGGACTGGTCAAACCGGTCATGCCAAATAATTAATTATTAATTAGTAAACTTTTTAGGTTTACTATTTTTATTATATCAATATTTATATCAATTGATAAACACCAAGTTTCTTAATATTAATATCAAATAGTTAATAAACTTCGTGTTTACTAATATTTGTGATAGTTAATAAACTTCATGTTTATTAGAATTTGTTTTAATTTTTAATTTTACTACAATCAATCAATTTCAGGTTTACTAATGCTAGTATCACTTAATCAATAAACTTTATGTTTACCGATATTTGTATAATTGGTAAATAATAGGTTACTAATATTTATACAACGGTTAGTAAACTTCAGGTTACTAATATTTGTATCTATTAGTAAACTTTGAGTTTACTGATATTTGTATCAAAATAAAATCAAATTATCTTTAAAACATATATCATTTATCTTATACAAAGTGAATCTCAAGTATTTCTCTCTCAATCTCAAAATGATATCCATTTCAGCGAATATTTTTTAAAAATATATTTATGCAGGATATATTGGAGAAATAATATATTTCATAACAAATTATATGTGAGTAATTGCATTATAACTCTTCAGGAGCTTTCAAATAATTGTATTACATATAACAAAAATATACATATAGTAAATCAAAAACCAAAATATGGCTTTATATAAAATATATTCATCATATATATAATATAAAGATTAAATATAATTAAGCAAGGATCAATTTGTAATTATGCAAATCAAATCACTAAAATCATGTTAATGTCAACAGCAATAGAAAATACTATTCTCATTTTTTTTCCTTAATAATTTCGTATATTGAAGTTTATAAAATTTATTACAGGATACAATTACTCAACCCTTAATCAATCTCATTAACTCATGAAAATTAAAATAATTCAAAGTTTACGAATTAAATCTACTTATTATTTAATCTTGTAAATTATAATTCTTGATTCCTTCGAGTCAGATTTGTAACACCCTTATCACTCCGATTATACGGAACAGTACAAGTAACCCGAAATTTTTTTTCTTTTAATTAACATTTAATTAATACCAAAATTCGATATTACTGATCATTTGGGTATTCAATGACCTATAACTGTCTCGAATTACTATTCACTTAATAAAATTTCGGCATTATAACGGCTATATTTGACTAGCCTCCTGAAAAATCAAACAACACACAGCCTCTCCGAGGCACGACACTTCTATAACAATCATTCCATTACTCCAAAATCTCCATCAAACATCCAATCATTCAAAACGGATTATCATATAATCATACACACATCTAATTACATATCTTTTACATATCTCAATATTTATACATATCAGTCATTTATATACATGCCAAAATCTACATAATGTACTAAATAACAAAATTTCTTTTCTTTCACTTTGTGCATCACTGCTCCTCCCGTGCTGTACCTGCATGCAGTAAAAACTACATGCTGAGCATAAACTATGCCCAGTGATGTCTAACAATCCTAATACTTTCTTTGCAATAATTATTCCTTTAATATACTTTATTTAATCACTTAATTTCAAAATAAGTACAATTTGACATTTTCATCATATTTAGTGAAAACAGTGGTTTTTCACATTATTTACACTTTTTCCTCATTTATTTCATAACGGTTGACTGATTTCCTTTTTAGTCCTCAAAATTTTGCTAAATTCCAAAAATGTCCTTTTTGTCTTAATATTTACGATTTTGCCATTTTAGTCATTTACTTTCATTTTCTTTACATTAGTTTCATCATTATTCATCATTTATTCATTATTTCACTACTTTTGGGTAAAATTACGGTTTAGTCCCTATACCATAATACCTTATCTTATTGACCTTGTTAGGTCTTCAAATTACTATTTTACCCTTATTAATCATTTCTCATTTATTTTTACTTATTAATTACCCATTTTGACAAAATTATCATTTTGCCCCTAAACTTTTATTTTCTTTCAATTAAGTCCTTTTTTCACTTTAAACTTCATTTTTATCATTCTTTTCATTTCTTTTAACATATTATCACTTTTATTTCATTTCATGCCCCTAGTACAGTGCCGATAGAAATTCTCAGACTGGATACTCGGGACATGGACCCCCATGGACCACATATAGACTGAAAAATGATCTCAACGACCATTTTTTCACGTAGCAGATACCAAGTACAAACAGAAGCTATGGTGATCAGTGATCCTACCATAACTAAGCAAGTCGCCATGACTTGCACCGCGGTACAGATGTCCCTATGGCTAGCCAATTATATCCTGAGCTAGGCTTTTACTGCCAGACTATTTCTAAGGGCGCAATTTCATCAAAATTTCAATTAAACTTTAAATTTTTCATTATTTCATCACTCGAAAATGCTTGTAATCATTTCTTTTCATTCTTTCATTACTCGAAATTACTCGTAGTCATTTCTTTTCATTCTTTCGCATAGATTGTGAATTATTCTACCATAATTCACCAAAATCATTCACTTTTTCATCAATTTGCATTTTATTTCATATAAATGCCATATTTTCAATACTTACATAATTAAAAATATTCTCTAAAATATTCATTTAATTTCAATAAATTCCACAAAAATTTCTAAGTATATTATTTCATTTCTAGTATCATTTAAAAGCTTAAATTCATCAAATTTCACAAAATACACTTAGGTTTTCTTTAGGATGCAATTCGGCCATCAAGGTAAGCATGCTATATAATTGTTCAATAATTCATTTAGTCATTTATACATGCTTATTCAAGGTCTAGTTACACTATTTCATAATTAATTTCAATTAAATCATCATTTTCTCACATAAACCCTAACTTACATAAAGGGTACTTAATTGGAATCAAATAAATTACTAAGATTTATTAGCCACTAACCTTTCTTTCTTGTTCTAGGATGCCTAAGCTTCCTTTTTCTTGCCTTTAGCCTTGGAAGCTTGCAAATCTCCTTGATTCCCTAAGTGAACCGAATTTTCAAGCCATTAGAACTCTACTTTTTCAACCTCAAATGCTAAAAATAACATCATAAATGAAGTCTAGGCACCCAAAAACATAAGTAGGCACCTTAGAAAAATTTTTAACCCATTGGTTTCACTTACCTCAAATGAAACCCTAAACTCTCTCTCCTTATTTTTCTTGATTTCCTTCCTTGATTTGAAGAGAGGAGGTCACAAAACTTAACTAGAGAGGCAGAATTTACTATTAGGTGGCTTGATTTGGTGTGAAATGGAGAGAGAAGTGAAGAAAACTCACACAACAATGGTGGAGAGTGGTTCGGCCAAGGGAGAGAGGAGAGGAAGGAGATGATTTGCTGTCCTATTCCAGAGAATTCTCCCTTTATATATGTTGGTCTATGGGCTTGGTGGGCTTGATTTAGGTTAATGGGCTTAGTTAATTAATTAAAGTCCATTAACACCTAATTTAAAGTCCAAAATTATTTCTCCCATTTTCTCACTCCAAATCACTTCAATTTCAATTCTATAATTCTTATCACATCAAAATTAGGTAGTACACAAAATTTCGGCTCAATCGGAGTCCGTTACTGGTCCGATTCAACTGAACTGGTTCGATTCGATAACTGTCGACATCGCCGAAAAATTCATTTATTTATACCAAAATATTCTACATGAAATTTCATGAAGATCTGAAAAATATGGTAATTTTTGGAGTTCATTTGCTATTTTAAAAAATTTATGCAAAATCAAGTCACATTCCCTACTAGGAAAATTGACTCGCTATGTTTTTCGTATTTTTGACTTTCGGAGGTCTATTTGACCTCGATTTTACTTCAAATTTCAACCCCGGACTCACCATGACCAATACTTCCCGATGGTCAAATAAAATATTTTTCACTTTCGGGTCCGTTTTACGGCCCGGATGCACTATTCACCATCGGAATTTACTGTTTACGGCCGGACCGGTGTTGAGGCCATTACAAGATTATCGTAAACCACCAACTTTCAATAATCAATAGAAACTATCGTACTGATAACATATTATAAATAAAAGTAAAATTATAACAAAATATAGAAAAAAATTAGAAGTATGATTTCTCTGTTATATTATTATATATCTAAAATAATAATACTATGAGTATTCATAGACACAAAAATTTGATCTATATAGGAAACAAATAAATTCAAAAAATAAGTGAATTTAGAAAATAAATCAAGTAATAAAGAAAATAACCAATATGAAAAGTCATCCAAATAGGAATATTTCACAACACTTTTCACTTCAATTTCACACGGTTTAATAGCTAAGCTTTATTATGAAAGAGTTGAGGGTCTTCTATAGTTTTATTTCCTCATTTCTATTTTTCTAGCCTATGAAAAAATGATACAAAAAATAATATTTTTTTATCAGGTCAGTTGTTATTTTTTTTTAGCATTATGCATATTTCAATTTTGCTCTTTTATTGATATCAACAATATTTTAATGTGTTTATGAATCTTTCTTTTTTTATACATTTTTTTTATTTTCATTAAATATAAAAAAAGAATATTATACTCTTTTAAAAGAGTTTTTTAAACTAATAATTTTAATATACATAAAATAAACAAAAAGTAGTGATAACAGCCAAAAAAATTAAATCAACAACCTAATATCGCAGGAAAAAGCCCATTAAGATCCCCCCGGTTGAAAAGGAAAACTCAATCATCGAAGCTATCCGATCGAATTGGATGTCTCACTGACAGAGTCTGATACATACCACCATTCAATCACCGTTGCCTATTGAAATAGGTCATGCCCACTGCAGAGTAGGGACACTGTTGCGCACACTGCTCCAAGCTCTCCCTAAACTATAAATAATAGGTTCCTCTTTAGAAAGATAACTTTTGGCGCTTTGTCTCTCTCTCTTAGTAAATTATCTCTCTATCCTCTCTTATTTCGATAGCTAACTTAAGCGTCGGAGTGCTGAAGTTCGGGTCTACCGAGCTAAACATCTTTGTAGGTTTCATGTATGAAGATCCGATAAGTGCCGATCCCTTATTTCTCAAACCTATCTTCCACCCGTTACGAGACAGAGACACTCATCCTTACGATAATTTGTAACTTATCATTTGGTGCTTTCGTTGAGAGTCAACGGTTGAGCAGAAAGGCCTAACCTTGTAACTCACAAGTAACATACAAACTCACCACCACACTGCAAGGACACAAGGTTTCTGTGAAAGATCTCGAGACTATATGAGAGATTGTCAAATGGCAAGTGCAAAATGCCATAAAGAGAAGAAGAAGATGCGCAGACTCTATGAAGGTCTCCAAGAATGCACAGATATTTGGATAAGTAAGAATAGAGTTCTGAGGCTAAAAGGAGGGAAAAAACCAAGTGTTAAGGCTAGAAGGAGGCGAAATATCCCTCCTTCAGTCTGACACGTAAAGGAAACACGAAACTCTCTGAAGCAACATACTAGAAAACATTTTAGGGAGAGAAAAATGATCACCCCCTTTATATCTCCAAGCGAATCAAGTAGAGCCCAATGCTAGAGCCAAAAGACTACATTGGGAACATCTTTCCTTTCGCAAGCCCAGCTGATACAAAAGGTACTGAAAAGAGGAAGTTAGATTGAAAAAAGAAAAATTTCGAAAGAAAAGCAGCACCAGCACCAGCACCACGCCCTATGGACAAAGACAATTGGAGGAGAACTAGCTAAGAAAAGGAGAAAAATATGCAAAAAAGCACACCTTCCTTCCCAATGGTTTAGGAAAGGGTAAAATAAGACCCAAATAAGTTATACAGGAAAAATGGTTAAGGCGAAGAAGACTCTAAAAGCACGTCTCCTTTCCAAAAAAAGAATTCAAGGATGACAGAATTGTACTAAAGATCGATAAAAATGTGTGGTATCTCGATCGAAAGATAGATGAAAACATGTGCTATCTCGATCGACGAAAACATGTACTATCCTGATCGAAAGATCGACAAAAATATGGGCTATTTCGATCAAAAGATCAACAAAAACATATGCTATTTCGATCAAAAGATCGATAAAATCATCATTACACATTAATATAACGAGTCAAAATAATAAAATAGCTTGTTCTGTAAAAAAAGTCACATTTACCCAAAATGAATAACAATCATAGCAAAAAAATTTTCTTTTCCATGAAAGAATTTGAGCTATAATTCAAGAAGTGTTTTTAGAAGGATCCCTCCATCCCAAGTCAAGACTTGAAAAGGAAGCACAGAGAGCAAAAGACAAAGGAAGACTAGAACTCGCAGAAAAAGCCTAAAATAGATAAGAAACTTTCATTTTTAATGCTTTCGAAGTAAACTTCCTCATTATGCAGTTCACTACATACCTAAAAAAAGGAGAGATGAAGGAGACTAAAGCAGTCAAGTAGTCGAATAGGCAAAATGCCACCCTATCCTTCTTTCCCTCAAAACTAAGGATCAATCAGTTCGTACATCGTCGACCTGATCCATCGGCAATAGATCTAAAGATAACCCACTTGCCAATGCAGAGTAAAAGTAGATTGCCAACAAATAAAACATCCACTATCTCTAATCGGAGAACGAAAATACTTTCCCAATAAAAATCATATCATAGCCACCATCCAGGAGAGAATCTAGACTACGGAGCCTATTAAAAGACGAGGAAAGAAGGTGACAAGCCATTTGGGACGATGTAACGCCCTTGTAAAAAGATAAGTGCTATTTGATCGTCATTATTTTGGTATAAGTTATCATCTCCTCACTAGTTTTAGCAATTCCCTTTTATTATTACCGAAAAATGCCAAGACACATAACAAAAAAAAAAAAGAATGGAAAAGAACAGATATGTTATAGTAAAGAAATTATATTCATTCAAAAGTACAAAGTACATAGATAATGTCTTTCCTATGGTTTACATAAATAACATTAATTCTTGTTGATCGAGTTTCGTTCTTCTTGTCTGGAAAGGCACATAGCTGAAGCCTCTTACTTTCCCTCTCACAAAACAAAAAATAAAGGCAAAAGAAAGGAAAAGAGAGGGCTGAAGAAAAATGAGGAGAAGAAGAGAAGAATGAGGCTAATTACAAGAAGAGAAAAAAATAAAAAAAGAGACAATAGGGAGAAAGGAGGATAAGAACTTCATCACCATCTCGACTACTGCCTTCGCAATGAGACCACCTCTTATAACAATTTTTTGACAATAGAATAACACCGGAATAAATGGAGAGAAAAGTACAGATACGTATCCACAACCATGACCAGGTGAAAGCCCTAAGCCAAGAGAGAAGAGTCATCAGGGCAGTAGATCACATGACTTGCTAACACAAGCTACATCCAGAAAAGACAAAGGGTCCTTCTCTCATTCATCTTCCTAAAATGGTAGACTGGACGATAACGCATAGAAAGTCTGGAGGTCTCATAGTTAAACTCAACAGCCAAGAAGCAATAGACACGAAGAAGCAGAATTATAAGAGGAAACTGAAGGAGATAGCATGAAAAATGAACGAAAAGAAACCCTTTTTATAGGCAACTCCAAATTTCTTGTAAAGGCATTAATGAAGACGTCATGCGTCAGGAACTCATTAATACACATCGAGAAACCGAAGTGTCAAAAGAAGAAAATCAACCATCAAAATGCGAGAAACGAAGTGACCGCCGTTAAAGCAAAAAAATGAAATGACACCTGACAAATGACCTTAGAATGACTAATTGACTGCGTAAGATCTGCCCAGATGAAGCAAGAAAGGAGGACGAGTCGATCGAAACGCATAATCAAAATTTCATTAGTCGCAGTCAACCCCTCAAAAGGCATGCGCTAAGTAAATGCGAGGTAGACAATGATCTCGTCAGGTAACTCTGTCTTTTCTTTGAAATATTGTTGTTTACAAATCTATGCCTACAAGGAATACAAGAATAACAGTCAAAAGAATGGATCAGAAAAGCTATGGCTCTTAAACCATTAGTCGCCGAGTCTCCTGAGGAAGGAAAAGACATATTGGGTGAAGTCCAAAGGGCCATTAGCGAAGAAAAATCAATAAAGCCTCCCAAACAGGTTAAAAAGCAAAATATAAAATTTATGATCAATAAAAGCCATTTTACAGAATCAATTTCAGCCTAAGGTTGATGTTTCTCTGATTTCGATTGATGTCTAAAAAATACCTCTCAAGGCTAATCAATTCTAGTCTAAGGCTGATGTTTATCTGATTTCGATCGATGAATCATCCACGCCTCAAGGCTAATCAATTCCAGCCCAAGACTAATATTTTTTTAATTTCGATCAATGAATCATCCACGCCTCTCAAGGCTAATCAATTCTAGTCCAAGACTGATGTTTTTCTGATTTCGATTAATGAATCATCTCGATCGATGTCTAAAAAATACCTCTCAAGGCTAATCAATTCCAACTCAAGGCTAATGTTTCTCTGATTTCGATCAATGAATCATTCCGATCGATGTCTAAAAAATACCTCTTAAGGCTAATCAATTCCAGCCCAAGGGCTGATGTTTCTCTGATTTCGATCGATGTCTAAAAAATACATCTCAAGACTAATCAATTCCAGCCCAAGGCTGATGTTTCTATGATTCTGATCGATAAATTATCCCGATCGATGTCTAAAAAATACCTCTCAAGGCTAATCAATTCTAGCCCAAGACTGATGGTTCTCTGATTTCAATCGATGAATCATCCCAAGCGATGTCTAAAAAATGCCTCTCAAAGCTAATTAATCCCAGCCTCTCAAGGCGGATGTTTCTTCAATACTCAGTCCACCATGGCTTGCACCTCGCTAATTTTGGGGAAAACACGACTTCTTGTAACTAGCAAACTATCTTGATTGACTCACTCGACGTCTGAAATCAGAACATGAAAAATACTATCGAGAATAAAATCTAACAAGCAATCTGGCCACAAAACTGCTACTTTGATCTCCCATCGAACTGTTCGGCAGGAGATATATAATAACATCCGAAAAAATAAAACTAACACCCCAATATCGCAGGAAGAAGCCCAGGGAAAAGCCTATTAAGATCCCTCCAGTTAAGAAGAAAAACCCAATAATCGAGACTGTCCGATCGGATTGGACGTCTCACTGACAGAGTTTGATACACGCCACTATCCAATCATTGCTGCCTACTGAAATAGTCATGCCCGCTGCAGAGTAGGGATATTATTGCACGTACTGCTCCAATTTCTTTCAAAACTATAAATAACAAGTTTGTCTCTAAGAAAAACAACTTTTAGCTCTCTCTCTCTCCTAGTAAATTATCTCTCTATCCTTTCTTATTCCGATAGCTAATTTATGTGTCAAAGTGCTGAAATTCGGGTCCATCAAACTAAGTGTTTTTGCAAGTTTCACATATAAAAATCCGATCGAGATCGATCCCTTATTTCTTAAACCTATCTTTTGCCCGTTACGAGAGAGACACTCATCTTTACGATAATTTGTAACTTATCAAGTTGTATACTTCAAGTTTCCAACCAAATCTTAAAACCCAACCAAAGGCAATCAAAAGGCCCGCGATGGCCTTACGACCCGCTATTAATGAAGTTCCAGAATGTAGTAAGAATGACAAGTCATGAGAGTCCGTATTTAATTTCAAGTGTCCATTTAAAGTATTTCACAATAATTAAAAAAATCATTAATTATCCTCATATTTTATTTTTTTTTTTGAAAACTCTATTGATTACATTTTTTTCTTTGAAATATGAGAAATATTTTAAAATTTTAAATTTATTTAAAAGATTTTACTGGTTTATTTTTTATCTTCAACCGAAATTGCCTTTTTTTAAAAAAATTGTTTTTTGAATGCAAATTAAATTTTGGTAAATAATATAAAAAATACATTTAAAAAGTATAAATAAATTTTTAAAATTTAAAAATATATAAAATGTACGAAACTAATAAAATTATTAAAATATATCTCTAAATTTTTCCGATAAAAATAATGAATAATGGTAACATGTCTCGGATAATATGATTTTCAGCGAAAAACTTAATCCATTTACTGTCTACGGAAAAACTCATTCTAGAAAAATAAAAATTTTTATAAAAGAAGATAATAACTTCCAAATATGAAGGACACACTTGCATTATAAAAAAATTTAAATAACATTCAATATTAGCTAAACGAATTAGATTTATAAAAATATAAATAAAATTTATAGAAAAATAAAAATTAAATCTAAAATAAAAAATTTCATATTTGAGTTTATTGAAATAAAAATACAAAAAAATCAAATACGAATAAAAAATAACAAATAAAATTAAAACTTCAAATCTAAATAAATATGAGAAATTTAAAAAATACAAAATACAAAAAATTAAAAATATAGATACAAAATTTAATAAAAGAATAAAATAAAACAGAATAAGGGTTGTTGCTTGTAAATGAATCCACGGCAACTTTAAAATTAAATAAAAAAATTTTTGAATTCTGAAAAAAAATGAGGCTAGAGTATTTTTTTTTATGAAGGCTAGGAAAAACCTCCTTGTCGAAATCTTTTGGGTGCTTTGAAATCAGCCCTTCACTGCAGCAAATCCTCAATGGACAGTGTTTATCCTCTTTCAATCAACAGGGCGAGAAAGAAAAGAAGGAGTTCACATTATTTGACTTTAAATTATGTAATTTTGTAAAATAAAAAAAAATGTACCGAATATTAAAAGTTATAGACCAAGCAAAAAGTAGGAAATATGTTTGACAAAATATATATAATATTATTTTTTTTTCTAAAATGATACAACTTATTTTGAAATAATTTTTTGTAAATGGACATTTAACATAGAATGGATCAACAGATACTATTTATTTTGGACTTCTGTCACCAAATTAAACACTGTCTGCCAATAAAATTCTGGCACTGACAGGGACGTATCTGTATTCAAGTTAAATGGATCCAATTATTATGTTTATTATTTTGAAAATTTTAATTTTCAGCTTTTTTCCCCAAAAATTATTATGATCTCAATGAAAAGAATAATATTTTTTTTTGACTAATTAGATCCCTAAAATATTACTATCTACATTTCATGGAATTGTTTTTTTTAATTGTTCTATTAAATTGTTATTTTAGTAAATTTGAGATAAAATTTAATGCATGTTTTTCAATTTTAGTCCTCATATAATACTTATAAAGCATTTAATAATTTCATTAATATTTATCTTTTCTTAGTCCAATTTACTATAATAGTCTAAATTAAAAAAAGGATAATTTAGTCCATTTAATATATTTTTTCATAAAAATTAGCAAAATCTATTATTACTTTAATATTAGTAATTTGTACAAGAAATAACAATTTAGTAAAACGAACGGAGTAATAAATTTTATTAAAAGGTGAAAAAGGAAACAAAAATATAATAAAATTTATTTTTTTCTGTAATTTTAAAACAAAATAAAACGTGATAAAGAAATTTTGTTTTTATATGAATTTTTGAAATATGCAACAAAAATTTTCAAAACTATATCTTCTTGCCCTAAAAAGCAAATCGACTCACAGTAAAACAAATCTGACGTTGCCCTAAAAAGCAATATCTTCTTGCTCAAGTTACACCACATTTAATAATCAAAATCTTGTTATCGGTTTAGTGCTTAAATATTTGCTCGTGATCCCAAAATCATATAGTATATAATATTGAGATTAATTTCACTCATAATCGTTGAACTTAAGTTTTATTATTTAAAAATAAATAATTTATTTTTTTTAATAAAAATATCATTGAACTTAGTATCTTTTTTTCATAAAAATTATGTTTATCGATTTTCGGTGATAATCTTGACCGGAATGCCACGTCACGTAAAGATGTTACATTAACCATCACGTCACTTTTTGAAATAAACAAATAAGAAAAGAATATATTTCTACTTATTTGCCTTAACTAAATTTAAATTGAGTCATCCATCCAAATTGGGTATTGCTAAGATAATGAACTTCCAAACTTATAAATCCATGCCATTTTCTTTGTCTTTCCAATATGGGATATGAGAAACTTGAAAACATGATATTTTCATGGTTTTTCTAGCTTTTTTAATCATTGAATCCATTACATTTTCATGATTTTTTTTTGCTTTAACCATTTCTAATTATTTCATGGGATGTGTATGTGATGGTTAAAGCCAAAAAAATCATGAAAATGTGATGTATTCAATGGTTAACTTTATTTTTTCATGGTTTTTTTTTGTTTTTTTAACCATTGAATACATCACATTTTCATGATTTTTTTGGCTTTAACCATCACATACACATTCCATGAAATAATTAGAAATGGTTAAAGCAAAAAAAAAAATCATAAAAATGTGATGGATTCAATGGTTAAAAAAGCTAGAAAAACCATAAAAATATCATATTTTCAAGCTTTTCATATCCTACATTGGAAAGAGAAAGGGAATGGCATGGGTTTATAAGCTTGAAAGCCCATCACCTTAGCAAGATCCAATTTGTATGGATGATCCAATTTGAATTCTAGTTAAGGCAAATGGATTGACATGTGTCATTTTTTCATTTGTTTATTTTAACAGGTGACGTGATGGTTGATGTGGCATATTCACATGACGTGGCATGCTACGTCATTATTTCGGCAAGGGCTGCTGACGTGATGTGCTATGTCATCATTTCGGCAAAGGATGGCTGGCGTGGCATGCTACGTCATCATTTTGGTCAAGATCATCATCGAAAATCGGTGAACATGATTTTTATGAAAAAAAGATATTAAGTTCAATAACATTTTCGTTAGAAAAATTAAGTAAGTTACTTTTAGATAATAATGCCTAAGTTCAGTGATCATGAGTAAAATTGACACTATAATATTGCTTTCCTTCCTCTCTTTTGGCAGACAGATTAAAAAGAATAATTAATATTTTAATATTATACAAAATATTGGCAATTGATTATACTAATATTTCAAAGAGATATATTGAATTTCTGGTTTGGCATATTCATATAAATTTTGACCGTCCAATGATATGTTAGCCACAAATTCCAGTCAAATACATGACCATGGGTGAAAATGTATGATGGATTTACGTTGATTATATATATATATATATATATATATAGGCTATGAATGAACTACTTACTGGAGTTAAAGAAAAAACCTAAAAAGAATATATCAGTGATTTTGCCTTTTTATTATATCATTACTAACACATCGTACAAATTAAAGTTCTTACACTATTACCAATTCTTTAACTATTACCAATTTCTGCTCCGAATTTATATACTTTAAAAATTCAACATCGAATTTTTTATTTTTAAAAGAATTTTGATTGAGTACAAAAATGACGTATTTCAAAATTATCAAATTTGAACTCAATGTAAATTATTTGAAAAATGAAGGAAAGTAATATTGAATTTTTGAAGTAAAGGAAGGCAATACATGAATTTGTAGTAGTTCACGGATTCACTAATATGTTTTGTCTTTGTTTTCTAATACGACATTGGGCCTCAAATACACATGCATTTAATTAGTTAAATACTTGATATTTATTAGTCTACATTGCCCCAAGTAAAATCCGGTGAAATTATAAGACGAACTGGATAAATAAGAATCAAATATTAGACCAAGTTTTTGGAACCATACGGTCCATCAACATCACTTTCTCATTATTAATATTCAAAAATTTCATATATTTAAAATACACACACACATACACACACAAATATATACACACACACACACGTGTAAACCGAGTTCTCGAAACCATATATAGCCCACCATTCCAATTAATTATACTCACCGGACGAGCTTTCAGAGCCATATATCCAATGACCACATCAAGATGCAATACTGCTAAGTTGTTCTTAATTGGCATGTCAATTTTATCATATTACTTCAATTTTTATCTAATTTTACTAAAGAAAATTAAATACTTTCTAAATTTCATTAATTAAACTTATAGCGTTTATTCCTAATTAACACTTACTCCTTGATTAACTAAATTCTTTTTCTCAATTTTGCATTACATACATTTAACGTTACCCATTTAACCATCTTGTAAAGTCACAAATTACCATAGCGTATTTATGGCTCACCGATTAATTTACGAATCATTCATGAGTACAAGCCCAAGTGTCTAACCATACATATCTCATTATTAATTAAACATACATATTCTCTCTTATATACCCCTCTTTGACAGTTCTACTTTAGCTTATAATCATTTATTTACTCAAGTAATTTAATCACCCATTACACTAATTGGGCTCAATTTATTCCTTCAATCCACAAAGCATATTTTACCAGCATTTCAATTTCCTCGAAGCTATGAAACACAATGATCTTATATCATCATAATGGCCCATTAGACTTTTATTATAACTGTATTAATTAATTTAAGCCATACTTAACTTATACTAATCATATAGTGCATCTATTAGTCAATAATTCCAAAATTAAGTACATATGACATTTTTACTTAATCCAACATAATATCTATCATTAATTAGGTAACCATAACATCAATACCATAAAATACCATCAAGTAAAAATTCTCACTTCAAAATTCTTGACTAACGTAATACAAAAATTAAGGAAAAATAAATTTACTTGAACGCATTTCTATTTTATTACTAATTCTTCAATTTCCACTCTCAAAGCAAGCTTTAACTCATCACCTCCCTTCTTTTTTCCTTTCCTTTCGCACTTGTCTCACCTTCTTTCTCTACATAAACCCATAATTTCATATAAATCCCTTAATTAAATGTATATATCAACACTTAAATCCAATTACTTTATTACTTATTTCACTAAATCTCGAAAGAATCAAAGACTGAGCTTAATTATTTGGTTAGTTGATCGATACATTTTACTGTTAGATGATACATGTCAATAACTGATTGATAATTAATATTCAAAAGTAAAATTATATAAAACTGTCACTGTTTGATTGTATAATTATCAAATATGTCAATCAATATATACAAATATTTACAAACTACCATAATAAAATATGTATTAATCTTTCGCCTAAATATATATATAAATTTGAAAAATTTAAAGAAACAAATATAAGTATAAAACTAACGTTCCTTTTGTTTCATGCTAGCCTCCAACCAGAAATAAGAAGCAATGATACCTTTAAGAGAGTGCAAGAGAAATTTTATAAGAAAAAAATGGATAAATATCAAAATTCAAGCAAAACATGTTCTACGTACCTATTTTCTTAAAAAAATGATAAATCATATAAAATTTTTAGAATTAGTAAACAGTGTAGATCGGATGAAAACAAGAAAATAGAAACGGTATGTTATGAATATATTGCGATTACCTTAATCTATATAGGAAAATGTATGATGGATTTACGTTGATTCTATATATATATATATATATATATATATATATATATATATATATATATATAAACTACGTACTGGAGTTAAAGAAAAACCTAAAAAGAATATATCGGTGATTTTGCCTTTTTATTAGATCATTACTAACACATCGTACAAATTAAAGTTCTTACACGATTACCAATTTCTGCTTCAAATTTATATACTTTAAAAATTCAACATCGATTTTTTTATTTTTAAAAGAATTTCGATTGAGTCCAAAATGATGTATTTCAAAATTATCAAGTTTGAGCTCAATGTAAATTATTTGAAAAATAAATGAAAGTAATATTGAATTTTTGAAGAAAAGGAAACCAATACATAAATTTGTAGTAGTTCACGGATTCACTAATATGTTATTTCTTTATTTTTTTTGGTTTTAACCGTAATGTATCTTAAATGGATCTATACTAATAATCAGATATACTTTTAAGGCATATTACATTTAAATTAACTTTTATTCGCTGACTTGTAAACATCTTGAAGGATAGGACAATTGCCGTGAGATTTATTTTTTAGTACAACATTGGGCCTCACTTCTAATACATTCTGACCATATGTGAGTTTGATAGCGGTTGTTTGTTGGGTTTGATAAAGTTGTCAAATCTGAATTTAATATAAATGAAGACTTAGATATCTTTTTAAAATAAAAAGACTAAATGCTAGAAAATATAATAGTTTAGGAAATCAAAATGTGTTTTTCTTTTT
Organism: Excoecaria agallocha; assembly: GCA_037975025.1. Classification (NCBI taxonomy): domain Eukaryota; kingdom Viridiplantae; phylum Streptophyta; class Magnoliopsida; order Malpighiales; family Euphorbiaceae; genus Excoecaria; species Excoecaria agallocha. Next base: position 2,579,392 of record CM075806.1, on the reverse strand, counting down.
AATTTTAGGGGTAAGGAGTTTTTTTTTTTCTCAAACTATTAAAAATACAGTAAAAATGTTCTTAATTTGTTTGCCGAAAATATACTTTAAGTCATGAAAACCAATAAAAAATCTCTTATTTTGGATGGAAAGTTCAGTTGATAAATGAATATAATGACAGTCAATGCAGAGATGACATGTAAACAGTTACGTGACATTTTCTCTCTTAGTCATTTTCACCTAGCAGAATTAAAAAAAAAAAAGGTAAAAACTCTCCTCTCTTTTCCTCATCTCTCCTCCTCCTCCTTGAGAATCCGAGTTAAGATGAAAATTTATTGGTTAATTGACTTGATTTTTTGATGCACTTTGAGAAATTGATATCCAAAGATCTTTATTATTTTTTTCCGTAAAAAATCGAAAAAGAAGTCATTGGTAAAAGAATTTCGGCAACACCAATTATCCGTTTGGGGCAGTAATATTGATGAGAATTTTATTTGGTTTTGCATCTTATTATTCCATTGAGGAATTGATAATTCATTTTCTGTTTGGAATTGGTCGCCAAGTTGAATTCGATGGCAAAAACAATAAAATCCAAATGTGACTTGGAATTAGTGGCCGAGTTTGGAAGGTCGCAATCTTCAAAAATAGGCAAGTTTCTATTTTTCCAAAATTTCCAATAGTGGACCCCAAAGTAATTACACCACTTTAGTTGGGAGTTGTTCAGAAGTGTATTAGACATTAAATTGTAACGTAGCCATTATTGAAGGGAGCTTGTCCAAAACCAATAATGTGATGCAATTGGATTTTTTAAATTTGTAGCCATTATTGAAGTGTAGACATTATTACACCACTTTAGTTGGGAGTTGTTCTATATTGGCTGCCGTTATTTCCGTTTATGAGTTGAATTTTCCCTCCAATGTGAAGGTATTTTTTATCTAATTCGATGACTTTAGGGGCATTTTTCAGTTAAAAAAAAAATTGAAGGCATTTTCACTCCATTTTCAATGGATTGAGGGAAAAAAACCCTCTTGTGACTTAATTTTATTATAAAAAATTTGTATTAATTGTGCACCTAAATATTAAATGCCTATCTGCTTTGCATTATCGTTTTGCCATAATTATTAAGGTCCATATAATAAAAAGCAACCGAAGTGCTGAAAGCAATGTTATCTTAGAGATAATATTGAAATAATTTAACGACTTTTAATTCAAATATATATGTCAATTGAAATCTGACGGCAATATATAAAGATATTCATTTATCGTTTGGGATATGAGTAAATTTAATTCTTGAGTACGACATGGACGACACCGCAATTATACAAACAGGAAATTTCTCATCCCTCTAATTTGCCCCATAGAAGTGTAAAACTTGCTCAGGAATCAACCACTTTTGCATAACGTCACCAAGGTGGAACTTCTAACACAAAACTGAATTATTTCCTTTTTTTTTTTTGACAATTTTTTAAATAATGTTTTTAAAAAAAAAATTACAAAATTGTTTTAATGGGAGACGCATTCCTAACACATCCAAAATTGTCCAGTATTTATTATTAAATTAATAAATAATATGCAAAACTTATGTCGGTTATTAACTTTAGTTCAATTGATATAGATGCATTTATAAATTCAAATTTATTTATTTATTTGATTAGAAGTAAGACTAAATTATTAATAAAATGGAACTTTCTTCCTTAGATAAGGCAATGCATATGCAACTACCAGCAACCTCTCGTGTAGTGCGAGTATTCTCTTTCTAGAATCGTTGAACTCGATAATAACGGGGTCAGTATCTGAATTACTACCAACATCAACTGAGAGACCTAAACCGAAGAATTTAGTTATGTATTATATGACAAATCGACACTGACATGTTTTTGTCAACTCCACATTCAAACTCTAGCTCGTTGCCGGATCCAGCAGCCGGCACCGTAAAATACGTCTAATCATTAAACATTCGACATTAGTTATAGCGAGCGGATATTACCGGCCATGGCATCTATAATTGCCGGAGATGATTTGGCGAGAACATCGACTGGAAGCAGGCGGAGCTTTGGGTCGGGGAGTCGCCGGAGCTGGAATACTGGGGCTGATGTGTTTATCCGGAGCAGGGGAAGGGAGGAGGACGAGGAGGAGCTCCGGTGGGCCGCTATCGAGCGGTTGCCGACGTATGACCGATTAAAGAAGGGAATGCTTAGGAACGTTCTTGAAAATGGAAGGGTGGTTGAAAGCGAAGTTGATGTACGGAAACTTGGATTTTCGGATAGGAAACGGCTGATGGAGAGCGTAATTAAGGATGCCGAAGAGGATAATGAAAAGTTTCTTGGCAGACTAAGAGACAGAATTGATAGGTCTCTGTTTTTAATACGTTTTTGTTTGAAAAATTAGAAAAAGTACAGATTTTGATTATATACTGAAAGAAAAAGACTGTTTTAATTGTTGTTTTAGGGTGGGAATTGAGATCCCAAAGATCGAAGTTCGGTTTGAACATTTATCAGTGGAAGGAGACGTTCATATTGGTAGCAGAGCTCTTCCTACTCTTTTTAATGTCACTCTTAACACCATGGAGGTGATCCTTTTTAATTATTATTATTATTATTATTATTATTCAGAGCTTTCTCAGAATCTGGAAAAAATATTTGACAAATTAAGCTATTGGTTTGTCCAGAATACTGAAACTCAGATTTCTCTCTTTTTTCTTTTCTTTTTGTCTTTTCTTAGTTTTCTACTCGTTGTCTTTTTTTTTTTTTTTCTTCTAATGATGGTGAATTTGATTCTTAATTATTTTCTTTCTCGTAACTAGGAGGTTCCACAAAACCCTTTTTTTTTTAAAAAAAATTTCATTTACATAATTATTGATTATGTTTTTTCTATTTGGGTTTCTCATACGCAATAGAATATTCTTGGGCTTATTGGACTTGCTCCATCAAATAAGAAAAGAATCCAAATTCTTCGAGATATCAATGGGATTGTCAGACCATCGAGGTATTCCTATAATACTGAGCATTTTATTTTATTTTTTATTCACAATTTTACAGGCAAAAAAGGTGGAATAATATTAGTCATAATGACGTTTTTCTGTATAATTGATGCTTCTTTTTTTATTTTTTTTCCTTTAATTATTATCATGGCAATTTTCAGGATGACCCTACTACTTGGTCCTCCAGGTGCAGGAAAAACAACATCACTGCTGGCACTTGCTGGGAAACTTGACAAGGATCTAAGAGTATATATAAATATACACATCTCTGCCACGAAATGATTAACTGTGTTACATTTATATCATAAATTTAATTTATATTTGGTTAATTATGCAAACAGAAATCAGGGAAAATCACCTATTGTGGTCATGAATTGCATGAGTTTGTTCCTCAAAGAACTTGTGCTTACATTAGTCAACATGATCTTCACTTTGGAGAGATGACAGTGAGAGAGACATTGGATTTTTCGGGACGATGCTTAGGTGTTGGGACAAGATATGAAATGCTAGCAGAACTTTCAAGAAGAGAAAAGGAAGCAGTAATTAAGCCAGATCCTGAGATTGATGCATTTATGAAAGCAACAGCAGTTTCAGGACAAAAAACTAGTTTGGTTACAGACTATGTTCTCAAGGTTTGTTTAGTTCTCTTCAATTAAACTTCCTGTTAATTAATCTGATAAGCATTATGATTGATTAATGCTGAATTATTCCACAGATACTCAGATTAGATATTTGTGCTGATACGTTTGTTGGTAATGAGATGCGAAGGGGTATCTCTGGAGGACAAAAGAAGCGTGTGACTACTGGTACGTTTTCGCTTACCAGTCTAAGAATTGTGAATAGTTTAAACCAAGTATCTGACGTCTGTAAACTGGAAACAGGAGAAATGTTGGTGGGGCCTGCAAAAGTACTTTTAATGGATGAAATATCAACTGGGTTGGATAGTTCTACTACTTTTCAGATCTGTAGGTTCATGAGACAAATGGTACATATCATGGATGTAACCACAATCATTTCTCTCCTGCAGCCAGCACCAGAAACTTATGAGCTATTTGATGATATTATCCTACTTTCAGAAGGTCAGATTGTTTATCAAGGTCCGCGCGAAAAGGTCCTCGAATTCTTTGAGTATATGGGCTTCAAATGCCCTGAAAGAAAAGGGATTGCTGATTTTCTACAAGAAGTAACTTCCAAGAAGGATCAAGAACAATACTGGTCCAATAAGGATATGCCTTATAGATTTATCGCAGTTCCTGATTTTGTACAAGGCTTCAACTCTTTCCACCTTGGCCAACAGCTTGCAACTGATCTTAGTTCTCCTTATGATAAATCAAAAGCTCACCCTGCTGCATTGGTGACTGAAAAGTATGGAATTTCTAATTGGGAACTGTTCAAGGCTTGTTTCTCCAGAGAGTGGTTACTGATGAAGCGAAACAAGCCTGTGTATATATTCAAGACGTTCCAGATATCTGTCATGTCGGTAATTGCTTCCACAGTGTTTCTTAGGACAGAGATGAAAGTAGGGACTCTTGCAGATGGACAAAAGTTCTTTGGAGCATTGTTTTACAGTCTAATTAATGTGATGTTTAACGGGTTAGCAGAACTTGCATTGACAGTTATGAGACTTAATGTCATCTTCAAGCAAAGGGATTTCTTGTTCTATCCAGCTTGGGCACTTTCGTTACCTATATGGGTCATGAGGATCCCATTATCAGCCATGGAATCAGGGATATGGATTATTCTAACATATTACACAATTGGCTTTGCTCCTTCAGCTAGCAGGTAATGGTTTTAAGGGTTTTATATAGCTAAAATTCAAACTATGGTCATACTTGTCGGTGACATTTATCTCGGGTTGTTTCCTCAGGTTTTTCAGGCAGTTCCTGGCTTTTGTTTGTATACATCAGATGGCTCTATCCCTCTTTCGATTCATTGCTGCCATTGGAAGAACAAAAGTGGTTGCGAACACACTTGGTATTTTTACTTTGCTTCTGGTTTTCGTGCTAGGAGGATTCGTTATTGCACGGAGTAAGTACATGACTGCTCCTTCCCTCTGAAACTAGTAGTTAAATCAAGGAGTTGGCCTCAAAAACCTGATATCCCATATGCTGCCTAAAAATGTAATTCCTTTATGGCTACAGATGATATTGCACCTTGGATGATCTGGGGTTACTATGCTTCTCCTATGATGTATGGACAGAATGCAGTGATCATGAATGAGTTCCTGGATAAAAGATGGAGTGCAGTAAGATATTATCTCAGTTTAATTTTGTTGACTAAAGCTTTGCTTTTTATTAAGGATGATAAATTTCTGATTGTTGCCTAATACACAGCCCAATCCAGACCCCAGGATTCATGCAGATACAGTTGGCGAAGCCCTTCTGAAATCTAGAGGCTTCTTTACTGAAGAATATTTGTTTTGGATTTGTATTGGAGCACTGTTGGGGTTTTCTCTTCTATTCAACGTCTTATTTGTTGCTGCATTGACTTACTTGAATCGTAAGTCCATCTGATGATAGCTGTTCAAGGTTTTTGTTAAAAATGAAGTCTGATTGAGCAACTCATTTATCCGAAAGTTCAATTTCTTTTCAGCTTTGGGCGATTCGAAGGTTGTCATTGTGGATGAAGATGAGAAAGACAAAACAGAAGGTTTTATGTGTTCACTGAACCCTATCACATGCACATTACGTTCAGGACTATCACAAAACATCATATTTTATGAGAGAGATTTCAAGAAATGTCTAAAACGCTAATGAATAACTACAGGTGTCGATATGGCAGTGAGGAATTCTTCACAAACTGGTGCTGCTACTAGCAGTTCATCCAAAAGAGGAATGATTTTGCCCTTTCAACCGCTTTCACTTGCATTCAACCATGTTAATTACTATGTGAACATGCCTGCAGTAAGTCATTCCTCTTCTAAACAGCTAATTTTCTTATGTGAACATATAGCATTTTGTTTCAGCTTTTAATTGGGGTGAACAATGGGGTTCCATGGTAACAGGAAATGAAGAATCAAGGGGTTGGAGAAAAAGAACTTCAGTTGCTACGGGATGTTAGTGGTTCATTCAGACCTGGCATACTAACAGCACTGGTGGGGGTGAGTGGTGCTGGCAAGACCACACTGATGGATGTGCTAGCAGGAAGGAAGACAAGTGGGCGTATAGAAGGGAGTATTAGCATCTCTGGTTACCCAAAAAACCAAGCAATGTTTGCTCGTGTCAGCGGTTATTGTGAACAAAATGACATTCATTCACCACATGTTACTGTTCATGAATCTCTGGTGTTCTCTGCTTGGCTCCGCCTTTCCAAAGATGTAGATAAAAGAACAAGAAATGTATGCATTGTTTTTTTTTAACTATTAGTTCTTCTCACTCTTAATTGTGGCCAAATGATTATAAGGTGATCTTTGAAGGTGTTTGTTGAAGAAGTTATGGAGTTGGTGGAGCTAAATCCGATTCGAGATTTTATTGTTGGACTTCCAGGAGTTGATGGTCTGACAACTGAGCAAAGGAAGAGATTGACAATAGCAGTAGAGTTGGTCGCTAATCCTTCAATTATTTTCATGGATGAACCAACTTCTGGCCTTGATGCCAGAGCTGCTGCCATAGTTATGCGTACTGTACGAAACACCGTGGATACAGGAAGAACCGTTGTATGTACAATTCACCAGCCAAGCATAGACATTTTTGAGGCTTTTGATGAGGTGTCTTTCAACTTCTTAGATCTGCTATGTTTTTTCTTGTTTTGTTTTAAGGTATTCAACTCAATCCTATACTGCTTGTAGCTATTGTTGATGAAAAGAGGTGGCCAAGTAATTTATGCAGGACCCATCGGTCGCAATTCTCACAAGCTCATTGAATATTTTGAGGTGAGTATTTATCAGAGATAAGAGTTTTTGGCTTTGAAACCAATCATATAGGGCAAATAGTATTTTAATTGATAAGAATTGCTAATGATGTGTGATATTCATGGCTTGATACAAGGCTATCCCTGGAGTCCCTAAGATCAAGGATGGATACAACCCTGCAACATGGATGCTTGATATAAGTACTCCTTCAATGGAAACACAACTGAAAGTGGATTTTGCAGATATTTATGCCAAGTCCCCTATCTACGAGTAAGTAAATTCTGCATACTCTAGTGCACTGTTGAAAGTTTTAAGGCAAAAAATGCTCAGTTTTGTTTACATCGTTTTGATTCTTTCAAAATTTCAGGAGAAATCAGGAACTTATCGAGCAACTTAGCACTCCAGCACCAGGTTCTAAGGATCTAAACTTTCCAATGAAATACTCTCAGCCTTTGCTAGTACAATGTGTGGCATGTTTTTGGAAACAACATTGGTCTTACTGGAGAAACGCTCAGTACAACGCTATTCGTTTCTTCCTGACAATAGTCATAGCCCTTCTATTCGGTCTCATCTTTTGGGGCGCAGGGCAAAAGAGGCACGTCTTGAACATATTACACAACAGAAGTGTCATACTCATACTACATTAAAGTGAATACTTTTGTCTTATTATGTTAAAAATTGTGAATCTGAACTTGCTGAATTAATTTTTTCTGTGAACAGATCTAAACAACAAGATCTAATAAATCTTTTGGGAGCCATATACTCTCTAGTATTTTTCCTCGGTGCAGGCAATACTGCTGCAGTGATACCTATTGTTGACATTGAAAGAACAGTTTACTACCGTGAAAGAGCAGCAGGAATGTATTCTGCATTGCCTTATGCATTTGCTCAGGTAAAAGAATGAGGTCAAAGAAAATCTAACGAAGAACTAGTTAGCTACTCATGAACAATTTATACAATAACATCTAATTATTGTTATTGTTGCAGGTGGCAATAGAGGCAGTTTATGTAGCAGTTCAATCAATTATTTACACTCTAATCCTTTATAGCATGATTCAATTTGATTGGAAGCTTGGGAAGTTCTTGTGGTTCATCTACTTCATATATACAAGCTTCGTCTATTTCACATTGTATGGTATGATGGTTATGGCATTGACTCCAGGCCACCAAATTGCTACTATAGCCATGTCCTTCTTCATATCCTTTTGGAACTTGTTCTCTGGTTTTCTAATTCCCAGAATGGTAAGTAAAGTTCGTTATCTAATACATCGACCGGGTCTGGATAGGAATTTTTAGATAAGACTAATGTGCGTAATTGATGACAGCAAATACCGATATGGTGGAGGTGGTACTACTGGGGATCACCAGTGGCATGGACAATATATGGGCTGGTGGCATCTCAAGTGGGTGATAGCAGCGCAGCTCTTGAAATTCCTGGAGCTACTAATATGACAGTTAAGGCTTTTCTTGAAGAAAATTTGGGATATAGACATGATTTCCTCCCAGTTCTTGCTGTGGTACATATTGGTTGGATTCTTGTTTTCTTGTTTGTTTTTGCTTATGGCATTAAGTTCCTCAACTTCCAAAGGAGATAACCATTGAATACACTGTATACGCTTAGTTGTTTCTTTCTTTTTTCTTTCAGTAGAGCAACCCAGTTTTTTTTTTTTTTTGCTTCTTTGTTTGTCCATAACAATAACATTTCTGTCAATGGCTCCGTTCATAAATAAAATTATGGATGGAGTTCAAGCAAAAAAGTTTGTAGGCATCAGAACGCAAAACACAGCAAAGTCTTTGTTCTGTCTTTTATGTTGATATCATCAGGTTTCTATGAAATATTATATGAAGAATTAGAAATATCCTTTAGAAAATAAATAAAGTTATTTACTTTTTTTTTTTTTTGGGTTACAAAAGGAGTTTTTATTGTTATTTTTTTTAAGGGAAGGAGGAGATCTTTAATTCCGTTGAACTAGGGCCTCATTTGGAAATTGCAAGATCTCGGTCAAGATTGCTTATTGGCCGTAAGTTATGCCATCACTTATCAGTGCCATTAAATATTTGCGGCCACGTATTTTAACGCCACTAAAGTACGAGACTTTATCTAAATTATATTGGAATCCTTTTTAAGTTTACAATTATAAATTCTTAAAGCTTCTTGTTATCCAATTATAAATAGATGGAGTTTACAAATAAATTTTGTGTTTTTAAGAAACCAAATTTATGTTTTAAAATCAGTTTTTATTGATTTTTAAAGATATAATTATTTTTTAATTTGATTTATTTTAAGTAATTATTATTAACATGGTTATAATAAATATCATCATCATTATTTTTATTGTTATTATTATTGATATTTCAAAAAATATCCAAAAAATGAATATAAGAAAGAGAAAGGGGATTTGAACGGATGTGAACTTTCTTAGAGAAAAAAATATATAGAGAGAAAGTCTTAAATAAGCATTAGCTGAAGCCTTCTATGATTTTACTATTTATAGTATGCATCCGGTACTAGCATCGTTAGACTTTTGAGTGCCTAGAATAGTAGCCTGTCATAATGATGTAGTAGCTATATCACGTAGGTGGCAGATATCAGATAGAGAGATATGGAGGTCATAATTATCCGATCCGATTGATATAGGAGCCCAACTATGGGCTTATATCTAAGTTGGATTTTTGGGCTTAGGGGCTTAATTATGAATAATATTATCAATTATTATTCAAAATAATAAAAATTAAATAAAGTAATCATGAATAATAACAACTTATTAATTTTTTAATATAAAAATCTGAAACTTATTTTTTTAATAAAAATGAATATTTTAGTTAGTTGTAACAGAATTATAAATAAATTTATTTAATTGAAATATTTTTAAAAATATTAGAAGTCTAACATTACTACATTTTAAATTAATAAAATTTTGATAGTGAATTGATTCAAATGTCAAGAAGGGTATTATTTCATTATAGTACGTTAGGGCTGAGCAAACTTCGATTCAAATCGAAAAATCGAACCAAACCGATCGATTCTTTGATTTAGTTCTATTTTTCAGTTTTGGTTTTAGATTTTAAGAAATTTCGGTTCGATTCGGTTTTTGGAGGAGAAAATTGTAGGAAAACCAAACCGATCGAAATTCTATTTAATTGTGTAATTTTTTGGATTTTTAATTGAATAATTATTTTGTACATGTAAATTATCTTATTTTGAGTTACAAATTATATAAATACATTTATTAATTATTAATATCTATTTTTTTAGATGATAATTTAAAATTTTAACGATTGAATTACAAATCAATGGAATGAAAAAAAAAATTTTAACAGTTTTTTTTGTATTATTTATTATATATTTTGGAATTGTATCTTTAATTTGGACTTTTATTTTGTACAATTTGAATATTTTTATTTTAGTTTATTATGATTTATAATTTTGCACAATTTTTAGATATAATTTTTTATTTTTTTAAAAAATAGTTTTAATTTTTGGTTAATCGAACCAAATCGATCGAAAAATTAGATTTGGTTAGTGGTCAATTATTTAAATAATTCGTTCAATTCGGTTTATAAATTATAAAAAAAATCAGTTTCGGTTATTGAACCAAACCGACCATTACATACCCTTATAGTACGTTATTTGTATGTTATAAACTTTATTTAATGCTAAAAATATCATCAGTTCATCCTATAAATATAAAATTAATTTGATATTATGTGAATTTTATCTAATTTTTTGTTTATTATTGGAAGTTATTATTAAAAAATGCATCAAATTGATATTGAAGATATTTTAAAAAATAAAATAGAAATGAATTTTTTTATTCATTTATTTCAAGCATAAAAATAAAAATTTATTTTCAATTCTATATTTTAATTATTTCATTCTAAATATAAGAATTTATTGACAAATAAATTTCACAATTTCAATTCTTTTATCGAAGGCAAACCCTTATATACAAAAATTGCAAATAATATATTCGAAAACAAAAATAAAATAGTTTTAATCCAACCCCAATCTTAAGTTCATAATCTTTAGTCAGATTTTTTTTTTCTAGAATCTCTAGTGAAATTAAATCGTCAATTTTTTTCTTAAAATCAATCTAAATCGAACTTTAGTTCAATAAAAAAAAAATTCCAACTTCAATTTTAAAAAATATAAATGTTTCCATAATTATTAATATTTTAAGATAATTTTTTATTTTTTAACAATATATTTGTATTAAATTCATAATTATAAATACATTTTTAGTTTTTTTATTTTTTAAGAATGAAGATGTTACCTAATCGAATTGATGAAACATTTAGCTTATATTTATACAGTTTTATTATAAAAATAATGTAATTACCCTCCAATTTTAAAAAATATAAATATTTTCATAATTATTGATATTTTAAGATAATTTTTTATTTTTATGAAAAAATAATATTAATATTTCTAAAATAATGAGATAAATATTTATTTAATAAATATTAACTTAAAAATTAATAAATAATTGAAACGTATCATGATATAAATAAGTCTATTATCATAATAAACGTTAGGTTCATAATATTTAAACATGATAAATTTAAGTTTTAAATTATCATACATACCATACTAATAAATATTATGTTTTTTTATATCATAAATATAATAATATTTATTAAAAAAATAGAAAGAAGAAGGAGAAGAACCTGCTTCCTTGCCGTGAGAAATAGAAGTGGAGTAGAAAAATGATGAAATGGAGTAATGGATGAAATAGAGTGAAAAAATACTGCTGCTATAAGAATGATTTTGGAAAATAAGTGCAGTAATTGAAGTTGATAAATATAATAATATTTATTAAAAAAGAAGAAGAAGAAGAATCTACTGCCTTGCCATGAGAAATAGAAGTGCAGTAGGAAGATGATGAAATGGATTAATGGATGAAATAGAGTAATGGATGATTTATTAGGTAGGTGGGTTAGTTAAGAAAATTAATTATATACTAAAAAGTAAAAATTATAAGGTTAGAATAATAAAAGTAAATTTAGAAAATTATAGAGAATTATCAATTCAGTGATTCTCAAAATTAAACAAATTCATGATTTAAAAAATATGAATCAAAATCATAAAGTACAATAGCATGAAAAAATTGTACTATCAAACATGATTCTATAGAAAACAATACATTAATGAATCATGCTATAACATCAAACAAACAGAGCCTAAGAGGACTGTGCAAAAACAGGTTTGTATTTGGATACATCTTAAGGATATTCTCCACAATCGACCACCCTGTGAGCTTGAATCTCCTAGCTCCACACACCAAGCACACTGCAATCCTCGAATTTGAATGGGTATGAAAACAATCAAGAAATAAAAATATGAAAAGAGCAAGCAACTAAATAGAGATTGGAATTTGAGTGGTTAGTGAGAGAATGGGAGATAAACAGTTTGACGGTGAGAATGGGTAAGAGAGAGAAGGAATAAGTGGTAGATTAGAGTGGGGTTGATTAATTTGTTTTAATTTGGATTTGATTTAACTTGGATTTAATGTTTTAATTTGGGTTGGTTTAATTTAAATCTGATTAATTTCAATACTACATACCTAATTTTTTGCTGATACTTTAATTAGTTTGTTGCTAACCCATATTTTTATATGTTGATGTGGACAACAATAACAAAATTGGACCTATTTTATAACTATAATGCATTTTTTTAAGAAAAAGTATTTGAGTGGAATATTTAAACCATTTCAAAAACTTGAGTGACAAATTTGCCCCTTTTCCCTTAAAACTAACTTTTCCTCCCCTTGTATTCAACATATGGTTTAATAAAAGGTCCATTTTATCTCAAAAAAAAAAAAGCATTGGATTCTTTTTTAAAAACCATTTAAGGACCCTTGACCAAAAATAATAATCTTACCTTTTCTTACTCTTTATTTTATACTAATAATTATTACAGAAATTAATAGATGGTCGATTATGGTTTCAAATGGTTCCAATAATCATTAAAGTAAATATATTCAAGGAGGAAACCTCCATCCTGCTATTATATAGTACATGGGAGTTCACATTATCTGTTTTAGTTTAGAAAGTTAATTAAAAAAAATAAAAAATAAAAGCATCAACAACGGCCATTTTACCATTATTCTGGTTGATATGGGAGAAAAGGCTTACTTAAGAACAGAGCAAATTAGGCAAATACAAGTGCTTTCCATTGATATTTATGCGAAAAAATTAATTACCTTTGAAGACCAGCAAATGGAAACGTTGCCAATTATGCCTAATTACTTGGAACAATTCCAATAATGTGGTTTCTAAGAATCCCACCTAGGGATGATCGCGGGACGGGACGGGACGGGGAGGGCCTCCCCATCTATTGCCCCGTGCAAGGGCAGGGTGAGGGTGGGGCGGGAACCAATAGTATTTCGGGGAAAAAATTCCTTCCATCTCTGTCCCCGTAGGGATCTCCATTCCTGCAGGAATTCCCGTCCCCGCATAAAAATATTTTTATTTTTTAAAAAAAATTAATTATAACTAAAATATAATATTTAATAATTAATTATAATTGAAATATAATATTTAATAATTAAAAATATAAATTCAATTATAAATCAAATTAATATAAATTTTAACAATTGATAAAACTAAAATTAAATATAATTTAAAATTAAATTATATAAATATAATTAGATTTGGTAATTAAATTTCAGGGGCGAAGACCACAATTCCTGTTTTCGCCCCGAATTTTAAGTCGGGGAATATTTTTCCTCTATCCCCGTCTCCATTTTTTTGGGGGAATTTTTCGGGAATTTTTCACCCTATTTGAGACAGTTTTTCATCGGGAACGAAAATTTCTCATCCCGTGATCATCCCTAATCCCACCAGCTCAAAGCAGTCACATCACAAAATATTGCTTATTTCAATGAGAAATCATTGGAGCAGTCTAATGCAGTGTATGCTGCTGTATCAGTTGCAAATTCTGCTGAACTGCCTAACTCAAATCTATATAGATTTATTTCTAGGTTTCAAGGAAAATTCTTTGTACATTGTTATTTAAAATAATTATTACTAGAGAAAGTTATTTAAACTGGATCCAAAAATCAATCAAACAATAAATTTGTCAAATCAGAAACCGACCGACCAAGAGCCAGTTTTTGACAGGCTGAAATCGATTATGATAAAGTCAATTTCTGATCTGACCAATTGTTGCCAATTTGACATAAAAGTCGCCAGTAATTCAGCCAATTTTTGTACAAATTCTGACCCAATAGCGAAATCCACGTATATCATGGGTTAAAAATTTCCGAGAACGCTTGAGGAAAAAACAAATATTTACATTGCATACAAGGAGCAATTTGGCATCATATAAAAAAAAAAAGGGAAATAAATTCGATCGTAACTTGCTAATTTAGCAACTTTTCACTATTACAACCCACTTTCTTTATCATCAATTTCTTCATCGTCAGATTCTTCAGTTTCATCCCACGTCTCAATTACATGCATCGCACCATTACTCATGCCCAGTGCAAACTGACGAGGGTCAAATGGATGAGCTGCTATGGCCAAAGGATATGCCTCGTTTCCCGGGACAAATGAAGGTATATAAGCAGAAGGTGATATTCTGCAAATGACCTTCAAATCATATGGATCAAAAACTCCAATAGCACCATCACAAAAGGCAGTGTATACAAAAAAAAAAAAAACAACTCGAGAATGTTGCGCTCGAAATGGGAGCTGTAAATGTGTCCTTAGGATACCATGAATACCAACATTCAAGTTTGCTGTCATAGATAGCAATTTGGTTTTCATGGACAACCAACAGTACGTCAATGTGAAATTGAACAATAGTTTCACCTTTCATCATTTGGGATTGATGACCTGGTGGTGCTTGTAGAAACCTTGATTCCATTTTCTCCCACCTATGGGCGCTCCACAGAAGAAACAAGCACATTTAAGCGATGAGAGAATCCTGTTATTCGTTGTCGATGGCCCTCGAGTTTCATTATGACCTCGTCAGTTCTGAAACTATAAATTAGCGCTGAAGAATCCTCCATGCCGATGGCCCTCGAGTTTCATTATGACCTCGCCAGTTTTGAAACTATAAATTAGCGCTGAAGAATCCTCAATGCCGATGGCGAATATAGCATTATCCCAAGGATATAATGCTATAGATGTCGCAGGGAACGTGAATGTAATGGGCATGGATGTGATCGTGGAGAACACAGACACCTTCCCAACAAATCCAGAAATTACAAAATTATCATTTTGGGAGGGACGCAATAAATGAGTCAAATTCTTCTGCTGGTTTGTTATCACTTGTATCATTATTAAATAGAGTCCCAGTATGGGCCTGCCACAACTGATGAGGTTCAATATATGCAGTAGCCTCTCCTGATGAGTTCCTTTCACTAGTTTCCCACATCCAAAGTTTGTGAACACCGTTGGAAGCAAGGGCCAACAGAGATTTCTCAGAGTTGGCGCAAATAAGCCTCCTAACCTTACGAGTTGCCCAGGGATCACGCAAATGCAGAGTCTTCAATCGAGATGGATCAACGATATCGGTGCATCCATTCCATTTAACAGGGATCATCCTCACCTTCAATCTCCGAATTGCACTTTTCATCACAGTAATACAGTGGAAGCATTCCGCATCTTTTAACCTCGACAAATTTACGATCAGTGTAAAACTCAAATAAGGCATGGATGTCATCATCATATTCGTTTAGAAAGAAATTGGAATCATAAATCAGGATTGTATGCTCTGACCGATATAGATTGAATGGCAAGGCCGGAGCTTTTTCCCAATCATTACACCGAATAGTACAAGAGGTCTTAAAAGGTGGGAAAGAGAGAACGAGGCATAGAGCAAACCCCCAAGAGAGTACAATTATTAGAATGTGTGCGCAGGGGGATTGTAATTGAACTTCCCCCACTTATATATGTGAACCACTGCGGAATTTCACTCCCAGGATACACTACACTATGCTTCTGAAAAAGCTCTGCATCCAACCAACAAATAATTTAGTCATTTTAACTGCCACAAAAAAAAAAAAAAATCCACAAAATGCAAACTGTAATGCAAATGGTGATTTTTAAACCTAATTTGGATCTCTCACTTTGAACTTGTGCCAATTTGTTGCTGAATGTTGAAGAATTAGTCGTGCATCAGCCAACAACTCACTCCATGCTTTTCGATCCAATTCCATGCAATTAGTATGTTTAAAAGACTTCCAACGTCTGGGTGAATCTTCGGATTCAAATTCAAACAATTGCTTGACGCAAGATACATTTGCCAACCGTGCGCAATTATCTGCATATGACTCCACAACGGAAAGCGGGAGATCTGACAATGACCGCAGCCTATAGTTGTCATCTATATGTAATTTTTTCAGAGCTGGCGGAAGAGCTGGAACACAAACAATGTTTCGACAACCCCTTAGATATAATGAAGAAAGTCTTTTCAGATTCACAATCGATGTGGGTAGCTCTTTAATGGCTGGTACTTCTAGGCCCAGTGAGGTCAAACGCTCCATGGTCTCCTAGTTTTCTTGGAATTTTTCTAAAATGATGCAGCCCGAGAGTTTAACGGCTTCAAAAGATTTTAACTTGTGTATGTCTGCAGGCAGACTCAAGTTTTTTGCAATTCGTCATCGATAAGTACTGTAATCTGAGAAAGCACTCAAATGATTTGAATGGGACCTTGTTTTATGGCAGTCTCTCCTGTATATAGGGATTTTATGTTCCTTGAAACCTCCGAAAGTACCTCCAGTTTGGAGCATCTAAAGAGATCAATAGTTTCTAAGCATTTGATACCAATGGTACTTGGAAAATTCCTTAGCCTTCTACTGAAACTTAGATCAATATTTTTTAACTTGTTCAAATCCTGTTGCAAACAGAAAAGTCTCAACATTAATAGACAATATATGTATAGACAGAACAATATATGTAATATGAATTGTACCTTGAAGAAGTCCATGGGTAATTCTTCCAATTCACTAGAGGGCAAATTCAGCTCAACAAGGTTCACTGGGTGGAAATTGGCTGGCAAAGTTTTGGATGTATAAAAATGCCAAAAAAGATATCTCAGCTCATTTGGAAGAGATTCCAGCCCGTGACAAGCGCATAGACGGTGAAAACATAGTGTAGAAATTGAGAACTTGGAGATTAGTCATTGCCGCGAAAACATTTAGATTTAAGTCCACGTTCTCATCATCGGATGTAGGCGCAGAGTTTTGAAGGAAAATGACTTCAATTGCTTCAGTTCCCGGACAAGAAATGACACCAATAAATGAGAAAGCCAAAAAATGAAGAAGCAAAAGACGGCTACAGTCTATACTCCCTCCATCCTATAACTTTTTATCCAATTTTTCTTTTCACAATATTAAGAAATTTTAGTTATTATGGTTAAGGGATAAATTTTTTCACAAAACTTTTTCATTATATATTCTAAATATAAAATGGGTAATTGAGATTTATTGTAATTACAAAATCCATGGTTAATAATATTGTATAAAAAATTTAAATTACAATCAATAAAATAAAATTAAATAGGTTAACTATAAAAAAAAGAAATAGGTAATATTTTAAATTAGATTAAAAAAAAGTGGAAATAGTAAGAAATAGGCCCGGCAAAATTGGCCTAAATCCAAAATTCCGTCCAAATCCGTTCAAAAAAATGACGCAAATCCAATCCAACCCAAAAAATATCCATTAGGCCAACCCAAAAATGATCCACTAAATATGTGATCCGTTTGGGTCTAGCCATGATGTCCAATGAACCTCTTACAAAATGGCCAATAGGTTTGGCTATTATGTTCATTGGACCAATCCAAAAATAATCAATTAAATATCCAATATATTTGGACCAATATTTTTATAACATTATTTTTTTTATATCACATTATTATATAAAAGTGTTAATTTCATTAAAAAAAATAGGTCAAATAAGTCTATCCATGTTTGAGCCACAATACGATCCATTTGGACCATCTAATCTATTTGGACTATCCAATATATTTAGAACAACATTTTTTTTTATTTCACTATTTTTTGTATTATGTTATTGTATAAAAATGTTAATTTTATTAAAAAATTAATCAAATAAGTTGATTCATATCTGGGTTATATGCGATTTATCTGGACTATTATATGATCCATCTGGGCTACTAGATACATTTAGAGTATCTAACACATTTGGATAAAAATGAGGTACCTGGATCAATTCATAGTTGAATAGAATTTGCAAGTTGTTGTTTGGGCTATCAATGATAGAACTCGCTTAGATTCTAATTTGGGATTGGTGATTGATGATTTGTTTTTATGGTTAAATTTGTTTTTGTTAAAAGTTCAGCGAATTCGGTAGCTCATAAGTTAGCTAAAGACTCAAATTTTAGGATTGATCTTCATATTTGGGAGGAGTATTCACCAAACATTTCGTTATCTCTGCTCGTTGCAAATTCCTATTGACGGTAGTATTAATTTTCTTAAAAAAAAAAAATATTTAACATTTCCAAATAAAAAATTTGGAAATTATTAATACTGAAATTATAAAATGGAATCTTCCGTCAGATCAGTTAAAAGTCTTAACTTAAAAGGCAGCTAAGCTCTTTATATGAAGAAAAATGACGGGGGCAAAATCCGACTGCCCTGCTACCGCCACCGCGAAACCCAGAGTGGTAATTTGTGTAGGTGACATTCACGGCTTCTACGGGAAGCTCCAAAATCTCTGGTCCAATCTCCAATCCGTAATCGACCCAGAAGATTTTAGCTTTGCCCTGGTAATATTTTTGGGTGATTACTGTGACCCTGGCCCAGATACCAAAAAGGTCATAGATTTCTTAATAAATTTATCCTCAGCTTATCCAAACCAAAAGCATGTGTTTCTCTCCGGCAATCACGACCTTGCTTTTGCCGCTTTTGTGGGAGTTTTGCCGCAGCCGGGAAACGGCGCGTCGTTTGATCAAGGTTGGAAGGAGTATGAAGAGAACGAGGAGAGAGAAGGATGGTATAAGGGGTTTGGGTATGAAAATATGCATTTGCAAGGGAGGAGATGGGCTGGTTCTATTAAGGTTCGATTTAATGCTGTTAAAGGGACAGAGTATAAAGGATCGATTTATGATGCTGGACCCACTTTTGAGTCCTACGGTGTCCTCCATGGATCTTCTGGTATGTGATTTCTAATGATAAATTTTCTTGGCTTTCTTTTTCTTTGATCTGATCAAATTAATGAGTAGTATTTGGTTTTGGTGTTTGTGAGGTATTGGCTTTGTTTTATCAACTTTTGATGCTAGATAATTGTGTTTGATTTTATTTAATTTTTGTTCTGATTGAGTAATTTTTGGATGCAGATTTAATGAATGCAGTTCCTGATGAGCACAAAAAGTTTCTTGCTGATATGGTTTGGGTACATGAAGAGGTTAGGGTTATTGTTTTAATTGCTTCTCTTTGCTATTAGAATTTTATCAATCTGATTTATGGACAATATTCTTCTATTATGATATGAACTGCAAAAGGAGAGAAGACTGGTTGGTCCAATTGCATATTCTGTGTTCTGTTTGATGCTGAATTTTGAAGTCTTATTAACTTCATTTATTTCACTGTAAATAACAAATGGGGAAGTTGAGTTAGTAGTGTTGGTTATATGCAATTTCTTTTACCAGGAAGATGTATGTATGGAGACCGAAGGAGGAATTCAACACTGTAAATTGATTGCTGTGCATGCTGGTTTAGAGAAAGGGAAAAATGTCGAAGAACAGTTGAAATTTTTGAGATCCAAGGACACTCGAGTGCCCAAGATACAGGCTCTGAGTGGAAGGAAAAATGTGTGGGATATACCCAAGGTGATTTTCGTACTTTCTGCTGATTTTGGCAGTTTGACGGCTCCATTTTCTTTATCTTCTGATGCAAAATCAAACTAAAGTGTACGGTTATGGTATTTCAGGAATTAACTGAGAAACCAACCGTTTTGGTTAGTGGTCATCATGGTAAACTCCACATGGAAGGTCTGAGATTGATTATCGATGAAGGTGGTGGACTAGAGAGTAACCCGGTAGCTGCTATTGTTCTTCCTTCGATGAAGCTTGTCCGGGACACTGACAATTTGAATTAGTAATTTGAGTGTTGTGATTTACATGTTCAATTCTTAATAGCTCCAATATATGTATTTCCTTATTAACATTTTCATTATGCAGTTGGTGCTGGGTTCTCATGTGCTTTATATAAATCGTTTGAAGAGTATAATATTGTTAGTTACTCCATTGCTTTGTCTTGCTTTCAGAATCACAATAGCTAAATCAAACTGCTGTGTCTTTTTAAAACAAGAATAAATTATCTTACTTTGCAATGTGAATTCATCAGATTTATTATGTTATTCTGAAAGCTAAAGTATGATAAACAATTGGCTTGCTTTAACAGCTTTTTCGAGCCAAATATATCCATTTGAAGAAACCATGAAGATATCATCCAGCATGGCTTACTTGAGACTATTTTTTGCTTGGCCTTTCTTTTTCCCTTTGAAAAAAAAAAAGAAAAGAAAAGAAATACAGAACATTTGCCTATTGAAAGAAAAAAAAAAAGATACTTTAAATAGGAAATAGAGGTAGTTGACAAGCTCGTTACATCATATTATAGAAAACTGATTGATATTTTCTGGCAAACAAACAAAAAAATGGCGATTGCTCATATGGACGGAGGAAATATTAAATTTAACGAAATAAATGTAATCTCATACTGGGATTCTAAATTCATAAGTTGCAAGAAAGCCCCCTTATAATGGTCACTGGTGAGGCAAGACCCCTTACAATTGTGGTTGAGATTGTCCGAGCAGAAAAAAGCTGATAGAAAAGAATTATGATACATGGCCTAGTAATGTACTGGTGCATGGGTGCATATGGAAAATTTTATTAGCCAAAATAGTGTATTCTTAAAAAATTACGATTTTTTTTTATTTTTGTTTATTAATCCGACCTAATTGATAAATTAAATTTTGAGCATTTTACTAATTGAAATCGAATTTGGTTTGATTTGATTTCAATTATAATTGAACCTTACCTAATACCTACTTTTAAGTGTTTTGTTATATAAATAATTGATATATAATATAAAGAAATAAAAACTCAACTACAATTTGCATTCCGTTTGAATTTAAATACAATTTTAAGATAATTTTAGATAAAATCATTCAATTCAAGTCTTATCTATATTTTTCTAGTGGAATATGATAGCCAGGCGGAATAATTCGAAGCAATGAGTTTCCCCAAAGAATATACCATTCTTCACAACTCATCAAGTCATTTCACAAGTGGCAATTGCGTCTCTGAACTTGACTTTTTTTATTATTTAATATTTAAATTTATCTAATTTTAGAAATGTAAATACTTTTTTTATAAGATATAGCCTCAATATATCAACTATCAAGAAATATCATAGTTCAAACCAGTCCATAAAAAATAGATACAGCCTCAATAAATAAATAAATATATATATATATATAGTTTAGGATTTAGCGTTGGTCAAAATAATATTATTTTTTAAAATTTTTAAAGGTTAAATTCAACTTGTGCTAAAAAATGAGAGAGAAAAAAAAACCCATTAAAATTCAGTGCCTTTCACAATTTGCAAGCTACCGCACGAATATGATTTTATTTTATTTTATTTTGTCATAAAGTTTCAATAAAACTCATTTTGTTCGTGAAAATAGCTTTTTGAAAAGGCGATTAAGATTTTAGGTAAATATAACTTCAAAAAGTGAAAATGATTTTTAAAGAATAATGAATAATATTTCTTTCCGAGAAATAATTAAGCTATAGGTAGGCACAACATTTTTATGTATATAAAAAATTATAAATAATTATTTAAGATCACAAGTAAATGATACTAGCATATTACACTTAAAAAAAAAAAAATCCTGACACTTTTTTAAGAATTCTTCAAAAGAAAAGAACGAGAATCCTGGAATTCAATTGGATTTCGGGCATGAAATGGGAAGATCCGATTGGCTATACAAAGATATAACAAAAAGCAGCAATCCATAAGCACAATTTTTGGGGGCATAAAATAAAATGCAATCGATAAATGAAACATTATGTAAAAGGAGCTTTTTTGAAGCTCTTCGACTCAGAGTTAAAAAGGCAGAGTAAAATTTAGGGGACCACGGAACAGCAGCATTATTAAGTGTCGCCGTCCGTTTCTCATCTTTGCTTTCAGTTGCCATATAAAGCTAACCATCTAAAAAAAATGTGTTAGACGACAGAGTTCACGTGGCCCGCCCAGTCCCCAGCATAACAGCACATACCTTTTCTTCTACTTGTCTCGGGAAATCAAAATTATTTGAAAAGAAAGATAAAAAAATTAAAATCAAATATCTTGCGAGTATTAAGTATTAACGGTGGAGAATGAGTCCGTTGGGGCCCACAAACCCATCCCCCATGCTACTCTACACTGCACACGTAGCATCTCACTGCTTCGTTTTTAGTTGGCTTATAAGATCTTTTTTCTCTTCTTCTTCCATTCTCTTTCTATTCTTCCTACGCTTATCTCGCTCTCCTCTCGGTTATCTCCCGAGATCCCCCCTTCTCTCTCTCTCTAAAGAAAAAGCTAACGTATTCGCCATTTTTCATATCTTCTTCTACAAATGGTACACTACACTCTATCATCAGGAGTGCATTTTCCATGTGCGCCATCTTTCTGCAAATCTCACTCCACCGGCGATCAGAGCAGCTCTACTGGCTACTCTTTTTTCTTGAAGAAACACTCATTTTCTCGTACTATTTATTTCTCTCCCTTTTTTCCCTGTTCCCTTTCTAGCTTTCTTTTTTTGGTGTTTTGTGGCTTGTGATTGTGTGAAAATGGTGGAGCTAAGCGTTTTCCTAAAGTTCATCTGGCTTTTTTTTGGAGAGTGAACGCGTCGTGTTTAATTTGATATGGTTGTAGCATTAAGCATGGTTGCGATTCTTTTTTTTTTTTTTTAATTTCCGGTTATAAATATAGCGTGTCTGCGCTTCATGTTGTGTATTTGTTCAATTTTTAGTCTTTTTTTTTATTCAGATGTTGAAATTGTAAATAAAATAGTATAGCCTCTGAAATTTAGATTTCGAATCGGCACAGAAATCGCGGCCGTATCCCTGCTTAGTGTTTAGAGTTAGCTTGGCCTTTGATTGGAGAGTGAACACGTCTTGTGCAGTGAGATGTGGTAGTGGTGTTTAAGCATGATGCGATAGTTTTTTCTAGTGATAAATAGCGTGTTCGTGCTTCACGTTTCATCATTGTTGAATTTCTTAGCAATTTTTTTTTTGCTGAAATTGCGAATAAAATTAAATAGCCTCGGGACATATTGATTTCGAATACGCGCAGAAATTGCAGCTGGATGGCTGATTTCTTTAACATTTTGTTCGAATACTGATTTCTTTAGTTGGAGATATATCTATTTTTTTCCTGTTTCTAATGAATGTAACAAAAAAGAATTTGTTTAACTGACTGTTAATTTGTGATTTTTTGTCCTTCTTCCTTCCGCTGATCCAAGTTATTCAACGTATTATTTATTGCTGTATCCGATTGTCTTTAGGACTTCCTACAAGGCGTTAATGCTCATTTATACTAGAAGTTTTGTTGTACATGGAAAACTAATCTGTTGCTTTTTTTGTAGGGAAGATCTTTGCTAAAAAATCCTCGTATGACTCCGACTCCTCAAATATAGCAGTCAGCGCATCTGATAAAGTCCTTGTTCCAGGTGGCAAGGTTGAAGACTCTTCTTCATCAACTGATCAGTTAGAAACACCTGACAAGGTGTCTGAAGAATCTCAGGTTTGTAAATCTTATGTGGAGTTGATTGTCAAAAAATAATGCAGTTAAAGTAAAATGTCATTTTAATTTTGAGCTTGAGATGGATGTGGCAATATAAGAAAAAATTTATGCTAAATGCAATAATATGAAAGAATACAGGTATGGAAATAAATTTTTGTTGGCATGATTTTAGTGCGTTCTTTAAGGCTTATGGTTTTATGGTGAAGAAAGGCTTCAGTTTTAAAGAAATTCGCATGCAAGACCATGCATATTCAGATTCTGAAGAAGACATTGTTTTGCTTTCATTTTTGGTAGAATGCATGGGCCAAAGCACATAAACAGTTATAAATTATATTCTAGTAGGGAATGCCAAGCTGTGGTATGGTGAAGTTTGGCAACTAAGAAAGGATCTTGTTTGGATATTTTAAAGGTTGCCAAAGGATCTTGTTTAGGTATGATAGAAGTTGACAAAGGATCTTGTTTAGGAATGCCAAGTTATCGTATGGTAATGGCTGGCAAACTTCTTCAATTTGTGAGGCTCTTGTTGTTTTGTGCATATTTTTTTCCCAGATTACTCGGAGGGGGACCAGTTGAACCATGGGGCCTTACCTGATTTGAAGAAGTAATGTATTTAGGGGCTAGTTAGCTACTCAATTTGATTGCTGCATGAGGAAGATACATTATAATTAAAATGAGGAAGAGAAGGTTAATCGACTCCTTTCCTTATCCCTTGAATAGTGAAAGGGGAATACAGAGGAAATCTTAAATATAATTTACTGCAGTCCCAAACTTTTGGCTCTTAGGTTTCTTGTTAGATTAGATAAAATAGTTCAGTACCACACAACAAGCATTTCATATTGAGGAAGCAGAATCAATTTGTGTTTTAAGAAGGGTGCAAGGCTCAACAGTCTCGTATATCTGTTTTTCTTGTATAGAATTTTTGTTTAAGTTTCTCATGCCTATTAGGCTTATGAGGAACACATAGCAAACAAATCAAAGCCCAAGAAACTTCTGAGACAAAACATGAGAATATGTGAGACAACAATGACGGGTTGCTAATATCTGAAACAGGGTCTTCAACTTGAGACTATGACAACCACAAATGTAACGCTCTAAAGATTATATGCATACCTGCCATTACTTGGTCAAACCAAAGGTAAAAAAACAAGGAAGAAACTGACGAATATTCTTCTTTCTCTTGCACAATAGCAAAAGTACGAGAAAGTAAGGTCAATAATATTTTGTGGAGCACACAAATGATTCTCACAGTATATGGAGAATGAGGGAAAATGGCATTTGTTTGCTTACAAGTAAATATTTGGCTCTGATATTTATCTTGATCATTATACTGAGGATGAGATTGTCCCTTACCTGCTATTAATTTTACCCTCCTGTTTTGTGCTTCCCCAAATAAGGTAAAATTGATCTCCCCCTTCCCTCCTTTCCTCCACCTCTTTTTTTCCCCTAATTTATCCCCATAGAAATCATTGTATCTTTTCCATTTGATTGGATATCTGAAAGGTCTACCATTCAAATAAATAACAAAAAGGCCCTTTTAGCAAAGACTACTTTTGCCAACTAGAGCTTAAAAAATATTTGACAAAAACATGGGCACTTTGAAAGAATTAGGTAACGGAGTTGTATACTGGAACAAATGCATGTTTTTGATGGAGATCAATTTGGATGAATTTAAATATCATTGTTATAACTTGTCTATCTGAACTCCGGTTTCATGATGAAACAGTTTTCCTTGTGTTTAGATGTCTAATGCAGTCTACTTTAGTTATTGAATAAGCATAGTCTGGCCTTGGTTTGATAGCTTGCATACTCTTTACTTACCTTGATGCTTTTGCTAGTAATTAATCAAGATAGTCATTGCTTATGCCCTTAAGATGCTTGTTTCAGGTGCTCCATGATGTAGAGAGTGTCACCATGAAGGCCGATGATAATGCTGAGGGCGAAGTAAAACAAAAGCCAGAAATCCCTTTGCGTGAGATGGTTAGCATTGGGAAAACTGAGTCTAAACCAAGGTCCATTCCTCCACCTGGCCATGGGCAAAGAATATATGAAATAGATCCAACCTTGTCAGGTTTTCGTCAGCATCTTGATTACCGGTGAGATTCTTCATGCAAAGGTGTTGAATAGTCCTTATCAAAATTCCCCCTTTAGTTACAATGTGTTTTCTAATGATTTTCTGGGGGAACGGTACCAAAATGTTCCACATTATTTAATTCATATCCATTATATTTATTTTGAGCGATATGAATGGCACGTCTTCCTGATTTTTGTATTATTGATTCATCTACTTATGAGAGATTGTAGTTGGATGTGCAATTGTGAGCTAGTACCTCACATTCTTCTGCTCTCGTTGCTCAAATTACATTTGAAGTTATTCTTTCAAATAACTAAATGTATTTAGTGTATCATTTTATTTCTGCTAAGGAAAACATTCAAACCCAAGGTCATTTCATTCTTTGGAAACAATTAATGCGACTTATGTGGACAAATATACACTTATTATTTAAGACGCAAAATTATCCACCTTGAAACCTTAGAGAACCAAAATCTTTTCCATAAAGGCAATGTGAATGTCTGTTATGCATGTGTGCCCTTTTTTTTTTAAGAATCCTGCTTTTTGCTGAGTTTGCCTTGTACATAAAGACCTTAATCTTATGCCCAGTCTGATCTTTGCCCCATCATAGGTATTCTCAATACAAAAGATTGCGCGAAGAAATTGACAAATATGAAGGTGGTTTGGATGCATTTTCTCGTGGCTATGAGAAGTTTGGTTTCTCCCGCAGGTATTAATTTGGATGTGATCGCTGCAGGTTGATTGCTTTGTTTTTCTTTCCTTTTGTTTTGTCATGATTGCATAAAGTATTGTAACTTCTATTTGTGGAAATTAGTCTTTACTTGATATAGTATGTCTACTCTGGTACCTGATATCCATCTTTTCATCTCAATGGATTGTTATTGAAAATAATATAAGAGATTCTACTGCACAAAAAAGTGTGGGAAACATTGAAATTTTACTCGGTAAAACTCATTAATCAATTTTGTAGTTTTGCATGATAAACCGTTTCTTTTTGTGTGTTGAAATTATGGTTTTTAGCTAAGTCCCTGCAGTTGATACTTATGATTGATGTTAGAAATTTCTCCTTTTCAAGCGTCTTAAATTTCTGGCATCCGGTTTTACTAAAAGTTGAAGACATATAGTTTGACAGATCCATACATTAGTAATTTCTAATCATGAGTTGGATAAGCATATTAGTATGCATGTTGTTGGTTCAGCTATTGATTGGTTATTAATCCACTCTTGCATCATAGCTGACCTTTGAAAGAGATTGTACTGGCTTGATGAATTGAATACTTTAACTGTGTTCTTTTTGACACAACTTATATATGGCTTATCTGCTCTTGCCTTGTCTTTGTTCTCACACTGATTAGGAGTTCTTGCTAGAGTTTGAAATATTTATATGCATCTTGTTGGTTCAGCCATTGGTTGGTTAAATTATTTACTTTTGTATCCCATCTAGCCTTTGAAAGAGATTATACTAGCCCGTGAGTTGAAAAAAAATTATGGCATTTATATTTCATTCTATCATATTTTAACAGTTCCATACGTTAGCAGTCGTGAGTTGGGATTAGACACATTAGTATGCTTTCATCCATCGATTGGTTAAATTTTTTACTTCGCTGGCCTTTGAAAGAGATTGTACTTGCTCCATGAATTGAATTCCTTATCTGATTTCTTTGCGATTGCACTTTTTCATTGCTTATTTGCTCTTGATGCTGTCTTTCTTGCATATATTAGTTAACTATGTAACTTTTCCTTAAGATACATTCCTCCAGAAAAAAACATAAATTGTGAATTCCTTTCATCAGTTAGAGTTTTTTTTTTTTGAAATTGTACTTAACTATCAGCAGATTCATTATTGCTGATTATAATCTCTATTGGATTTCAGCGAAAAAGGAATAACCTATAGGGAATGGGCACCGGGAGCCACGGTATGTTCTTCCTCATGTCCGTATTATTTGATTTAAATATCTTTGAATTCCTAATCTCAATAATGTGGCATTCTTCTGAAATAATGTGTCATTTTAAGCACTGAATACTCATAGTGACATTCAGTTCAGGTTTGGCTGGAAACTTCATCTGTTTGTTTCATGTATTCATTTAGTTTATTACAGTTCATGGTAATTTGTTGGATAATGTCTTTTCAACTATTTCAAGGGGCTGCATCTTTGTGATTCATCATTGATTTGCAGGGACATATGTTCTTTCCAGCTGATTTCAAGAAAACAAATTCATCGATGAACGGATGCTATATTGTTTCCTATTTTGACTTATATTTTGCTATATTTGTATTGTTCACAGTGGGCTGCTTTGATAGGAGATTTTAACAACTGGAACCCAAATGCTGATGTAATGACTCGGGTATGTTTTATTGGCTCTGCTTGATTGTGTGTCCAATCCATTCAAAAGCTTTTTCCCTCAATTGAACCAATGCCATGCATAGTTGTTTGGAGTATCTGTTCACTCATCATATAGCAGATTAAGTGATTGGAAATTTTGCTCAGCTTCTCCCTATTTTTCTTGCTTCGTTTGGATATTGAAAGGAAGAGATGGCTAGATTATGAAATGCTGCAATTATAGCAGAAAGGTCAAGAGTTCAAAGTCCCAGTCCTTCTTCCTTGAATAACGAGAAATTGCTAGGTGTCTTGAATTGTCTGGCTTGTAGTGGCTGTATAAGGATCAATAATAGGAAAGGATTTTCCATGTGCTTGAAGCACATCGTGTAATTGGCATTACTTTCTAAATTATAAACATTTGCTTGCACCATATAGTAATTGTTTATTGTTGCATTTACATTTTGGTCGGCTAACCTAATTTCATTACATGGGGATGGGAAATGGGAGTGAGATACATTAGCTTTTTTGTTGGATCACCTTGATGGAGATAATAATGGGGAAGGGGCGCTAATACCTTAGATTGGGATTAGACAGGACATTATCCAAGTTATCAAATAGTTGATATGTGCAAAAGCTTACTGTATTCTTGCTACGTTTAAAATCCTGTCCCATATTTTATTTGTTAAAACAATCTGCATTTTGTGCAGAATGAATTTGGTGTGTGGGAGATCTTTTTGCCAAATAATGCAGATGGTACATCACCAATTCCTCATGGTTCTCGAGTGAAGGTAACATTTCTTGGGGTCGAACTTTGGAAATTTTGTATACATATTAATGTTTTACACTTAAATTTTTTTCATTTCATGCTTACTGAAAAAGCAGAGTGGGATATGTCCTGGAGAGGATGGGTTATTGTATAGTAACTAGTGAATATCATGTTAGATTATGCAACTATGACAACCATCAAAAAGAAGCACAGATCTGGCATCTGCAAAACAATGATTTTCTGATCTTTCTTGCCAAAAATGGATAGGGGTGAATCCTAAGCCAGTATAAAATGAATTTATCAGCTTCTTTGATGTCTGATATTTCCGATAAGAAATTTGGTTTAATCTACATTTCCCAGCAAATGGGCTTGAGTTTGCTCATCAGAGCATCAATATGAACTTGTGATAGGCTTTTGACTTTGAACATGGAGTTCGAATATACTAATAAAGTAAGAAAAATTGCAAAGGGGTGGATGAGGTATTCTCTCAAAGTGATACTAGAGAAAATTAAGAAACACCCCAATTCTTGCTGGATATTTAGGCTTCTTTGGTAGCCTCAATGCTACAACAGCATTTTTTTCCTGAAAAAAATTCCTGAATATCATTTCTGTGTTTGGCTGGGTGTGTTTTAGATTTTTAGGATATATTTCAACTTACTTAGAAGATTTGACATCCTAATTTTGCTTCATTTAACTTCTTGCACACAACTGAAATGGCAACTTATCATTTTTAGAGTTATAGGAATCTATCTGAACTCTTGGAGTTCATGCAGTAGGACAATTGTTTTACAGTACTGGAATGTCTTATATTATGAATCTAAAACTCCTTATATAAAGTCCTAAACTTAACTGGCCTGTGTGAATATAGATACGCATGGATACTCCATCTGGCATCAAAGATTCTATTCCTGCTTGGATTGAGTTCTCAGTACAGGCACCTGGTGAAATCCCGTACAATGGCATATACTATGATCCACCAGAGGAGGTATGTTTTCCTTAGTTTCTTCTCTCTCAAGTGTCTTTTTCTTTTTTTTTCCCCCCTTCCCGGAAACAGTATGGAAAGCTCCTGAGGACCTATATGGCAGATTACACAATGCAATTTAAGTCCATTGAAAGCTGTACAACCTGCCAAATTTTGGTGGAAATTACTATCGGGTGATGCATTGGGAATCCTTGAAAAACAGATTCTCAATCTTGATACTGTTAGTTAACCACAACTCTTACTTAAGGGTGGCCATGCCAATAGGGCAAAATCCAGGGTTTATCATGATTTGGGGAGCTTGGGTTTTATTACATTGCACAATAGACTGGGTGCATTAGTCTGATCCTATTGGGCTTTTTTTGTCTTTTTCTTTCTGTTCTTTCTTCCTTTCTTCTTCTTCTTCTTCTTATTAATGAATCTTAAAAGTTTCGCTTCTATTGGCATCTTGAACATATTCATAACTTTAGTGTTACTGAATGCCCCATAAGCCGTATGCTTTTGTTGTATCTGATTTTGAAATATGGTAGCCTATGCTTTTGTTGTATCTGATTTTGAAAAATGGTTAAGATCACTGAACTCATTTGAACATATGCTATTATTTCTTTCCCCCTCTAATATTTTCATAATTTGGTTTTTATCCATTTCTGTGTTCATTCAACACAGGAGAAGTATGTATTCAAGCATCCTCAGCCAAAGAGACCGAAATCACTGAGGATTTATGAATCACATGTTGGAATGAGTAGTACAGTATGTATCTTCACCTCAAAATTCTGATGCTCAAATATTTTTAGATTTTTTGAAATAATGCTGCTTGAAACAGAGTTTGAATTTGTTTGTCTTGTGGAGGTGATATGGGAGGCCCCAAGGGTTTTAATGGAGTGAAATGTTGTTGAGCACCCTTCCATGACTCTTTATCTATTATAAGTCCTGCGAATTAGTATGAGAATTTTCTATTTTAGCTGGCATCTCTGTATTGTTTTCTGGTTTTCAGTTAGGAGTGAAAGGTGGCATGAGCATGTGTTTAGAGCCTGCATGATTGAAAGAGTACCCTTTAGAATTTCAGATCTGAAACTGATGCAAGCATTCTATTAAGGAAAACTTAGAAATATCTTTCTTTATACATGGAAGAAGAGTTGGATATCTCTATAAATGCTGTTATTCAGGGAATCACATATACTTTAAATTTAAGCTCGTAAAGATATATGCTGAGATGCCCAAATAGCTAGGGAATTGCATAGTTTTCTGGAACCCTTATGCCACTCTCTCAGAATCTTCTTCCTACATTTTACTTCTGTTCCTAAAAAGTCCTCTGATCTCTATTGTGTTTCCGATGAACATTAGAAGAATTTCTTCCCTCTGCAACTCTAGTTATAGTTTCTCTTATTTAAAAAAGTTTGAAACATAAAATGTGGCCTATTTATATTAATAGAACTTTGATTCAATGAGAATGACTCAAGCTACTCAGATTTTGAACTCAATAAGGTCTCACTTAAAAAGGCATTGCTTCTAGTTCAAGTTTATTTCTAGAGCTCATTGATAACGAGCCAAATTTGATTTATGTAAAGCTCAACTGATGTGGCTTTTATAGAGTAGGTTAATGACCATGCTCTGGCAGGTGTTATTTTGTTTTTTGTCTATATTTATTCAAATGGTGGGCGGCCTTTGTCTGCTTTTGAGTTGCTGTATTGAATTATCTAGTTGATCTAAATATCTCTGCCTAATGATCATCTCAATAAAGATGCCATGGTCTGTATTTCAAAACTTTTTCTTTTTTTTTTTTTTTCATATTTAGTCTTTGTTATTTCTCTCTAAAAGAATTGCCACCCATGAAATTCAGGAGCCAAAGATTAACTCGTATGCAAACTTTAGAGATGAAGTGCTTCCTCGCATCAAAAGACTTGGCTATAATGCTGTGCAGATCATGGCTATCCAAGAGCATTCATACTATGCTAGTTTTGGGTATAGTCCTCGTGTCACATAAGATCCATTTTCATTACTTCCCCCAACTCCTGTTGATTTTAATATTTAGTGGTGGACTGCTTACTACTTCACTATAACCTTACAAACTTTAAGCTCCATTGCTGTAATGCAGGTATCATGTCACAAACTTCTTCACACCTAGCAGTCGGTTTGGGACTCCTGATGATCTGAAGTCCCTAATTGATAAAGCTCATGAATTGGGTCTGATTGTTCTTATGGATATTGTTCATAGGTAACAACTAGATGCTCCAATATAATTATTTACACAAACAGTTGAGAGCCGAAAATATTTGAATCCGGATGCTACTGTTGGATTTGTTCCTTGGTACACTAATTTTATTTTCTTTTTCTTTTGTGATTGTTTTTGGGGGGAGGGAGACATACTTAATCTTATGACTAAATGGCTTTTGCGCATTTTATGCTGTTATATTTAAGGTTGTGCAATCTTGTAGTTAAATTCTCTTGTTGTAATTGTCAAAATGTTCGTTTTTACTAGCCGCGATACTCTAGCCTTTCTGTAATACAAATTTTGCCTAAACATGTAAGAGGTTGACTCATTGAGGTGGTCTATGAGTCAGGATGTTTTATGCAAATTGTGAAATTTGAAATGGAAGTTGTACATATTTTTTTAAGATTCTTAGTGATGTGAATTGACAATTCCTGATAGGGGTGGTAAACCACCTGAACTTGAGAATGGTTTCTTGCTCAGATATTCATCTCTCTCACATAATACATGCATCCAGACTATCACTTGATGCTTGGATAGAGCAATATTAGTTTCAAGATTTATGGTTAGAAAATTATCTCTATGAGGTTATGTGAAAATGAAGTCAGATTGTATATTATGCCATTCATTCAATTTTATGATAAGGGCAAATTATATTCTTGTGCAAGTTGTTATGTTCGTGTGTTTGGTCTGTTCAGTTTGATGTGACAGCTAAATGCACTTATTTTTCTGTTGGGATTAGTCAAATTATATTGCCTATCATTATTTTGTTCCACTTATTAATATATTGTTTTTTTTAAACTTATCAACCAAGTCCAGCCATGCATCAAATAATACATTGGATGGGCTTAACATGTTCGACCGAGCCGAGAAGCCCGAACAGATGCTCACTATTTTCACTCTGATCACGGGGCTACCATTGGATGTGGGACTCTCGCCTTTTCAACTATGGGAGCTGGGAAGTGCGTATTCCTTGAAGCTTGAGAAATAGTTACTGTACTAAGTTGTATTGTGTTCTTTCCCTTTATCCTGTGGTAATCGAGACCAATTCATGCTGATTGATCAGGTACTACGGTTTCTCCTTTCAAATGCAAGATGGTGGCTGGACAAGTACAAGTTTGATGGGTTTAGATTTGATGGTGTAACTTCAATGATGTATACTCACCATGGACTCCAGGTGTGACTTCAATTTTCTTTTTAATTGTTGGTTTTTAAGAAAAACGCAAGGGCTTAATTTTGTGTTTGTTTAATAATTAAGGCTTTGATATGCCTATGAATGAGTTTCATTATGCTATTTTTGGCATTGCCTCCACTTAGAGCCATGCTGTGTTTATGTATCTGAATGGCTTCTTCATCTTTTATTTTTTTACTTCTGCTTTTATGGTGATTCATCCCTCCTTCTCACATGCTTTTTTGTGATATTGCTATAGGTAGCTTTTACTGGCAACTACAACGAGTACTTTGGGTTTGCTACAGATGTGGATGCTGTGGTTTATCTGATGCTCGTTAATGATATGATTCATGGTCTCTTCCCTGAGGCTGTCACCATTGGTGAAGATGTATGTTTATCTCTGGAAAAAAAAAATGAAAATCTAATATAATTCTCAAGCATTTTTCTGACTGCTGTAATAATGATATTTTCTCTGTACAGGTTAGTGGAATGCCAACATTTTGCATTCCTGTCAAAGATGGTGGTGTTGGATTTGATTATCGCCTCCAGATGGGCAATTGCTGATAAATGGATTGAGCTTCTCAAGTATGTTGCCATATTTTCATTATAATTATCTTGAATCAAAATTATTCTTGATTCCTTTGTGTTAATTTTAAGTTGGGAGAGTAAGAACAATCTAATCTGTGTTTTGTGCTTTAATGCTCTGGTTGTTAGGAAGCCAGATGAAGAGTGGAGAATGGGTGACATCGTACACACACTAACAAACAGAAGGTGGATGGAAAAGTGTGTTGCTTATGCTGAGAGTCATGACCAAGCTCTTGTTGGTGACAAAACTATTGCATTTTGGTTAATGGACAAGGTCTTAGAACTTCTTGCCTATTGATATTGTGCACATCACTGAAATGGAAAAAATATGCATACATTCAAAAGGCTAATATTTCTGATATGCATCAAGCTTTTGTGCTTGCTGCGTGCTAGAATGATAATTTTATGTGTTGTTTGGATAAGTTCTGTTGTGTAGTCTTTACAACTATTCTCTCTATGGCTATTTATATGGACTGTTATTGAGAAACAGAACAAGTATTAATGCGGTGTCTCGTGCATGCTAATAACACAAGCTTGAACAATATGACTTAGATTTTTGGAATAGGAATGTGATAGTATTTGCATTGTTGTACATAATGGAAAATTTATGGTCTAGATTGAAAAAGAATTTATTGGCCAAACTTGAGGAAATTTTGTTTCATCCTAAGAATGGTCTTTGGATGTCTTCTGCATCACTATGAACAGAACTTTAACGACAAGCTGGAGTTGTATACTGTTCAATCTATGTGGAGCCTAAAAGTTGGTTTGCTTTCCTGTGTTTGCTCATCTTTTTTGGCATTTCCTAAGTTGTTTAACTAGACTGTAATAACATGGAATATGGACTTCGGTGAATTTCTGCATTTACATCAGAGTCAAGGTTAATTATGGTTGAATAACATGAAGAGTAAAGATATTTGTTCCTAGGTAGAGTTTGACTTCAAGTTCCACTGATATATTTCAGAGTCAAACAAAAGACACTATGATTGTAGCTTGTATACTGTGCATATAAACATAGGTTGATAAAACATTATGATTTGTGTCCTGTCCATCTTAAACTTGATTTTTTCTTTTGTTAGGATATGTATGACTTCATGGCTCTAGACAGACCATCAACTTCTCGCATAGATCGTGGAATAGCATTGCATAAAATGATCAGGCTTGTCACTATGGGATTAGGTGGGGAAGGATATTTGAATTTTATGGGAAATGAATTTGGACACCCTGGTAAGATCTTTAATTGCTTTGACTTCTCTTTCTTGTTTTGCTTTGAATTATCATTATAGATTGAGCTGATAACCAAATCATGGCTCTTAATGATATTCATTCAGAGTGGATTGATTTCCCAAGAGGGGATCAACATCTTCCAACCGGCAAAATAGTTCCAGGGAACAATAACAGCTACGATAAATGCAGGCGTAGATTTGATCTGGTAAGTTTCTTCAGCTATGGTTTTATTGCATGTCACCTAGTATTGGTATTAGCAATGATAAATTGCATAATAGAGCACTTTGTTATTAGCACTGATAACTGTACCTAGAATCTGTTTGGCTTCCGGATTTATGTAGACTAATTTAATACTAGAGGTGAATATATTATGCTGATGAAACAAACTGTCAACGACTCATTGATATTTCTCCACAACTAAATGAAGTAGCATATGAATGATCAGCACAAAATTGTAGGAATTCTTATTGTAGAAAGATTTCATGATCTTAACTTGGATTCAAGTAAATCATGTTTCAGTTTTTTGTCCTGTGTCTTAATATTTTCCATGATCATGTTTCCTTATTTTCAAATTTGCTGCACCATAATATGCACTGCTGACTACATATTACCTTTTGCCTAATGCTGGAATTTAGATTTTTATTACTTACCTGCTGTTGCTTGTTCAAGGTTTTTTTTCTTGTTCCTTTTCTTTTTCAAATTGTCATATACAGCATGATAACTATACTGTTCCCCATTGAGGACTCTTTTCTTCCTGATTTCATCACTTATTACATCTTTTCCACCTATTTTGCATGGGACTACTTTTCAAATACCCACTATGCTGTGCATTCAAGTAGTTAGCTGCCTAATTTCCAAACTGCAAATAAATAATTATTCATGTAACTTGAAAAGTGTCACAATGGTGTCCTCAGGATCTTCAATCATCAGTTCCTAAACCTTTTCTGAAATATTTCCGAATCACTGAAAAGAAACAAGACAACAAGGAATTCTCTGGGTATTGGAAATATCTGTATCATTTTTTTTCCTTGACCCAAGGAATCCGCTCCTTGCTACTCCCTGAAGATGTTCGAAGGATACTAAAGGCTGAAATTTTTTGCTCTCAGGCTGTGTAAATGTGTGACTCCTTAAGCTGTGATTCTAGTGCCTATCATTCTGCTTCTTCTGCTGCACCTTTTCCTTCTGGTTCAGCACATGCTATAGAATTGTGAACTTAGTAAAGTCTCTTCCAGTGGTGTTGTTCCTCGTGTGGGTGTTATCTTCTAATAGGATATGTTTGCATTCAGTGTGTGCTGTATTAATTTAGTTTTGTATAAATTTCTAATGAGAGGTGAATATTTATATTCATCAGTAGATTCTTCGCTTGCATGCCAGGATTATTGGACATTTTTTGCGAACTAGAAGCTACATGTTGCTTTTTTGGAGCTAGTCATCCAGTAGCCTTTGTAAAAGCAGGCATAAGTCCCCATATAGAGTTATGCTGGCATGTCTTTGTTGATGTTTCAATTTCACGGGTGTTGTTGGCATGTACTCCTATTTTGCATGATAAATAACTGAACTGAAGAAATATATTCATATTGCTGAACTTCACTTTCTATCACAAATTGAGAATAATAAATAAGACTTAGCAATTATGCTGCTCTGGTATAAGATGGTCCACAGCTGTGTGCAGTAATTTTCTAAGGAGTCACAAGGTTAATTATGTCAATAAGATAAGAAGGAAAAAAGAATAATAAACATGAGAATTAAGTATTAAGAATCTTCTTTTGCTCATAACTTGAAAACATACTTTGCCGTTGCAGATGCAAGTGACCCATTGCTCCCTGAAGCAGTAGATAACCCTTCTATTTTTCCAAGTTTATTTAAATTGTCAATAGTCACCTTTTCTGCTTGGGATATATCTGATTTCTATTGTTTGTGTTCCCAGGGGGATGCTGATTATCTAAGGTACCGTGGAATGCAAGAATTTGATCAGGCAATGCAGCATGTAGAAGCAGCATATGGTGTAAGTAACAGGCAATATATATATATTAACATTTGGTTGCTAATGTTCTACATTCAGAAATCATTTTTTGCATGTGCTCCGTGCTTTGAAAAAATAATAAAAAAAATTAAGAGTACATGAAATGAATATAATGATTGAAGGTGACTGTTGATGCAGTTTATGACTGCTGAACACCAATATATATCACGGAAGGACGAAGGGGATAGGATGATTGTCTTTGAAAGGGGAGACCTTGTTTTTGTCTTCAATTTTCATTGGAACAACAGCTATTCAGACTATCGGGTTGGCTGCTTTAAGCCAGGAAAGTACAAGGTATGAAGTCTCTTCTTCTCCCTGGTATAGATGTGAGAAGTTAGTCAACATACAGAGGCTTACCTGCCTTATTCATGGGGTCCATTGACCCCGGCAGAGTGTTAAAAAAGAGTGAAATATCTGATCCTTTTTGACAAATTACACTTTGACCCCACTCAGCATCAGTAAGAAGAAAAATCGACTCCATTATTTTCTTAAAGATAATTATTCAAAAGTTCATGTCTTTTAAAATAGGAAAAGAGAAACAATCTAAAAAGATTTCCTTGATTTAAGAGAACTTTGCATCAATTTGAATTGAAAGAAGAAAATCTAAGACTCTTCTTTTTAGATTCTTTTATTACTTAAACTAGTGAATTTCTCAAAAGTTTTCCTTAATTAATATAAATGAAATAAATGTAGATCCACCTAAACAATTCCTTAAAACTATGATCAAACTCTGTCGTTCTCTTCCTAATATAAATTTCTTGTGTAGTGTAGAATTACGCAAAATAATGCTAGGCCACTGGTTATAGAGGTTAAATACCATCACCTCTTTTAATTGTGAACGTGAATATATCAGCTTTTGTATGACTGGTCCTGTATGTTATACGAGTGAATGACAACAATAATCTTAAGGCCTGTCCATATCCTTGTGTTTTTTTTTTTTTTTTTTTCTGGAAAGTACATGATCGAACTTCATTCCATATGCTGTGCGCCAGTATCTAAACCCTTCCAATATATTCTTAAGTCATGTTGTTTTCCCTCTTTCAGATTGTCTTGGATTCTGATGACTCATTGTTCGGAGGGCACGGCAGGCTTGATCACAATGCAGAGTACTTCACCTTTGTAAGAAGATTCACCAAAGATAGGCACCTTGAGTTTTATTTTTCTCTTGCTCTCCCCAATAAATGGTTGCATGTGAACCTTTTGCAGGAAAGGGTGGTATGATAATCGACCTCGGTCCTTCATGGTGTATGCACCAAGTAGAACAGCAGTGGTATATGCTTTAGTGAACGATGAAAAGGAGCCTGAACTTGCAGATGACTGAGACAACCTCGACTATATTTTCTGAAGCAGGAACATGGTTATTGGTGATCTATGCATTTGCATTGAACAAAGTACATTTGAGCTTTATGATTCAAGCTGGCCTTGATCATTTAACATTGCTACTCTCAACACACTGTACTGGCCAGGAAAGCATATAATGAGGACCAGCGAGAAGGGTAAAGTTACCTGCTAAATTGCGAAATCCTGCAAATCGTGGAGAAACATAAGGCATAAAGCCAAATTCCTGCAGCAGTCTGTAAATTTTTGTCAAGTGCTTGGCGAAAGCTAAATTATGGTCACTTTGGAAATTTTGTGTGTAGGGACGCCAGGGATTGTAGTGTTATTCTGTCGTGTAAATGACGGTGCATCTAATAAATTTGCCATCACCTCTGACTAAATAATCTTATTAATTCAGAATCGGTGCAATGGCAGAACTGCCTACTTTGACAGCAAATAACTTAATACCCAATATGGTAGTATCTTGAGTATAGAGCACAAACTTGAAACGTAGAGAATGAATAAATCGCACGATTTTTCCTAATACAACGAGAAAAAATAAAAAACGTGGGTACATCAACGCAAACTTTAGAGTAAGATTATGGCAAGTGATGTCCAAAGCATCCAACGAAAAAAGGCATAAATACAAGGAAAACCCATTATTAATTAATATACAAACGAAACTAAAATAAAGTGCTAAACGAAGCTAGTTTCAGAAGCAGATCCACGAGGCAATTGGTGTAGAACACTTGTGGGAGATGAATTGGAGTTGGAGGATCTCAATGCCTCAGCAAGAGGTCCACCCATGGATGCTACCTGAGCTGTTGCCCACCCGCCAGTCCAATTCACTTGAGGCTGCTCCCTTCCGCTGCCCCTATGGCCTTCTGGTTCTTCGCCATCACCGGTGGCCAATTTCAACGATACATCGGAAGCCGAATTTCCCGGCATTGAAATTGACAGACAAGTAACAGAGTTCATTTGACTAGCATGACTTCCTCCATTACTTTCTGACCGAGGCCAATCATCAAAAAAATGCCTCAGAATTCCGCAATCACTTCTGTTGCCGACCTCATTTTGGGGCCCAAGGAGGCTTTTGATTTCAGGTTTGGTATCCGATGGACTACAAGAGAATCAAAAGACCACATGGGCATGAGCAAAAAAGATTATGCAAAGAACAAAATAAGATATTGCTTGTAAAAGCTAAAACAAATTCGAAAAAATAAAAATTGTTATCAAAAAGTTGTGGTTAGGGTTGCTTCGTATAGAATCTAAAGCCCTTCCCCCGGATAGGAGACATATCATGGCCATCATCTATACTTAAATGGCCCTACCACATACATATATCTCACTACATTCTAAATATCAAAACAGTGAAAGAATCGTTTCATTAAATTATCTAACAATAAAATTGAAGAAAAGAGAACAAAGTCATCAAGAATTACCAATTATTGAGGTGGAGGAGTTCAGTGGAAGATGATTGGGCGGAAAAGGAAAAGCTAGTCCCATTGTTCACCGGTGCTGGTGGCGGTGCGACAATGCCGCCACCACCACCGCCAGTAATACTAATAGAATTGGTGGTATTAGTGGAGGATGAAGGCGTGGGGATTTCCACAGGCTTTCTTGAACGGTTGCGGCCACGATGCACGTGGCGCTCGCAATACTTCTGGCCAGCCACCACGTCCCTCGAGCACCGCCATTTCTTGCCGTCTGTTCTCCGGCACCGACCCGGCTCCGGATCCATGGCTGCTCTTCCCCAATACCCTGTTTGCAACACTGGTAAAAGCATATATTAAGAAGAAAACAAAAATAAAGAATTTTAATTTTAGATCCAATAGTTGAGCTGTTACAGTTAGGTTTTAGTTGAAGCGGCAGCAAGATTTGTTAGTGCGGAAAGAGTAAAAGTCAAGAAATACATTTACCAGGAAAAGCATGAGCATGTAATTGGCACGGAACGCAAATCTAAAAAAAAATGTCTTCTAAATCTTTTGAAAATCAAGAAAACAGCAATAATATTAATAAGCATTGAGAGAATCAAGATTTAACAAACAACTTACAAGCTGGCTGGCAATAAGAATATTGTTGAAGTGTGTGGTGAAGAAAATATGGAGAAGAGTGAAGAAGACTTTTCTTGATTGGGTTTAAAAGTTCAGGAGGAACAGTAGCACCAGCTAACATGTATCTATAGATCAAAGCTTGAAGCTCTAACTCCTGCCACTGTGCCAAACTAAAATAACTCCCTCCCATCTCTAATTACACCACAGAAAAAAAAATAGCTTAATTAATCAGGAAAAGATTTAAAACAAACAGGAAAGTAACTTTCTTTCTATAGTAGAAGAAAAAAAGAAAAGAAAATTATTATTTACTGGAAAATGATCTGGTGGTAGCAGAAGCAAGAGTTGAATCTGGAAATGCTGACAGATGAGTGATTTTAGAGGTAGGTTCGGGTAAAAACAAAGGAAGAGGAGGAGTAGCAGAAGTCAAAGAAGAAGGGTTAGGATCAAGAAGAAGTTTAGGGATCTTGGCAGAGGGTGTTTGTTCATCTTCTGACTCCTGCTGCCGGTTTCTCCATTGTTTCAGGTGAAAGTCCATGAATATAGAGAGAGAAAGAAAGAGAAGTTTGATTTTAATAGTTTGAAATTTAGCAAGAGAAGATAGAAAGTTTGGAAAGGCTTTTGCAGAGGGGTAAATATGTTCTTTTATAAGTTTGGCAGATACTTAGCACCATCACAGGGGGAGAGAGAGATGAAAAAGAAAAGGCTGCAAAGTTTGTTTAAGGCCAGTGGAGAAGCCTTGGGGTTCACTTGCGAAAAAGAAAGTCAGACTCGGACAAGACAGTTGAGGGGAAAAAGAGAAAAATCCCAAATTAACTATAATAATGATCTTAATTTTAAATAAAAAAGGTGCAGTCTTTTGTTTTTGCTTTGGGAATAGCAATGTTATGCAAGGAGAAGAGAGCCTGTATGAATTATATTATTATACTAATAATTAATAAAACCCTTTTTAATTAGCTTAAATAAAATAAAAAAGTCGATCCATGCAAAAGAGAAGAGAGAATGAGCCGACAATGCAGTTGGTTCTCAGCCGAGCTCAGAGGGATTTTGCAGTTTTAATGTCTCGGCCATAACTCAGAGAACTTCTCTCTCTTTCTTTCCAGTTTCCATTTCAGTTCCTTCTCGGATTGTTTTCCTTTCTTCGTTACAAAGTCAAAGCTCTGCTTATGTTATGTCTTTCCACCAAATATATATTTCAATAAATAAATTAATATAAACTTAGTCCTCTTTCCCCTTCTATTGTCTGTTCATTTTCTCCCAAGCTGTGGGCTTCCTTGCCATTGTTGCTACTTTTTTTCTTCTACTAATATTCTTCATTACTTATTTAGCTTTTAAGTTACAATAAATTACAAAATAAATAAATAATAATAGTCGCTAAAAAAGGGTTTCTTTGTAGTGGTTGAAAAATCTCAAATTTATGTTAATAAAATAATTTTTTGTATTGAAACCCGATTTATTTATAGATATAACAATGATACGTATAAGAAAAATTTTCTTAAAAATGTTTCAATAAAACTACACGCATTCTAGCCCATCAATATTGAATGATGAATTAAAGGTAAATGTTGCAGTTCAATTTAATTTCATTTGTTGTAACTTTGCTTGAATGTTTATATTATAGTCTTATAGATGCTTGTTAAATAAATAAATAATAAAAGACAAATAAAACAAATAATCGAAAAGTAATTGGAAATGGAAAAAGTGATATCTCCATATACTTTTTCTTTTTTTGGTAGAAAAAACGTGAGTCTAAAAATCAATACTATAACCAACGGTAAACAATCTCTCTGTTGTAGCTTAATCAGTTTTTATGGAGATTAATATAACTTAAATAATCTGAAAATTATTTTTACGAATCACCATTCTCTAATTTTATAAAATTATTGCTTGTATAATGAGACTTCTTTTTCATTTGTTTATTTATTTATAGTTCTAGCTATTTAGTTAAAAAAAGGGGGGAAACCAAAGAAACTTATTAGCAAAATATAAACTCATATCCGTTCTACAGCACACTCGATTGAATTATTAACTAGAAATTTTAATTTATCTAACACAAATTTTAAACAGAAATTGCAATTTTAACATTTGAAAGTATTTTTTAGCAAATACTTAATAATAATTTTTTTTCATTTGACGTATATTACTGTAACAACAATATTTAGCAGGCAATTTTAACATTTGAAAGTTTATTAGGCGAATAATGTGTGAAAAAACAAAGCATCGGGCCCCAGTTCTGCCCAAGAATATCAACCCATTAAAAGAAACTTGGGCTAGACACAATCTTCAATTTTTTCTTGTTGCCCGGCCCATGCCAAGTGGAGATGCAACTCACTGGCTTCATAGCTTAATTGAGCCGAGCCAAGCTGAGCCACGAAACAAGTAGACAGAATAGGCTAATAGGGCGCATGATCTGGGCCCCACGGCCTACGTAACCAATTATGAGGATGTTTGTTTGACGTATACACCCCTGCTTTTCCTTCGAATTTACAATTCTCTCTCTCGCTCTTTTTATAATAACAATAATATATATATATATATATATATATATATATATATATATATATATATATATAGAGACATAAAGAAATATTAAAATTATATTACTCTCAATTTATTCTTGTCGTCCTTGCACAGAATAATAATTATTTTTATATCATTTTAATTTTATCGTATGTTTTCAAAAGGAATATTAAAATTATATTACTCTCAATTT
Organism: Excoecaria agallocha; assembly: GCA_037975025.1. Taxonomy (NCBI): domain Eukaryota; kingdom Viridiplantae; phylum Streptophyta; class Magnoliopsida; order Malpighiales; family Euphorbiaceae; genus Excoecaria; species Excoecaria agallocha. The sequence continues at coordinate 2,536,392 of CM075806.1, read as the reverse complement.
ATTTTTGTCGCCCTTGCACAGAATAATAATTGTTTTTATATCATTTTAATTTTATCGGATGTTTTCAAAAGAAATTATGTTACTTTAATATCAATGATAATTTTAAATATTTATTTTAAAATATTTCAAAATTTATGTGGTAGATAATATAACATTTTAATAATTGATTTTAACTTGGTAGTGATATTGGATTTGGATCATATTATATATATATAGAGAGAGAGACATAAAGAAATATTAAAATTATATTACTCTCAATTTATTCTTGTCGTCCTTGCACAGAATAATAATTGTTTTTATATCATTTTAATTTTATTGTATGTTTTCAAAAGAAATATTAAAATTATATTACTCTCAATTTATTCTTATCGCCCTTGCACAGAATAATAATTATTTTTATATCATTTTAATTTTATTGGATGTTTTCAAAAGAAATTATATTACTTTAATATCAATGATAATTTTAAATATTTATTTTAGAATATTTCAAAATTTATGTGGTAGATAATATAACATTTTAATCATTGATTTTAACTTCGTAGTGATATTGGATTTGGATCATATGATATATATATATATATATATAATTAAAGGATTGCAGAGAAGGGTAAAAGCGTAAAACGAATAGGGGAAACAGCAATCAAAACCTGGAAGACAAATTAATCTGAGAGACATCAGATGGTGTCAGAAAAGAATTACTGAGTGAGAAGACAGAGAGTGATCACCAACTGGTGGGTGGGGTGCATTTCTATATTTCTATACTTATTTGTTTTAATTATAAAATTTTTTAGAGTATTTTTAATTATAATTTAAGCATGACATTACTATTGTGATGTGACCATACATTTCCACCATTTTCTTTTTTTTTATCTTTCTGAAACTTAAAAAAAAAAAAAAAAGGAGAAAATTACAATCATAAAGTCAGGACTTTTCTGATTCCGTATGATCAACTGGAGAAAAGGCAAATAAAAAGAAAGTAGAAACCGAGTGAAAACTGAAAAGTAAATTATAGAACTTTGATATGAAAACATTATTTTATTTTTTTATGCATATTATTAATTTCTATGCCTTTCATTGTATTTTTTTTGGTCAAATTTTGTTATAAATAATTTGAGTTCAAAAAGGGAAATATTTTTCAAAAATAAATACTTATATAGTAATGTCACAAATCTGAACATATCAAAGTTGCATTATTTTCTGCAGCTGTGAAAAATGCACTGATTGCTGAAATTAACTGACTACCTCCTTTATCCAGCAAAAGGAATTATCAAATTTCTTTTTTATACCCTGAGCATTTCATAATTCCGTAGTTAAATTTACTTATATCAGGTTATTTCTTTATGAGTTGACTGTAATAATAATTTGTTTTCATTTAATTTAAAAAAATGCTTATTGTATTATATTTAAACTATATAACATTTACATGAAAAGCCATTGAATAAAAAATATTTTAAATTCTACTAGAAATTTAACATGGTACTCCAACTAAACACAAATTTTTTCAAACAGTGTAAATTCTCCTTACACAACTAGTTTTTATGCTATTAAATAAAAGAAAATAAATTTAAGGAGGAACAATAAAAGCAATTTTTTACCATTTTTACTGTATTAAATGGATTCTTAAAATATATACCATTTATGCTATTAAATAAATGTACTACCACGTGTTACTTTTTAGAATATATGTAATTTAAACAATTTGTATTACCTTTTAAAATATCTATAATTGAATATATGTAATTTAAACAATTTGTATTACCTTTTAAAATATCTATAATTTAAGTAGCTTGTGCTGTATTAAATTTTTGATAGAGTTAGTATTTTTTAAAAAAATTTATATAGATATTATAAAGTTAAATTTTTTTTATATAAATTTTGTCTTGTTGACTTCTTGGTAATTAAGACTTAAAACCTCGAGTGTAATTAATCCAATATATATATATATATATATATATATATATTCATTTAATTATTAAATTTTGAGTTATGGACTGAACAAAAGCAAATATGGAAAATTATGAGATGCTCATTTCAAATAATCAATAATTTGATTCCAATTATGGAAAAGTTATTTCTTGCTTTCTTTTGTTTCCCATAATTTGTCAACATAAAAATTCTTTTTACTTTTTTCTTTTCAAACTAATTCTTTAAATTAATATAAAATAAATAATAAATAATATGATGCTTTTTGCTCATGTGAAGTTGATCTTACTCATTAAGAGAAGAAATTAAATTGCCAATAAGTAAATTAAAATGCAAACTAAGTATATTATAATTATAATATTTATAATAACTTAAAAAACAAGTAAGCACTAATATTTACGCCGATAACATAGTACTTACTACCTAAGCTAAGCAATTTATATATAAATTGCTTTACACTGACAATATATTTAATATTTTGTTCAGGAGCCTAACATAAAACTTTTGGCATGCTATAGTGTTTGCATGCATCTCAACCGTTTAATAATGCGCTATCCATCACATGGCCCAAATATATGTGTACAGAATTATTATTTAATTTTTGTTCAAATTTAATATAAAAATAATAGTATAAATTAAAAAAGATAACATATATATTTAAATACTTAAAACGAAACATTTTTATAATTTATTCAGCATGTATTCAAATTAATTAAATCAATTAATTTCAAATATTGAATGAAAAAAAAGCATATTAGATATTAGGATATATATATACCCACAAAATTGTATTTTCATTACTATGTTGGTATTTGTTTATTTTTATAAACTGTATATTATATATTTTTTTATTTTAAAAAAATTATAAAACTATGTTTTAAAAATCTCAAGAAATTACCAATTAATTATTATATTGTTCTCAAATTGGACCGTAGGGTATAGAGGAAAAAAAATCACAGGAAGCAAAGACCCAGAAGACCAAATATATATATATATATATATATATATATATATATATATATATTTTGGATCAACAGCTCTTGTACGGATATACGATGGAACCCACAAACAGGCTTCCACGTCTAGAAAATCAATTAGTTTAATAATTAAGGTAAAAGGGTGTTCTAATGGTGTGATTAAGAAAAAAGATCTTTCACATGGCTGTGAAGCCAATACGTCACTGACACAGATTTGTCAGTAAGTTTCTTATAATAAAAATAGAAATTAGTTAATTTGTTTGTCGGAACAGAAAAGAATCAGAATTCAGAAGGGACAGCTGCCTCACATGGGTCCCGCCCACCATTTTCCTTTTTAATATAATTATTTATTTATATTTTTCTTGTAGGAAAAAGTAAGGCACGCCGGCACGCGAGGCTCTTACTATGACTCACGTGACGCCACGTGACTTATTTTCTCGAGGCTGTTCTTTGTTTTTATTATGAGGTAGGGAAAGAGAGAGAGAGAGAGACACCTTCCACTACATGTGCACTTACGTGATCTCTGTTACCATATTTTTTTATATATATTTTCTTACTTTAAAGACGGTATATTTTTATTGAATATTATCTTACCCATATTTCCACTTCATTATTATGTTGTTTAATCGTAATAAATTATTTTGTTGAAAATAGATAAGAAAATATCTCAGTTGAGATATTGAAATTAGAAATGATGCACTAAATTATTTCGTTTGAGTTATTGAAATGTTATGTTAATATTAAGGATTTGTAAATTAAAATCAGATCTAACCAAATGGAACAATGGAGATACAGGCCATGGATATGGTTATGAGGCCCATAAAATACTCAACAAGATCCAACGGATAAAAATCCAAAGGCTTGTACTGCTTAAAAAAATAATTGAAGTAAATAAAACAAATAGCATATCCAGGGGTTTAATTGGACAGCCCAAAAAGGAAATGCGCCCAAGTCCATGAAAGTATTTGGGCTTCTGTATCCCCATTTCAGACCCAAAGAGATCTATATCTCCCAATTTTAGGCCCAAGGAAGATTTAGGTTAAGAGTCCAGCATGACCCAATTTCTATAAATTGGAATCCTTCGTCCTGGAAATGAAATTGTTCTACAGCTTCAAAGCTTTTTCTCTTTACCTAAATTGTTCTACAGCATTGATGCCCCCATAAATTTTTCTTTATTTTATGTAAACATAAAATAAATAATTCATTTGACTTTGTTTATAATAATAATAATAATAATAATTTATTAATAATATGTTAAAATTGTACAAGCAGTACAGTTAGTACTGTTGGTAGAACAATTTTATAGGCCGAGATAAGAATAACGCTATACTATGATCTCATTGAGGACAGCGCCGCACAAATTCGAAGACTAATATCAGTCAAAAGTCTGTAATTACAAATATTTTATTTTTAACTGATTTAATCCATCGAATTTAATAATTTCGATGCTCGCTGCGAAAGCTTTAGACAGCAACCGATCGGATTAGCAAGTCAAAAGAAGAAGCTTATTTGTTCACTCCGAATCCAATTTTAAGGTCACATAAAAAGAAAACACACTCCTTTTGACTTTTGTTGTTATTTGCTGTATGGAGACACATGTCGAACTAAGCGTGAAATTTGGCTACACGTAATAATTTTCATCATTTATTTTCCTATGCTTCAATTTTTTTTTTTAAAGAAAAATTAGGGAAAGAACACTAAGGTATTTTGTTATTTTCTAACGTTATATGATTTTTTAAGGAGATAAACAAATTAATACAATGATGTTCCTCTTTTAACAATTGAATTTTAGGGCCAACTCCTAAGAAGAAGCTTGAGATATGCCAATCCTAATTGGTAATTACTTAGATCATTCATTTAAAAGGATGGGAAACATAAGTGGTATAGCAAATAATGTCATTTAGTTAGGATTCCGAACTTAGTAGTCAACGCTGAGAGTTAGGGTCAATTTCACCCATGGTCACTGAACTTAGGCCATATTACCCAAAAATAACTGACTTATTTTTTCTAACATAAATGTCACTGAACTTAGTACCTTTTTTCATAAAAGTCATGTTCACCGGTTTCCGGCGACGATCTTGGCCGGAATGCTGACGTGGCATGCCACGTCAGCAGTCCTTTGCCGGAATGATGACGTGGCACGCCACGTCATCCGCCACGTCAGCAACCCTTGCCGAAATGATGACGTGGCAAGCCACGTCACGTGAAGATACCACGTCAGCCGCCATGTCACCTGTTGAAATAAACAAATGAGAAAATGACACATGTCAACCCATTTGCCTTAACCAAATCCAAATTGGGTCATCCATCCAAATTGGGTCTTGCTAAGGTAATGGGCCTCCAACCTTATAAACCCATGCCACTCCCTTTCTCTTTCCAATGTGGGATATGGGAAGTTTGAGAACATGATATTTTCATGGTTTTTCTAGCTTTTTTAACCATTGAATCCATCACATTTTCATAATTTTTTTTGCTTTAACCATTTCTAATTCTTTCATGGGATGTGTATGTGATGGTTAAAGCCAAAAAAATTATAAAAATGTGATGGATTCAATGGTTAAGAAAGCAAGAAAAACCATGAAAAAATAAAGTTTGAGAAGATTATTCTTTTTTCATGGTTTTTCTTACTTTTTTAACCATTGAATCCATCACATTTTCATGGTTTTTTTGGCTTTAACCATCACATACACATCCCATGAAAGAATTAGAAATGGTTAAAGCAAAAAAAACCATGAAAATGTGATGGATTCAATAGTTAAAAAAGCTAGAAAAACCATGAAAATGTCATGTTCTCAAGCTTCCCATATCCCACATTGGAAACATAAAGGGAGTGGTATGGGTTTATAAGCTTGGAAACCCATTACCTTAGCAAGACCCAATTTGGATGGATGACCCAATTTGGATTTGGTTAAGGCAAATGGGTTGACATGTGTCATTTTCTCATTTGTTTATTTCAACAGGTGACATGGCGGCTGACGTGGTATCTTCACGTGACGTGGCTTGCCACGTCATCATTTCGGCAAGGGTTGCTGACGTGGCGGATGACGTGGCGTGCCACGTCATCATTCCGGCAAAGGACTGCTGGCGTGGCATGCCACGTCAGCATTCCGGCCAAGATCGTCGCCGGAAACCGGTGAACATGACTTTTATGAAAAAAGGTACTAAGTTCAGTGACATTTATGTTAGAAAAAATAAGTCAGTTACTTTTGGGTAATATGGCCTAAGTTCAGTGACCATGGGTGAAATTGACCCCTGAGAGTTACATATTAATCTATTTCTGTGGGATATATATATATATATATATATATATATATATATATATATATATATATATATATATAATTTGATGTTAACATGTTAATTGCTAATAACTAATTCGTCCTATAATTTCCCACCACGCAAATGAAACTTTTTTTTACTAGTGAAAATTAACAAAATTGGAGAATCAATCAACTCATATCAACTATTGATTATGACGGATTGACGACCCATAAAAAAAAAAAAGAAAAGAAATATATCTTTACATAATTTTTATACCATATGTTAAGCTTTTTCCAGGACATTGATATTTGCATACATATTTTTTCTAAGGTCGAACTCGATTTAAGATTCATATTAATATATTGCTTAAGAATGAAAATTTTGAAAAAGAATAAAAAAAATATTTTCTCCCTCGTAAGTATTGGGTATTTGATTTAAAATTCAGTATAAATTCTATTATATGTGAATTACATCAAGTTAGAATATTGAATAATTGTGTCTTTTTAAATAAGTTTTGTTTTTAGGTTGTAGTGCAAGTAAAAACTTTTTATATTTTTATTTTAAATTTTGGTAATATTGTCAATTTGAAACATACTATATTAATACCCACAAGTAATATTTATTTCTGTGCGAAAAGATATAAATAGAAAGAGCAAAATTTAAAAAGATTTTGCATGAAACCATTACGTGAGCAAAAATCTCCAAAGCTCACAATGTATCATCTGTAAATGGGTTCAATTGCCCAGGTTAAATATGATTTCACCTAAGCAATTTTTAGACTTAATATCACGAGACTGTTTAAGGTGGACGAATTCTATTTAGCAGGGTAGAGAATGAATAAATACATGGCAGAGACTGATTTCTTATTGCTAAAGTTTGGAGATTAGTTTTGAAGAGTGAAAATTCAACACCATCGTGAGTGGAATTCATGAAATCTAAACTAACTCAAACTAAAATGAGTAGATCGTGAAGAGAGAGGAGAAACCGACTTTAGAGAGAAAATTTGAGCAGTGAAATGAATAGTCATCAATGGAGGATGGCGTCAACGGGAGGAAAACGGTACCGACAAGGATGGTACCGATAAGGATGGCAACAGCTGCAGCGAAGATTATTAAAATGAACACAAGAAAAGAAAGAAAAAAAGATTAGTAATTCTTAATATTCTTAGTTTGATTATTAAAATGAGATTGTAGGGTTTTTTTTCTTTTTTGGGATCAAACTCCCTGCCTAACCGAAATTAATAATGTTATTTCATTATTTTGTGTCAGTCATCTCATGTGTATGAGGTAACTAACAAGAGTTAGTTGGAGTAGCCTGTCTGTCTACCAACTTAATTATCAAATTATTATTGCTGTCGTTTTTATTATTATTTATCAAAAGCTAAAAATAATAATAAGAAAAACAAAATCAACATTCTTTTGTGCACCAAACAAAGTAACCACAAATACCTAATAAACACTAATAAAAATCGACTGTTGTACAAATTCAAAACTTGATGGGGAAATTTTGAAATTTCTTTAATTAAAAAGGACACTGTTTATCCTGTGGGCCACATTTATTTATTTTTTTTCTGTGATTCAGGTTTCAAATTTTTCAAAAAATATCGTTTTTTTTTTAATTTTTTCAGAAACAAAGTTGAAAACCAGCCCTTATCTTTTGTCACTTTGGCAGCGTGTCATTTCATCCGTTTCTATCTGGATTAGACAATTAATTTGTCCCCCAAATTCATTTACTCTAAAAAAAATCAATGCTTTAATATAAAATAAATAATAAATTTATTTTTTAATATAATTTTTCTTTTTTATCGATATATTTAAACCAATTAAAAACTGATATGTATAAAAAAATTAATATTTACGTGTATAACAGTTTCTCATTAGTTGTTTCATAGAAATTAGTTCTTCCAGCATTTTTTTTTATTAATTTGCTTGTAAAACATTGCAAACTAAAATCTTTTTTTATTATGGAACATTTGGTAATAAATAAAAAAATTGTGAATTTTTCATTTATATATATATATAAGAGGCTAAGCTGGCTGCGTACTTTAACAAACTTTTTCTAAAGACATGCAGCCTTGCTTATAAGCTCTTGCAACAGAGAAAGAAAGAGAGAAAAAGTCCATCATACCCATCAAAGCAAAAGCAAGAGAGAGAGAGAAAAGAAAATAAAGAGAGGAATTGAAGGAAGGAGAAGGGTTTCTTGGAAGCAAACACCAAGAGTTGTGTTTGTTTGGATGATGCAAACAATGGAGCAACCACAGAACCAGTTAGTGGTGCAAAACTCAGGCAGCCTTAGCTTTAGCAGTCAAATGTCTAAAGAAGATGAAGAGATGTCTAGGTCTGCCCTTTCTAATTTTAAAGCTAAAGAAGAAGAGATTGAAAAGAAAAAGATGGAGGTTAGAGAGAAAGTTCAAGCCCAGTTGGGTCGTGTTGAGGAAGAGACTAAACGTTTGGCTATGATTCGTGAGGTTTGTTAATTTATTCTCTCTGTTTTTGTTTGATTATTCTTTTCTTTTTTATTTAGATTAAGTTTTCTTAGGTTTATAAAGCTCAAAGCTTCTGATTCAGGGAAATTTTCTAATTTTTATCGTCTAATTTGTCTCTAAAATTCATGATCTAAACATGAAAGGACATTAGTTTAGAGCTTAAGACGTTTTGAAACAAGGATGTTTAAGCTCAAGCCAAAATATTGAAGGGCAAAAAAGGAAAGAAAAGAGGGTTATAAATGCGAAATTTGTCTGAAATTTTGGGGATTTGTCTCTATTTTCTTTTTTGGGTATTATGAAATAGTTGTGAAATTGAGTGGTGACTGAATCAATATTTCTGGAATTTGAGCCGTGTGTTAGATGTTTTGGGTTCAAAGCTCAAAACCCTTGTCTAATTTAGTTTATTTTGACCTTCTAAAAATTACAATAATAAGAATTCTGAACGTATATAACATGAGATGCGTAAAAGTTTAGAAATTTTAATCAATTAGTGTTCTGATTTTCAAATGAAATTATAAATCTATTCAGGAGCTTGAAGCACTAGCAGATCCCATGAGGAAAGAGGTTACTTTGGTGAGAAAGAGGATTGATAGTGTCAACAAAGAATTGAAGCCACTAGGGCATACCGTCCAGAAGAAGGTAAAGCTGAAGACAGTGCCAAATCATTAATTTGTCATGTACACAGATATGAATAGGCTAAAATTGTTCTTTTTTTGTGCTATAGTATGGCAATTAGAGGAAAGGACCACTGAATTTTGGAATTATGCTATTGTCACAGGAGAAAGAATACAAGGAAGCTCTAAATGCTTACGATGAGAAGAACAAGGAAAAAGTGCAGCTCATAACCAAATTGATGGAGGTGTGGTTTCAATTTCAGAGTTCTTGTGTTAATTGTGTTTTTACCTGCTCTCGGATTAGCCTAATGCAAACATTATTTGGATTTATATCCTATTTGGTGCAAATTGTTTTCGTTCTAAATTTGTGCTTGTCTTTGGCTACGTGTATATGGGGTTTCCCCATATTAACTTGGGGGCCAATTGCAGTCACATTAATGTTTTAACTGACTCTAGTAATCAGAACACCTGCGTATGTTAGGTTCTTGATGGTGTTCTGTAGCCCAGGTTAGTTAATGCAGTGATGAAAATGTCTGAACAAAAGATTAAGATGAGTTAAACACCCAGTTCGACTTCTAGCTAGAGTATTACCATACTTGTTTGAAGAGTTAGGCACCTGGTTCTACTTCTAGGTATTGTAAACCCGTACTTGTTCAATGATCCTATCCATGTATAGCTCGGGAGAGGCGGGACTGATTAAAGGTTATCGCTTGTATATATTAGATGACACAATGGACTATAGGAATATTGAAATATTATTGGTGTTTTGTAGTTCAAGCTGAGTGTAGTAACATTTATGCTATTCTTTTCCTTATGAATTCGGAACAGCTGGTTAGTGAAAGCGAGAATATGAGGCTGAAGAAGCTGGAGGAGCTGAGCAAGCACGTAGATTCGATAAATTGATTATATAAATAAATATAGCCTAGTGCTGATGATAAGTGACAACTGATTTAGGTTTTGTGTGATGTATTTAAGGTAACCTTTTATATTTATAAATTGGGTGTTTTTCAGTTTGTTGGTTTCTATCTTTGTTTGTTTGTATTAGCAAATTTGATGGAGCCTTTTAGCTGATTTAGGAGGGGAAAAAATGCCCTATAAAAAAAACAGGTTTGTAACTAAATGTATGTTCACTCTGTATTTTGTTCTTACTTCTTTCTTTCTTTATCTTTTCCACTTGTGTTGAAACGTGTTAATGTACTGTTCAATTTCTGTTAATTTGAGGTTTGTTCTAAACAGGTGTAGGTTCTAAACAAAAGATTTTGATTTTGAAATGGAGGTTTGTTCAAAGTTAGATTAGATTAGAGTCGATTGGTAGTGGATTATTTGATTTATTTGTACAGGTGCATAAACTTAATTTGGTCAGTATTTGTTGAGCAGAAAAATAAAATTAGATAATCCAGAAAAAGTCAAAGAGGAAAAAGAAAAAAAAAAAAAAAAGGGTATGAGCAGGTATAGTTGGTGACCTGTATTGGCAAGCGACATAGCTAAGAATCTTGCTTTTATTGAGCCTGCCTGCGTGCAATAATGCCGATTAAGCAGATGATGTTAAGAAACTGAAACGCAAAATCATGTGTGAAAACTGAAAAGAGACAAAGCATCATTTAATATGTCCAACTCGAGCTTTAAATTCTTTAAAAACAGATTCTGTTTATAGAATTGCTTTTACTATTACTATTATTATTATATCAAATAGTTTTATATATAAATAAATAATGAAGAATTTATAATAAATTTATGTTGCTTAAAGATTTTTTTTTTCTCATGTCTTTATCACATTTATGTTTTTCATTAATTGTTGTTTATATTGCAGGATCACCAAGAAATGTAATACAAAATTGAGAAAGATATGATAAATAATTAAATATAAAATAATTACGATAAGACAAAAATAGTTAAAAAGTTGGTAAATCAAATAAATTGCACTCAATTCTGGTGGGAAAGCATATAATTCAGTACCCTATTTGTTGCTCTTTGTCGGAACATTCTTAATCATTTCTGCCACTCACATTCACAATATTCTCAACTTCTTCCTTAATGACCCTATTAAATTAAAAATAATAACACTCGGCTTTTGCATTTATGACCCTTGAGTTTGTACGGGTATAACGTCCGTAATCCGGATGTCTGACTTGTAATTATATACAAACTATAAGTCTAAAAACTTTCTATAATTTAATTCCACTAAAATTATAATTAGACTTATTTAAGCAAAAAAAAAGGGCAGATAATATAATCTTATTGCATTATATTTTATCAATTTCAAAAGGGAACATCATGCTTTCATGTATTATTTTTATTTCAAAGTTAAAAGATAATTGGAAAATAAAACTATCTACCAAAAATTCGAAAATTATCTATTTATCCCGAAGTAATTTTTATTTCATGAATATGCAATTAGTAGCATAAAAATTATTTTTCCTCGTGATAAGAAATTATTAACTGAATCTATTATAAACATATAGACGTGCACCAAATCCAGCTGGAAATATTGAGTTTGATTATATTCAACCATAATTATGATAAGAATTATATTATTATTATTATTATTATTATTATTATTACACGGAGGGATATTTTGGCTTTGATTGACCATGTCGTTTAAATTGACTTGAAGTAGGAAATGGCCAAACAAAGGAAGGTCGGCCACGGCGTAAAGAATTATTGACTTTGGGGTCCATTTAACCTCGTGAATTCCCTGCAAGTCAGCCTTCTAGTTGCCGTAAATATTACTCTAATCAAAGATAAATCGCATTTTACATGATTGCATTTTTAAATAATAATTTTGTTCAAATTTCCAAAAATTAATTATCCTTACGGAAACTTTTACTTACTGTAAAAATGTCTCAATTGGTTTGGCCAGATCTACAATAATGCAACTTTTTTACTGAAAAAAAAAACTCGTAAATGAGGTTGAATCATACATGATATATTTACTTTCTTATCAAATTTATCACATAATTTTTTTTTGTTAGACCATGAGGTGTTTTAAACGGATCCATGCAGACGGAATATACTTTTAAACCATATTACACTCAAATTAATTCACACTCGAGCCGAGAAGAACCACAAAGATGGTAAAACTTTATAACAAAATATTTAATACAGTTGCATTCCCAAAACTCAAATTTGAGAACACTGTTTAAGCTAGTAAAAATGCTTATCATCTTAGATACGTGCTTGATGGTATGGGCTGGTTAATCTTTAATCTAACCGAGTAGGTTTATAAATTTGAATCATGTGATATAAACTTCGGCTGTGATAAAATAAGATATTCAGACCAATATTATTCCTCGGTTGAAATCAGAGCCCATTAATTTTATTTCTCAAGTTCAGATTTCTATAATATTTGGACCAAAAGATCTCAAAGTGGGCCCCGATTCCAGGCCCATATTTATTGAACAATAGAGTGGCACCTCAGTGCTCAAAGTTCCAATTATTGGCCTCTTCCGCTCTTGAATTGGACTTTAAAGGCTGCGCAAAACAAGGTAATAAAACTTTCGATAGCAAATTTGGAAAATTTTTATCATAAAAATCATACTTTTTTTCTCAATTTAATAATTAGATGGGTTGAGGAGGATTTTAATTTTTATTTACAGATTTTCAGAACTTTGAAATGTCCTTTCCATTAGATTCAATAGCTATGCATTAATTCATGAGAATGGTTTTATGCAATCTTCATTTTCCTCTTTTTTCTTTCAATTAGGCCCTATCATAAATCGGACTAAAATATATAAAAATAATAATAATCACATAAATTCGGCTAAAACTGACTCGAACCCGAATTTTAGACAGACACTCCAAATTAGGGGATAAACTCCAAAGGAATAAATTTATAACCATGAAACCATCTAAGAATTTAAGTGCAAGGTAGGGATATGCAAATTTAGATTTGAAAAGTTTATTATTAGAATAAGGAAGGAAGATTGAAGTGTAGACATTTAAAATACCAAATTGAGCATCAATAATTGGGTTCTTTGGTTAGGGTATAAGTGCTCCAATTGAGGTCTATATATTTTAATTAATTAGTATATAATTAAGAAACCACCTAACCATTTCTTGCAAGGATTGGATTTGGATATACAAATACAGGACTCAATAATTGCTTAAACCATTATTATAATAAATTACATTGATTAATATTGACTAGCATAGATTAAAAAATATTGAAAAATAAGATACATTGAAGGGGGTGGCATGACAAAAGGTCTCATAGGGTATGGAGGAACATTCCTACATTAATCCAAATATGCATGCAAAGACAGCACAAATTATTGTCTCCATAACCCAAATATTGCCCGAATAAAAATAATAAACTTAGGTTATTTATTTTGAAATAAATTTGATGAACGAAGCAGCTAGAGGTGATGGCTAGATGAGGAGAATGACAGAGAAGCAAATGTCTTTTTCTTGAAATTAAGGATTTTCATGTCTCCTTGGATTTCTTTACAATAATTGACTCCCACATCGGATTTTGTTCTTTATTTTTGGGGGTTTTATGTCTCATTCACAACCTTTTTTTCTGTTTTCCTTTTTTTTTTCAATTGGATTTTGACTATTACATTCAATAATTAACTTAATTACAAATCGGAATAAATAAAATAAAAAATAAAATTGTTTTTCTGAAAAAAAATTTAAGTTTATTTGATGTAATCCCACAAATAGCTGTAAATTATACTGTTATTCTTGAAATTTTAGGACATTCGAGATCTACCCATTGGAAAAATAATAATAATAATTATTATTATTATTAAGTTTAATATCTAACAAAATGTTATGCAAGAGCTTCACCTTCATGTACAGGGATTTCCCAACACATTAATTAAAATAAAACAAATTAAAACCAATCTAATTTTTAAAAATTATAGATTCCACTAGCAAATGCAGAACCCAAGTACAGTATCCTATGCTCCAAAACCAAAAGTAGAGAAAAAAGGTATCCAATGTGGAAAATGCCACGTCAGATATAAAAAGCATTGTTATTTTGACCTTAGTTGGGGTCCACAGCAGGGGAAGGACAAAAATCCGACCACTTCTGATACGTGGCCATGTCAAACTATTGCCACGTGTGAAATATACAAGGAAGTCCAACTCTTTTGACCATATAAGCTGATGCACCGAATGACGGTGCATTTACAGTTACTGTACTCTCCTTTCTTAGTTCTGTCGTTTTCGATAAACGCTTGAATAGAGGTTTTAGAAACGTCTCGATGCTGCAAAAATTGCTTGGTCGTTTTTGTATTTAATTAAAGTTTAAAGACAAACTCTGACCAACACATAAAAATTATGGGCTTTTTTTGACCAAATGTCTAATTATCTTACAATAAATATTTTTATAATTCAACTATTTTTTTATTTTTAATTTTTCACCTTATTTTTTTATCATGCAGAAATTAACAAAATTATGAATATTTATTAGAGAGTGTGTATATGATGTACATTTATTGCATAGGGACAGTAAATATGCATATCTGATAACGCTGAAATTCTAATGCTTAATCATCCTCTGAATAAAGATTTCGCTTTTCAGCCTAAAGTCTATTTTTAATTTAAGGTAATAATGAAAGAATGTTTTATAATGTGACTTTTCGAGTTATTGAAAGCAAAATAGTTTATTGCTTTCATTTTATTGATAATGGAACAAATGCTTTTATAATCAAAAGTGCTCGCATGCCTTCCGATTTTTAGTGGCAGCACCAAGCCAGCTAGATAAGAAAGATAATTTAATAAAGTCATATAAAAATGTCAAAATATTAGGTAAGTACAGCTAATTAACTTGTGATTTACTCTAATACGAAAATTAAAATGTTTAGTTAATGTTTCTCTCAAGGCCTTAATGCTATTTTTATAAGCTAGGGGCATTGAATTGTGAGAGTTTAAAAATAATTATGTAATTGGTAATTTTATTTTGTTTGTTGAGTTCGCCGACCTTTTAAAAAAATATTTAAAAAATGCTGTGGAAGTTGAAAATTTTATTTTTGTAGCGTTTCATTCTAGTTAGAAATGAATAATATCAACAATTATATTGTAAAAAAAAAGAATTTTAATGGATGTGAAAATAATAGATACATCTGAAATATATATTTTTATTTCTAACAAACATATAGATTTTTATTCAATGACCTCATAAACGTTATCCAAATTCATTAATTTATCAAATTAAATCTTGCATTCAAATGCTTGTATTTAATAATTTGTATGTTTTTGGCAGGTACTAATTTTTATGAATATTCAAATTTAGTAACAAAATTATAATGATTTTTTCAACAAAAAAAATCAAAATGTATAATTATTCCATTTAATCACTACACAAATACAATGAATTAAAACTTAATTTGTTGACATTAGAAACATACTGCCACCTTGCCTAATGCCTACCCTTAACAACCAGCAATATCATATTTTATTTATTAATGGCTTTGTTTTGGAAGATAAGGTTAACATTGTGAATTTGGGTAAAGTTATGGACAACAATCAGCCAGAGGATCGCTGAATTCTATGGAATCAGACACTATGGGCCATGTTAATTCATAAATTTTCGACAACCTAGCTTCAATTTTGACTCAAATATCCAATGCCTCGGTCAATTGTTTCTCCATGACAGCTAAAAATTGTAAGTGTCGAATTATAATAGGCTTTCATTTAATAACTTTAAACATCATATAAGCACCGTTCTATATGATAAAAATTAAAAACAAAAAATTATTCTATACATATTTATATACATATTGATGCATTTTCACACTGTAGTAACATTTTGTATTAAGAGTTACGCATTAATTTGCTATTGTATTTATTAGTAAATAATTTTCATAATTCCGAGTTAGTAAAAGAAATTGTATTAAGAGCCATTCCATTTTCCAAAGATTAATTTCATAAATTAAATTATAACGTTTCCTAATGCGGTAATACATAAATTCGATTCTAAATTATCATCATTTATCAAATTTTTTTAAACTAATTATATATTATATTACCCTCCTAAACTTGTTGAAAATATCAGATTAGCCATTTAAATTTTTTTGAAATGTAAAAAATACACTCTATGCTGTTGAAAATGTTAAATTATCCCGCTTAAAATTTGTTAAAAATATCAAATCATCTCCCTATTACTGTTTGACATGTATTTTTTACGTGATTTTTATGAATATCACATGTTCTACAGGAGGATAATTTGACATTTTTAACAAGTTTAGAAGATTACTCTGACATGCAATTAGTTCGTAAAAAAATATGATAAATGACATTTACTTCATTAGTATTAGTATTTTTCTTTCAAACTTTATGTTTAGTTATGTTAAGAGATCAGAAATTTCTGTAACTCGTAATTTAGATAGAGTTTCATTTTCCATATCCGGTCTTCAAACTTGGTTGGACTGTCCACCAAACTTTCTGTACTTAGTTTTGGAAGCTGATTAGTTCTAATGGAAGTTTTTTACTTCAAAAAATAAAAATTAAAAGTATATCAATGTTGTAATTTGATTTCAGATTAAAAATTTTATGCTAATTAATTGATAACTATGGAAAATACATTCCTAAAGGCCTAATCAGCGTGGCCCAACAACGTTTGACGAGGCCCAAGCCAAGTAGCAAAAAGACAAGGCGTGAGCTGAAAGATAAATCAAAAAAGGGTAATGTCCGATCGGACTGATGGGACAGCTCGTCCTGTCAGTCCACTGACACAAGCCAACTCCCATACTCTCTACCTCTTTTCTGTCACATCGTTGCTCACCTACTCTGACTGCCGGTCATCACCTCCCAATGTACTCAAGTACCCCTCCAAAGAACTCCTATAAGTAGCATAAAACATAATGGCACCGGGTATTGAATATCTGATACTCACTCTCTTTAAAATCACTCTCTCTACAAAGCTATTGACTTAAGCTTCGGAGTGCTAAAGCCTGGTTTTGATCGGGCACTCCCTTTTGCAGGTCTAGCGATTCAATCGGCTCGGCCATTTTCGCTATCAGCTCTCCTTTTACGGATAAAACTTATTAGGCTTTATCATTTGGTACTTTCGTTGAAAGACATGACAGATCCAAGATCTGGTAGGAATGCAACTCCTGAAGACTACGATCTCACCAGTCAGGATGGATCTGGGCCCTCAGGGAGAAGAGAGAGATCTCCCGGATCACTTATTAGGGCAAACCTTCCCTCGAATTCCAATGCCACAGTCATGAGACAATCAGAAGATACCCTTATCATCGTCGGGGACATACGCGATATTCTTAGTGACTTCACTAAAAGCATAGTCCAAACTTTGAAGAATAAAAAAATGCCCAGAACTCATGAAAAGGTCCATGAAACCGATTACACGGTCGATGAGCCAAGAGCTCATGACAGTAGGAGGATGAGCGCCAGAACTCCAAGAAGGTATGACAAGGGAAAGGGCACGATGTCCTCAAGTAGGGATTTCTTATACACCCCCAGTAGATCCTCCACCTCGTCCATTAGGGATGATTTATTTTTCATGTGCACACCAAATCACAACCGCATCAAGGGACGACGAGATGAATTTACCCCGACTACCTTGAGCAGAGAAGATAAATGATTCAAATAGAAGCTCAAGTAGTTTGGCCTGATAGGCTCCAAAAAATGAGTGTTTGAGGACCACACCTGTGGTAACACGGCCTCACCATTTTATAGAAAAATCAGGGAGTCAGACCTACCCCCTAGATGGAGAGACGTGATAATAGATGGGTATACAGGTAAAACCGATCCTACTACTCATCTTGCTGAATATCTAACAAAAGTGCAGGTATACGCCTACGACGAAAGGATCGCCTGCAGGATATTCCCTACCACGTTGGGAGGAGATGCTCTCACATGGTTCCACGAGCTCCCGTAAGGTTCAATCACCTCTTTTCGACAATTGAAGGGGCTATTCACTACATGATTCATCGTGCAGACATGAGCGCCAAAGTCTGTGAGCGATCTGTACAACCTCTATCAGTGGACTGATGAAAGTCTTTGAGACTACATTGACAGATTCCAAGCCACAATGTTGGAGGTAAGGAATGTAAGCGTGAAAATGACGTCCATCGCCTTAGCCAATGGCACTATTGATAGGCCACTATTTGAATCAATCACAACAAGGCAGCTCGTCAGCTTTTCCAATTTAATAGAGAGAGCTAGACAACATATTCAGATGGATAACGCCCTGAGGTCCAACCGAGGCTGAAGGAGCAGCATAATGGATAGGTTACAGCACCTAGATGGACGATCAATCGACCGAGCTCCATCATTCAGACTGATTGCAGGGAGCCCGGAGAAAGCTTCCACCTCAAGAAATTTGGAAAAGAGAAAAGAGGCAGAACGGTCAAGGTCCGACCGGCATACTGGTCAGCAGACTCAAACTTTCACCCCATTCAACACTAATTCCATGCAAGTATTGATGTGGATCAAGGAGAATAATCAAAAGGTCAACTGGCCAAGAAAGATGGAAGAGAAAAACAGAAGGACCAGAAATCATAATAAGTACTGCAAATTCTACAAGGATGTCGACCATACAATTGACGAATGTTACCTGCTGAAAGAAGAAATTGAGTGACTCCTCCAAGAAGGGCACCTCAAAAGACTCGTAAGTCCAACCCGAGGGGCAAGCCCGTGTAGATAATCGGACTATAGGAAAGATGATTTTGATGATGACGAGTGAAGAAGGCTAAGAAATGTGGATTCACGTCGATCATATGCCGGTGTCATAAATATGATCACTGGTGGATCATCTTACGGAGAGGATTTCACCAAATCAAGAAAGGGAAAATGTGTCTATATCACCTAGACATCCGAACGGCCAACCCTAGTCACCATATCCAATGATGATGCGCACGATGTATTGTTCTCCCAAGAGGATGCCCTTGTAGTCAGGGCATGAATCAACAACTTTGACATAAGGAGGATATTGGTGGACGATGGAAGCACGGTAAATGTGCTTACCCTCTAAGCTTATGAAGCCATGAGTTTCCCGATTGGAGAACTTAAATCAAATGCCACACCACTTATAGGACTTGGCAATGCTACTGTTCCAATGGCAGGGTCGGTCGAGCTTTTAGTTGAACTTGGCCTGGAGGCTCCAGTCTACACCTGTAAGGTAACTTTTATGGTTATTGATATGACTCTTGCCTATAATGCCATTTTTGGCAGGCCTTTACTCTGTCAAACTGGAGCTATCACCAGCATTCGATACATGGTAATGAAGATCCCGATTAGGATAGAAATCGTTGTCCTAAGAGGAGATCAAAAGGCATCTAGAGAAGCATATGCTGCCATAATCAAGCACTAAAAAGAGGCCATGATGGTAAGACGATCCATAACAATGCAAGAGGCCATGATGGTAGGACGATCCGTACCAGTGCAGGAGGCCATGATGGTAGGACGATCCGTACTAGGGCAGGAGGCCATAATGGTAGGATGGTCCATACTGGACATCTGACATGAGTAAAGGGGGGTCCAGTAGGCTTTCATTCAAGTTTTGGTGACTCACTGGGCATTCTTTGTCTAAATGACGGAGTACGCCACCTTATCCAACCCTAATATAAGGATCTGACTTATATGCCGATCAGATAGATGCCAACATTAGGATGAAATAGAAGAGCAAGGGAAAGACGCCTATGCCGCGATCGCTACCTACAAATAAAAAGTCACTAAAAGACTCAACTCAAAACGACAAAAGCCCTTAATATGATTACTCTTGTGCTCGAAGAAACAAGTATAAGCGCGGGAAGCGCCAAAAAGGGAAAGCTCACACCAACTCCAATACCTATAGACCCAGGATCCTTGAAGGCTCAAGCATCTTCAGAAGCCAGGATATTGCATTTCTGAAGAAATATTGAGTATAATCATGTATAACTTAACATTCATTAAAGAAAGTAGGCTCATTTTCTTCTCCATCTTTGGAAAAAAGGTATGTTTTCTTTTCTTTGTTTGTTTGGTTTAAGTGTATATTTGCAGGATATCTATTTGGCTCTATTCGGTGGAACTCCTTACTTTTGCTCTGAATAAATCCGATCGAAATTTGATGATGACTATTTGTTAAGTTCGACGTCTATTATGAACCAAAAGTACAACCAGTCGTTCTTATCTAATTTGCCAGGCTTGACACACCCGAAAATACAAAAGTTGAAACACACTCGTTTATGAAATAAGTCCCTTTGCTAAAGCTTGAATGTTCATCCTGAGCTCGAGATACGAGGCGCACTCATTCAAATTTTCATCAATCTATTCGTCAGGCTCGATGTTCATCCCGAGCATACGAAAATGTTCCTCCTTAATAAGTTTGTCCGCTAGGTTCAACGTGATTCCCAAACCAAAGATGCAAGACATCTCCATTTAACTTCTACTAACTCACTCGCTAGGCTTGATGTCCATCCCGAGCCCAAAATGCGAAGAACGACAATTGAGTTAATTGTCTCCCTCAAAGAACGGAATCGCCAAATCTTCAGAATGAGGTTAAAGACCATAGGCCTTCTCTATTAACAAAAACTCCCTGAAACACCAGGAGCTACCTGAGGGCAATAAATGGTGTTCTACCACTGAGCTACTAAAGTACTCAGTTGGGAGTGAGAATGGAGTTTTATCTCCCACCATAGATCGAAAAGATCATTCGTCACGGATGACTCTCCTAATAGCCGATCGGCTGATATTCTAAACCAATGAATAGAGTTTTGTCTCCCACCATTGATTGAAAAGATCACTCATCACGGATGACTCTCCTAATAACCGATCGGCTGATATTCTAAACCAATGAATGGAGTTTTGTCTCCCACCATAGATTGAAAAGATCACTCATCACGGATGACTCTCCTAATAGCCGATCGACTGATATTCTAAAACAATGAAGTCGCCTAACGAGCTCGGCACGATAATTTAATTAATAACTCACGTTTGAATGACAAGTTTAATCCGATCGAATTAAATAGGCATAAAGAGTTACGAACTGCAAATGTTGGAAAAGCATGATAAAATTCATGAAGTATCCTCCTTAGAAAAACATTTCGCTTAATCAATTTTACGCATTCTCCATGTTACGAAATCTCCATGATTGATAAATGTTTATTCTCCTTTTGATAATTTCATAATAGATTTTCGCCTAAAGTGAAATTGCAATATGAAAACAATTATAAGAAAAACATTTTGACACGTTGAATTTTTCAGATATGAAGAACTTTTTACAAATCAAAAGACAAAAATCTAAGCCTCTGTATTTGTAATCTCTATAACTATGGGAGGCGCATCCGTATCGGTTAAAGATGGTGGAGACTCCAAGGTATCTTTAAGAGCAGGATCTGTCGGTGCTGAAATAGCAGC
Source organism: Excoecaria agallocha (assembly GCA_037975025.1). Lineage (NCBI taxonomy): Eukaryota > Viridiplantae > Streptophyta > Magnoliopsida > Malpighiales > Euphorbiaceae > Excoecaria > Excoecaria agallocha. The sequence continues at coordinate 2,514,829 of CM075806.1, read as the reverse complement.
AATTGGACCGATCAATTCCACAGGGATAGCCAGGAATGACTCGAGATTATGGGGACCTTCCTCTTCATCATCGCTGAGAGGGGGGTTGGGCAAGACTCCCAGGTCCTCCATCCAGCTAAGGTCAGTTTCAGGAAAGCGTTGCTCGGCTGCATAAATCAACCGAGTTAATAACTGTCCCTGGGCCTCTCCCACCTAGTTCATCAGCTTTTCTCTTTGGGCAGCAAGCTCGTCCTCAAGCTTTTTACCCCACGCCATTTACTTTTCATCCAAAGTTGTTTTCAGTGATTCCTGCTTACCCTGCAAAAGGTCACATTCCTCTTTGACCTTCGAGCAATCGATAGACAGGCATGTACACTCTTCTCTCAGTCTAGTTGCCTGTTCTTTAAATTTTTGCATTAAGGCGTTCTCGACAGTCAGACGGGCCACGCCCTTTTTAAGGTGATCAACCTCTCTCTACTAAACTCTCAGGTCTTGGGAAAGATAAGCGACCTCCTTCTTTAATTTTTCAGTTTTCGATCGGGCACGAGAGGATTATTTCCTAGCAGCTTCATACTTATCTTCTGTCTCTCTCCTTACCCGATCGGAATCTTCTCATTTCTTTTTACAAAGATTAGCCACACCGTACAAGCGTAAACCCTCTTTATTAGCTAAAAGACAAAGGGAGATGCAGAAGGGTCGGTTAGCCGAAGAAATAATTGTCAGATGAAGAGAAATTGATAGACATTATTCAGAACGAAAACATGGAAAAGATACCTTCAGACTTTGCTGCTGAAAAAGGCTGTACTCTCGAGATAGTATATCAGGATTCCCCATCACCTTAAAATCGCCCTCTTCAAGCATACCCTGGCACAAATAATTTTATACGGCCTTATTGTCAATAGACCAGCCGTCATCAAAGTGATTTTTTAAAACCTCTCCTAGTGATGAGGCCTGCCCTTCGACAATTCTTACGATCATATTTTGAATGGACCTTTCATTTCTTGTGGCAAATCGTGCATCTACTGCGGCTACCGGATCATCAATTTTCTTTCTGGCCGCCTCTTTGATCCTCATTTGGGCATCTTCGTCCATTGTGGCCGTGTTTGCCTGGATTGATTTTCCCCGATCTTGAGCTATTCGCTCCCTCTTGGAGTTTGTTTCATCTCTAGCAAACAAACGCCTATGGAAATGATCCTCGGGTAATGGCCGATCGAAAGAGGACCCCGAAGGGGCCTAAGAAGGGCAGGCAACAGGAGCCACGACATCACTAGAATCAGCAGTGGCAGTGTTCGCAAAAGGATTGAAAGCCTGAGCTTCTGAAGAAGGCACACGCTTTCTCTTTTTAGCTCTCCTTTCTTCCTTGGCAGCACGATCTGCTTCAATTCTTGCCTTAGCTCGATCAACTAATTGCTTGGCGATATCGTCTCCTTTAGCCATCACGTTCGCAGCTGCATTATGAAAATGAAAGATAAGTATTTCTCTAGTTGATATATTTTTCATAAACTTGCAATGCATAATTATATATATGTGTGCTTCTCCCACACTCCAATTACAACGTTCTCGCTCCACGTCAATGGTAGCGTCGAGGTGCAGGCCTGCAATCGAATTGCCCGAAAGTTTCATAAGCAGACCGACCGGCCACTCGATATTTCAAACCTTTCAGAGATGACGGCAGCGTCACTCTGTCCATCTCACAGAGGATCTTGGAACATGATATTGTTCTCCATTTGTTCGGACGAAGCCGATTATAGGCAATTTCGTAACCTTTGAGAGTTGCAACCCCAAAAGCATCAAAGGAAAACCTCAGCCCAACGCCCAAGCTCCATAAATGGCAAATGAGCCACTCATTATTCTCACAACTAAAAGTCCAAGCCATCACAGAGACTTCTATGGGAAGATTATTTCGAGAAAGAAAAATCTTATGGCCTCACAATATTTATAGAATTCAAGAAAACTTCTATCTATAGGCTGGCTGCTACTCAAAGTCGTCTTGATGAAGGGAGAGAAGTAAATAATGGCGTTATGAAGTTATGAGTAAGGAAGAAAAGTCAAAGGCAAGGGTCGGTTACTTACTTGGATATTCTTATAGAAATTCTGGAGTTGCTGAAAGGGCAAAGTCCAAGTCGCCGAAATAGCAAAGTTCACGCAAAAAATTTTGCAGAGCTTCACTAAGAATCACTGAAAAATAAGAAAAATTGCCATAAGAATGCCTATTTATAAGCAACATACTTCTGAAATACTCCAAACGCCTATCCATTGGATAATCGCCACATGCCTCCAATTCATTAATGGCGATTTAGGAGAACGAAGCGTTGCCATTGACACGCGCACCAACAATAAATACATAGCAACTATCCAAAATAAACAGACATGACTTATCAAATTCAAGTTGATTCAAAAGTCCCGCCAAAAAATTGAAAAAATCTCTCAATCGGACCCTTCGAAAGGGGGAGAAGTGATAACTATGAAAAATATATTCCTAAAGGCAATCAGCGTGGCCCAACAACGTTTGACGAGGCCCAAGGTTAGTAACAAAAAGACAAGGCGTGAGCTGAAAGATAAATAAAAAAAGAATAATATTCGATCGGACTGATGGGACAGCTCGTCCTGTCAGTCTACTGACACAAGCCAACTCTCATACTCTCCACCTACTTTCTATCATATCACAGCTCACCTACTCTAACTGCCGGTTATCACCTCCCAAAGTACTCAAGTACTTCTCCAAAAAATTCTTATAAGTAGCCTAAAACACAATGACACCAGGTATTGAATATTTGAGACTCTCTCTTTTTAAAATTACTCTCTCTACAAAACTATTGACTTAAACTTCGAAATGCTAAAATCTGGTTTCGATCGGACACTTCCTTTTACAGGTCTAACAATCCGATCGACTTTATCATTTTTACTGTTAGCTCTCCTTTTAAGAATAAAATTTATTAGATTTTATCATTAATTATTAAGAAAATAAAAAAAGAAATTGCTTTGTCTTCCGTTTTCATGGGCAGTTTATTAAGGGATTAGGCAACTAATTCCAAACATTATCATAAAATTCTAAGTCGGTCCACACAAAGAATTAATGTCTTGCCAACTCTAAAGCGGCTAATGATTACTTATTATTTAACAGATATACTCCATTTTCAATTACTTCTTTTTCATTGCAAGTGGGGTCAAGGAATTTCCCTTTACAGGGAAAATTAATTTATATATGTTACTATTAATTAATTAGTGTATGATCATGGCAATAATCTTAAGATAATTATCATCCATCATTTCAAATGATTATATGGCAACTTCATTTTATATAAATATGGCTAAATACATCAAACGGCCTCTAAATTTGTAAAAGTTAGCATTTTCGGCATCTAAATTTTTTTAAAGCCCACTTAACATTTTTACTGTTTATAATTGAATTGAATAAACACTTACCTGAACCAACGGATTAAAAGTTGCTTTGAAAATACGGTGCCAAAAATACTTTTTTTTTTACAAATTAAGTGCCCATTTAATGTCTTTAGCCTATAAATATTTATGCAATTAGCATTTCCTTGTATATTTTAATTCTCTCTTTACTAATATGCTTATTATTTATTTAAGATTTTTATTATTATTAGAAAGCTTTCGCCAAGTGGATTGTGCCGGCTTAATTCTTGCAGTGAAGGTAGGGGGCTACTCAATTAATTATTCTCTAGAAAATAGAAAGAAAATTTTTTATTTTCAATCCATTATAATCATCACCCCTATTTATTTTTTACTGTTGAAGGATGATATTTAAATTTCCTCCTTTTCTTAAACAAAGAAGATAAGAACTACATTATTTTTTTTTTTTTATATTTTCGGTACTAAAAATATTTTGGAGCTTAGAGCTTGAATAATTTCAGTATATAACATATTTATACTCCTAATATAAGGTTGCAATAAATTATAGCTCAAGCCTGAAGGTTTACAATTTCATAGAGTTTTTTTTTTCTTTTTTCCCTTAAACTAGTGTATATTGCCATCATACTAACATAATTGTTAATTTAGAATTTATTTGCAGCCACATAATCTATATATATAATCCTAAACCGAGAACAGTATAGCAACAGCAGCACCACATCAATCATCATCCGTATATTTAGCGGTTGTTAAGTAAAACTTACATGTAATCCTACTGATAGATTTGTTCTGTGAATATATTTGTGAACTCAACTACTCCTAATATTCTCCTCCATTCAAGCATTTATAATTGGTGGTAGTGGTATCATAAATTAAGATAATTCTCAATAATCAAATCGTATAAAGACAATATCGTTGCCTTTCCACGTAGTCTATGATTCTCACAGCATATAAAAAATCTTAAGCCATAGTATTATTTTTAAAAAAACTGAGAAATTAAATAATCATTAATAATTTTCAATATAGTTATGTTATGTGCATGAATAATTTTTTACAGAAAAAAAAAAAAGAAAACTTGGCCTATTCCCGACATAGAGAAGCGAGTGGAAATAAATTAAAAACCAATATAGGATAGAAAGACAAGGACGTGATAACTGAACAACGATTTTTATTTATTTATTTTATTGGTTTTTGGGATTTTTGTTGGCTTCTTAGGATAAATTCTTGACCTAGCTCGGTAAAAATATACAAATGAAGTCGTCACGCACGAACTGCATAAGGTTTTCTTTTTCTTGTTTTGACTGAAATGTCTCTTTCTAGTTCATGAATTAATCTATAAAATTAATAAATTTGTTGAGCTAAATGAAGAAATATTCACGAAATTCAAGCTTTCACGCTGAGGCAAAAGCTTCCCGATTGTAGGAAAAAAGGAAGATCCACAAACTTTGAAAATATTGTCTTGTACAGTACGACCATAGTATATATAAATTTCTATTTTTTTTGGATTTTACTTTTTTTTCTGATGAACATAACCCACGCCAGATAATTTTATATGTGGGGACTTTTTAGGGGGGGATTCCACTTCTTTATCTATATTCTATTTGTTTCAATCTCTCTTGGCTTTATGCCAAGTTTTAAATATTAATGTTGCACTAAATACTAATAAAACGTACGTTTTCTCCATACTTTAGATTTTAATTTAACGTGGCATGAACTAATTGAGTCTTAGTTACTCTAATAATTACCCCAATATTATACCATATCTTAAAAGAGATTTGGATTAAATGGATGTAAAACATCATGAGCTGAAATAATTGCTTTAATTAGGCCATGTCGATCAATATTTTTAATTCACAAACCTAAGCTAAAATTTTTAGAAAAATAATTTTATACTATTTTCATAATATATATATATATATATATATATTTACTGAAATTAGGAAAAATGTAATGCATGAACATGGCCGAACAAAAACAAAGATAAAACAACAAACAAATGTAAAAAATGTTTTTTCTACTTACAGAATTACGTCTACATATCATATACTGCATACCCTTTATCTACATATCATGCTATCCTTTCATTTTCACCTCTGTCTACCACTGACTACTGTAAATATTCTGGTAGGCCCCACCATAGTTTTTAAATTTCTTTTTCCCAGAGCAATTACCCTTTTTTTTTTCAAATATTTAAATTAAAGTTGATTTTTGAAATGGACTGCTCTGGTTAAGAGGAAAAAAAAAACAAAGGGAGGGGGGATAATGATACGGTACAGCCATTGGCACAAATGCTTACAAATTTATAAAAGTTAACAAGAACATTTAACAGCGACAGGTAAAAGTAAATGGAAATCAAAGTCAGCAAAATCGATGGCTGAAATTCAGCATTAAAAGATCCGACTCAAGTCCGCTTCCTGTTTCTTAGTTGGCACGCGCGCCATCTCTTCTTCTTTTTGTCCTTTCCTGCCCGTTTCGGCTCCAGTGCCCTCTCCTAGAGGTATTGCCACGTGTTCCGATAAGTCATTATAAAAGGACGCCATTTTATCGTCGTCTTGAATCAATCTATCGCTGTTTGCAGTGACTCGTGCAAAACGTCAACGCTTTTATATTCTGTGAAGCCCAAAAACAAAACGACAGTCACTATTAGCATGTTCACGTGAGGGTATTTTAGTCATTTTATTTAAGACTAGATATGGGTTTTTGCATCCAAACTGTATAATATATCTGAAGTGTTTAAGACTTGCGACAAAATCATATTATCAATAATAATTAAGAAAAATAAATTAAAATGAAATATGTGTGATTTAAATTTAATTCTTGTTTTGAAGAAAAAAATATTCATAAATAAATGGATGTAAAAGTAAATTTGAAATGTACAAAATAGATTAAAACAAATGCTGAAGTTAATATTTTTAAAATGAATAAAAATACAAATATAATGAGAATAATTTTTTTATTGTTTTTGCTGCATTTTTTAATTCTATCATTATTCAATTTATTATTTACACGGTAGATCATGCTGCTTCTGATTGTTGAACTGGAACAAAATGTTATAAGGCTACCGTGACTAGATAAGTGGAAAATTAATGACATAAAAAATAATTATAATTATCTCAAAGGAGGTAGTCCCTGTCCCTGACCCCTCTCTGAAGATTTAAGGAAGTATAAGTCATTCATTAATGATTGCTAATACTTGATTAAGAAATTAAATTAAATTAAATTAAATATTTAAAAATAAGGTGATGGACCGTTTTGTCAGATATTTTCTTAAATTGTTTTTACTTATTTGGTTTTAACTTTTTATTTAGTGTCCAGCTGTAAAGCAGGTCCATTTGAGCATAATGGACTGCAAGTTTGTCATATAGGAGCCAACAATGGGCCAATCTAAATTTTTACCACGTATTTCAACAGAAAAACGTTTGATGAATTATTATTAAATGAATAGATATAAATAAGTAATAAAATCACAAAATACAAAATCAAATAAGAGTATTATAGACATAACACGTTAAATTTGGGTATTGAAATTGTTTTGTTAAACTTATTAATATTTGACTTATTTTGATTTTTCTTTTTAATTTATGGAAGATATGGAAGAATTGCATTAAACGGAAACAGTAGTTATATCCAAAGAAATCAAATTAGAAATGCAATGAGGAAACTCTTCAATCCACACAATTCCTAATTGAGAAACAAAACTAGCTAGCTTTAACAAGACCATCGGCAACCTTGTTACCTTCCTGGGGAGTGAAAGACCAATGGTGAGGGAAAGACTAATAACACCATACAAACGACTTTTCAAGACATTTAAACGAACACGGAGTGGGTATGTGAGCTACGAGGAAAGCAGAACACGTCTACTTTTCAAGACATTTAAACGAACACGGAGTGGGTATGGGAGCTACCAGGAAAGCAGAACATGTCTCGAGCTAGCTACTAATTCTATTAGGTATAAATTTAATAATTATTAGTGATATTTATCACTAATAATTATTAAATTTATACCTAATAATTTAAAAGTAATTGAATTATTTTTTGTAATGAAATTATCACTAATTTTGTACTATTTTGCTTAAAAATTTTGATCGATTTCTAGCAAAAATTATTACTGGAATGCTGACATGGTATGCTATGTCATCTATTTGTGCACACATATCATGCCACGTTATCAGTTGACGTCAACTATTTTTGCACATATGGCATGTTACGTCAGCTACTATTATATACGTGGCGTACCACGTCAGCTTGCTTATATACATGTGGTATGCCACGTTAACACTCTGGTATTATTATCGAAAACCGATTAATATGATATTTGCATAAAATAGTACAAAATTCAGTAACAATTTCATTACGAAAAATAATTCAGTTACTTTTTTATTATTAGGCGTAAGTTCAGTGACAATTAGTGAAATTAACCTACTAAGTGGTGGACAATTCCCTGATTTACAGTAATTAACTTCTTATACTTGTAGTTTAAGTAAAATTATAGTTACAGTCCAAGTTAAATTTATTGATATTCTTATTCATTAGACGTTTTTGGGAGGAGAGGGATTTAAACCCAGGGTCTTTAGTTTTAATGGGAGCTCTCCTGCGGATTAGACAACTGATTAAATCCATTTTACGGAAAAATTAGTTATAAATTGTAGCATCATATAATTTTACTGTTAATTTTAACAATATGACCTAAGAAATTTGACAAAGAAGTGAAGAACACAACATTTTGGGAGAAGTAAAAAAATAAAAAGCTCCCTAACATTTAGAACAATTCATTATTAGAATCATGTGGTTTAAAATGTAATAATTACACTATTATGAGACTTTCTAATTGAGTTCTTTTGTCAATAATTTCCTTAAAATTAACAGAAAAATTAATTATTTATAACAAAAATATATTTTTTTGTTATAATTTTATTTTTAATTTAATTAATTAGTTGCTAAAAGTTATTTAAAAAAATCTCTCATTTTATCCAAAAAATGATTTCAAGTAAAAATTCAGTAATTATTATCCAATTTATTTTTTCTCAACTTTTAAATATAACAATAATTTTTATTTTTAAATTTAATTGTCTTAAAAATAACTACCCATATGATTGATTATTAAATAACATATTAAAAATTCATATAAAATCTAACAAGAAAAAAGACTTCCACTTTTAATTTTTATGAATTTTTAAACATATTTATATGTTTAGATAAAAGTAGCAAAATTATTAATTATAAAAAATAACAAAATTATCGTTAATTTTTAATTATAGTATTAAATAAGAAACCGAAAAAATCAGTTTTTGAATAAAAAAGTGATATTTTCATTAATTTTAACAGAAATTTTGATGGATGAGCAAACAACAAAATTAAGAGTGTTATTATTATTATTATTATTATTATTATTATTATTATTATTATTATTATTATTATTATTATTATTATTATTATTATTATTATTATTATTATTATTACCTTTTAAAGAAACATTGTTAATTTTTTGTTACCGAGTTATTCCTAACATTTGAAGATCTTCATAGGGTTACAGACAATTACTGTACACTATACGGATACCTACTGTATTCTATTACTGAGTTAGGGACAAGTTTTTTTTTTATTTTTTTTTTCATATTTATAAAGAATTGCAAGGTATAATTTTTTAAAGATTTATGGTTTGTATTTTTTTGTAGTAATAAAATATATATATATATATATATATATATATATATATATATATATATATATATATATATATTTAGCACCAACCGGACCGGATAAAGAACCGGAGAGCTCAAGGGTTCGTGGTTCAATCAGTTCGTTGGGGTTCAACTGGGTTTTTTTTATTTTTTTAAAAATATATTATTTTTTAAGTTTTATATAAATATTATGAAAATATCACTATATAAAAAAATTAAAAATAGTTTAGAAAAATATATGTATGATCAAACATTAACAATAAAACTATATTTTCAAGTCATTCAATATTTATAACAAAAATTTAAGATAAATATAGTAAAAAATTGTAATTTTTTAAAGAAATTCTTCAAATATAGATTATAAAATTTTATTTTATTCATAAAAAATTAATTAAATTATTTGAATTTTAATTATTTTGTATTTATAATTTTATTTTATTTTTTTCCAGAAAAATAATATTGTATGAATATTTTGGACAAAAAGTTGATTTTTCTAAAATTAAACCGGTTTTTTATCATTAACCCGGTTTTTTCAGTTTTATCCCGGTTTTTTGGCGGTTTGAAACAGTATTTTTCGGTTTATATCCAATCCGGTTTTCACCCATTGAACCAACCGGACCAGCCGACGGTTCGAGGTTAAACCGGTTCGACCGTCCGGTCCGGTTTTAATAACCATGTTTAGCACCACCTTGCCTCGTTTTACTAAACTCCCAGATTTGAATCAGGAACTCTCCTCATTCCTTCCCCTCTCTTCCTCTTATATTAACTGGGGCCATTTATTTCTCCTTCAAAAAACCTCCATTCTCTTCTTTCATTTTCAGTTCAAAAGTTGAAAACTCTTCAACTCTCTTTCATGGTGCTGAAATTCATACTCACCTGAAGAAAACAAATCCAAATTAACCCAAGCTATGATGCCTCAAAAGCCTTTACACGAGCTCTTAAAGGAAGATCAAGAACCATTCTTCCTCAACAACTACATTGCCGACCGCCGATTCCAGCTTAAGAAAACCCAATTACAGTTGAAGAAACGCAAACCCATTCCCCATAAATTCTGTTTTTTCTCTATTAATAACTCACCTGACCTTAGAAAATCCCCAATTTTCGAGTTCCAATCTCCTGCTAAAAGCCCTTCTAAAACCCCTAACCCCATCTTCCTCCATATCCCCGCTAAAACCGCTTGTCTTCTTCTCGAAGCTGCGCTTAGGATCCAGAAACAATCGTCTAAGCCCAAAACAAACAATGGGTTTGGCTTATTCGGGTCTTTGATTAAGAGAATAACCCATCGCAGTAAAACCAGAAAGCCTGAAATCAACACTGGCGATGGGGATAAATCAGAGGAGATTATGGTTAATGTTTGTAATGGGAGGCCAAGCAGTGCCGTTTGGTCGGAAAGTAATGAAGATAAATCTTGGGATTTGGATTTAGAGACATCAAGTAGTGGCCAATCTGATCATGAGGAGGAAGAGTTTGTTAACAAACTAATTGATTTTAATGATAATCACTTTTGTGATAGCCCTTTTCATTTTGTTCTACGAAGAAGCCCTTCTTCCGGTCACCTGACTCCTATTTTCTCCTCTCCGGCATCCTCACCTAGTCGCCGGAAAACAGAGGTCAGTCTTAGTCCTTTCTTTTTATTTAGTAACTCAACTGGTGAACTCGTCACTCAGTTGACTGAGTTTGACTTCGTTGAACTGTCGGCAATATGTTCTGTTTCCGCCATTTTTGGCCGGAAAGCTGATAGTAAATGACAAATATATCCCTGCTAACTTTAGTGAATTTGATAACAAATCTGGATTTATTGAAGGTTAAATAAGTGAATTTGTATGCTTATACATGTACACTTGATCCTGATTCTGCCATGCAAATCTTTTGTTTTCTGAAGAGAAAAATAATTTCGCGAAAAAGGACAAATACTTTTGTTGTTGTTTTCTGTTAGATCCCAACACCAAAATCCGACGTCTCTTTTCGTAGAAACTGGTGTATTAATTCATTTGTATTTTCTTGAAAGGAATTTAGTGGAAAAGTCAAAGAAATCAACCCCACCCAACTCCAATTAAAAGGAAAACAGAGACAAACAATTATGCACTTAATTGAATAACATATTAAAGATGATGTCCAAATCAAGGTTGTTCTGTAATAATTTTAATTTTTGTTAATGTAGGACAAAGAGAATGACAATGGAAATAAATTAGAAGTACAGAAAGGAAAAGAAGAAGAGGAAGAAAAAGAACAATGTAGCCCTGTTTCTGTGTTGGACCACCCTTTTGAAGATGATGATGACGATGTTTGCGGGGACGACGGTTTTGATCTTGAATGCTCCTACGCAATTGTACAAAGTAAGTTCTCAATCTCAACAATCTCATTTACTTCTTTTTTTATTTTTAAATTATTCGTATCATGTCATCGTAATAAATAATTGTTTGCTATAATTAATTACACAAGTATATCTATTTTTCATGTCCATGAAGATCTAGATAATTTCTTTTGGAATCTTATGAAAATTATATTGACATGAATATGGTAACATTAATATATATATATAATTTTAAAATGATAACAATTTACAGGTTGATATGCCTTGTTTAGCACTCTCCAACTTGCGAATTGAATATTGTACGAAAATTAAAATTAATGCAAACACAAACTTTATCTGGAAAATGTGTACCACTCTCTGTATCGGTTGTGTGGTCTTTATCACTGAACCCTACTGTATAGTACTTTATACTATTCTTCAAATGTCCGTTACACTGATTTACACTCTGTTAGATAAATGGATTGTCATGGTCATCCATTATAGTCTCAAATATTGCTGTTATTTCAATTTAAATTATACTACTTATTTAAACCGTATATGTAAATTAACGGTTAAATTTGGTACTGACAAGAAAAACCCTTTTATTATATGTACTCTGACTTTGTAAAATTCGTGATAAGTTGTTATAATATGACCCACTTTATTAACGTTTCACTAGAATGGTAGTACTATGAGAGATATTGGTAGAGGTATAATCAAATTAATTCTTCCAAAATTATTTGAAAGATTTTACTTTGATGATTTCAGGCCAATTGGTGGGGTTCCATTTCAGCTATTATAATCTGAATTTATTGTCTCTGTCACCCATTTATGGCTTTTCAGGTGCCATAAAAACTGTTAAAATTTGAACTCTTGAACCATCTGGGTTTTTCCTCCTCCTCTTGTACTTCACAGCTGCCTGACCTGCACATGGAGAATTCAATTCACTTTTCAACACTACATAGCCTATTGTATGTTAGTGAATATGCACCATTAGATTAAAAAGTTCATCTATACTGAACGTAATTCAGGAGAATCCAAGTGACCGGATTATATTCCATATTAAAGTACGTAATCTCTTTTGGGAAATTTCTTGCCTCTTTGGTGTATGAATATATTCATATACCATATATGTAAATACTAATTATTTTGCATGCATATTAATTTGTTTCGGCAAAATTGGAAGGTATTAATCTAAAGCGTATAAGAATCCTGAAAAATTACTGATTTTATTATCTAGATTTTGTTTTTTCCTATCTTTAGCTCTGTAATAATCAATAAACAATCAAACAGTGAATGTATAATTGATAGAATGTGTAATATTTGCAGGAGCTAAGCAGCAGCTATTGCAAAAGCTAAGAAGATTCGAGAAACTGGCAGAGCTAGATCCACTTGAACTGGAGAAAAGAATGCAAGAGGAAGAAGAAGAACAAGAATATGAGGAAGACGATGTTTATGAAGAAGAATCGGACAAGGAACAGAACATGGAAGAGTTAATAATGGAACAACTTAGTAAAACAAGAACAAGAAAAATCCCCTCAGACATGAAAAAACTGGTCTCTGATCTGATAAATGAAGAAGAAGACAAGTACATTACAGACAGAGAATCAATGGTGAAAAGAGTATGCAAGAGATTAGAAGGATGGAAAGAAGTGGAATCAAACACCATTGATATGATGGTAGAAGAAGATTTCAGGAAACAGATTGATGAATGGAAAAAGTTTCAAGAACAAGTCGGAGAGGCAGCTTTGGAGATTGAATTTAGCATCTTTAAATTCTTGGTTGAGGAATTTTCTGAAGAACTTGTTGCCTTAACTTAATTAGATCTAATCTAATGTTATTCTTAATAAATTTTGGTTTAACTTTCTTAATTAGATATATTTATAAATTTTTTAATTTTAATTATTACATTAAAGGATTAGTCTAACAGCTACTTAGACAGGATCTGTATTAGATATGTAGCTAGTATTGTCTTATGTATATTAATATTAATCATGTAAGAAAATATGGGGAAATTGTATGATGTACAATTCCTTGCCCTTAATATATATGTATAATTTTTATTTTCATTTTGTTTACAATTTACCTATAATTAAATTTATTGTGTATATACTCAGTTGAGGAGTGAACAAAAATCTGAGAACCTAATGTTAATGCATTTAATTTCAAGTACAGTACATATAGTTCATCACAGCTTGAAGATTAATTTTTTTTTAAATTGAGTATCTTTTTGCTAAAGTTTATTTTAGAAAATTTAGGATTGATTTTATTAATTTTCAATTAAAATAAAATAATTTATATTTATAAAATAACATAACTATCAATTTATATCAATAAATTAATAGTGGCCGGATTTTGGAGATTTTAATTATCAAAATTATATTGCGAATTGAATTGAATTATAATTTAGGTAGAAAAATTTCATTGAAATGAGAGAAAAATTTAGATTGACAAGTTATTTACTAAAATCACAACTCAATCTACAATTCATCTGTACTCGAAATTTTAAAAATCCATCCGGTATAATTTTATTAATGAAATATAATAATTAATTTATTTTATTTATATAAATAATTTTACTGTAACCATAAAAATAAAATGGCCATAATTAATAAAAAAATATGGTAATCATAATGTCCAAGAACATTATAATTATGATCTCATTGGCTAAGATTGGACAAATGATGGGACAATACAGCTACTGCAAAATTTATTTGACAAATGCAAAGAGGGTTATAATCTCTTATCGTAAAGTACAATTTTCCATCAATCAGCAACCAATAAAGAGGAATCTATTAGGTACATTATCCTTGGCATTAACCTAAATATCCAAAATTTCATTAATTGAGGATTACATCATCTGTAATAATCAATGTTATTAAAATTAGATCAAATAAAAAATTGACAAGACTAAAAATTTTTAATTTGATCAGTTTAATCGAATTTTTTTATTTTTAAAATATTATAAATTATTATAATTTTATAAATACTATTGTATAAAAATAAAAAAATATCAATCAAACATTAATATATGTCACAAATATCCTAATAATAAGTTATAAAATATAATTTTAATTTTATTATTATAAATAATTAATTATATATTTTTGAATATCATATATTATAAACGTAAAAATACAATTATATCATAAAAAAAATTCTTTTTTAGATGGAGTACTAATAAAGTAAATACATAAAATATTAACCTTGCATATATGAGTATAATTATATTTAAATATAATAAATTTAAATAGATAATAAATATATTAAATTATTAAGTGACATTTTTAAAATTTAAAATACTATATTTTTCAAAGAAATAAATCATGAAAATTTCATATATATATATATAATTACAATGAACCAAATAGATAATACGTATATTAAATTATTAAGTGATATCTTTAGACTTTAAAATATTAATTTTTTTAAATAAATAAATAATAAAAATTTAATATATACACACACATATATTTGATTACAATGAACCAAATATATAATAAATATATTAAATTATTAAGTGACATATTTAAAATACTAATTTTTTCAAATAAATAAATAATGAAATATATATATATATATATATATATATATATATATATATATATATATATATATATATATATATATATATATATATATATATATATGGGGGATGAAAAAATACAAAAAATTATAATTTTTTGCAATTTTTAGCCAAAAATTCAGTTTTGTCCGGTTTTTTGGTTCAATTCGATTTTTTCGATCCAATTCGGTTTTGTATAATTGAACAAATCGGTTGATCTACTGATTCGTAGTTAAATCGATTCAATCGAATGGTCCGATTTTAATAAATATGATAATAATTCTCATTTTTTTAATTAAATCACAATGAAAAGCGAAGCTAATAGCCAAAAAAAAAAAAGTGAAATTAATAGGAAAAAAAATTGCAACAACATAAATATGATATCTTTTTTGGTCTACGACACCATATAATTTGAACAAAGAAATAGTTCTGCAATTATTTATTATTTTTCTCCACCGATTCAAAGCAACAGCAGAAAGATATATTTTCACCGGCTCGAAACAACAGCATAAAGATATATTTTTGTGGACGTAAGTATTTGAGGTGCACATATTCACGCGTATTCAATTATTACTAAACAATGCATTACATAAAGTTGGATTTTAGTTTTTTTTTTTCTGTTACTACCAATTTCATTTTTCTGAATATTTAATAAAAATTAATAAATTTCTGAAGAAAAAAAAAATCTTTCGTTTATTGTTATTATTTTGAATCCAAAGCCCTAATGAAATTAATTTTTGAATTTGAGCATTTTCTCTAAGATTTTATCTTTACAAGATAAATAATCAGAAACACGTCTTCCAAAATCCAAAGGCATAAGAAAGGGAAAAACTATAATATTTCTTATACTTTTTTTAATGCAAATTAAATTTCATTAATAATATAAAAAGTATACCTAAAAAATATAAATAAATTTATAAAATTTTAAATTACATGAAATGTACGGAACTAATAAAATTACTAGAGTATATCTCTAAATTTTTTCGATAAAAACAATGAATAATAATAATATATCGCTGACATTCTGATTTTTAACAAAAAAACTCAGTACATTTATTGTCAATAGGAAAATTCATTTCAAAAGTATGAAGACTTCCAATAAGGAAGACAATAGTCTTCAAATTTGGAGGATAAACTTACATGACAAAAAATTTAAATTATATTTAATATTAGCCAAAAGAACTAAATTTATAAAAATATAAAAAACATCAGAACAAATACGAAAATTAGATCTAAAATAAAAAAAATCAGATTTGAGTTTATTGAAATCAAAACAGAAAAAAATCAAAACACAAATAAAAAATAATAAATAAAATTAAAACTTCAGATCGATACTGATCTGAAAATTATTATAAAAATGTATGAAAAAATGAAAAAACACATAAAAAATTAAAAAATACAAATATAAATTTAATAAAGAGCAAGATGAAAGAAAATAAAAGCTTTTGAAACTAGAGAGAAAAGGTGGTTAGGATTTTTTAATCTGTTCTATAGAATCATACCTCTGTATCCTTAAGCACTAGGGAGACGGGAACTCGAATCCGGTGGATGAATTACGATAGTGTGATCAGAGCGTGATTAATGGCTGGACGTTTCCTTGGAATGGTTGGAGCTGTAGAGGATCGTTCCCATGTAGTTAGACTATCTAGGATGATCATACGGTTGTCTAACAGATTTTTAAACTTATACTATTAGTTGCATTTTATAATAATTAAAGGAAAATGTACAAAATATTTTTTTATGTTGTCTCAAATAGGCTAAAATATCTCAATACTTTTTTTGGAGCAAAAATATCCTTAATATTATAAAATCGGTACTAAAATGTCTTTCTGTTAAATTAGTGTCAACTTCGGATTAGCGATGCTGATGTGACATTGACATATAATAAAATATGACACGTCATCACTACATGTATTTTGAATACAAATATATTTAAGGACATTTTAATACTGAATAAAAAACTTTAGAGGTATTTTAGTACTATAAAAAATTATAGGGACATTTTAATACTTTGACAAAGACGTTAAAGGCATTATAATATCTTAATGAAAATATTAATAGCATTTTTGTACCCCTAAATATATTTGAATTAAAAATATACGTGACATTGATGTGACATATTTTATCACATGTCAATACCACGTCAGCGCTATTAATTCGATATTAACGGTAGCTTGATAGGCATTTTAATACCAATTTTAGAACATTAAGAACATTTTTATTAAAAAAAAAGCTTAGTGATATTTGAACCCATTTGAAATAACATGAAAGTCATTTCCTTACCTTTTCCCAATGATTAATGTTAATTTATTGTTGTCTTAGGTGCATTATGTTTTTAAATATTATTCTTCTATACTTACAATAATGTCTCATTCTGTACAGGATTTTTGCTCTGACTCCCTATTACTTAATTTAGTAGATAAAAATTCAATTTATTGGATAGAAGTGTGAAGAAATCCGCGTAACATATATAATTAGTAATTTTATAGGAGAAGTTATATGTTTTAAATATTTTAAACATTTTTGAAAAATCATAAGCCTACGATCATAAGTCATACTTGTAATTCTCACCCTAATTATATAGCTTGAAATTGTTTGTATCAAATTCCAAAAATCATATAAGAAATTTAAAAAAAAAGATCACTTGCTTAAATTGGGTCTATAATTTTTTCACACACCAATTCGATCATGAAATCTCCAATGAAATAAATTGATTGAAAAATAGAAAAATTTTGGTTATATCGGATTTAGATAAATTTCATGAGTTAAACCAGTTGTAAATTGCCATCTATGCAAAATTAGTTGAAAATAGTTTAATAGGAATTTACTGAGATCCGATTTAGGCAATATTTTCCTAAAAAGAAAAACATAACTTTTGCAGATTAAGTCTGGATAAATGTCATCAATTAAATCAACAGTAATGCCTAATATATATAGGCGTGATATAATTGATTTAGGCAAAAGTACTCATGAGCTGAATTTAATTGGACAAAAATTTTCGTTGGACCAAATAAGGCCCATGAATTCTCAAAATGAGAAAAAAGGGTTTTCCATCATCACAAATTTACGCTTTTCTCAAATAAGTTGGGCCTCTATTAGTGGCAACCTAACGACATTGTTACTTTATCAGCCCGAGACCAACACCTACGATGAATTACTCAAATCAGTTCACAAATAGACCTTCGCCTTTCTTTCTTGATCTACTTACAAATAAGTATCAAATTTTAAAAAATATAATATGTTTAAATATAATTTTTAGATATATCCTTTATACAATACATATTAGTTGAATTTTTAAAATACAATTAATAATAATTAATTAATTTTTTTAAGAATGATAAATTAGTAAAAACATGAGATAATAAATGAGTTTTTTTTTTTTTAATTTTTGTGAAAAAATGAACACTTATTTGTGAATGGAAATATTAGTAATTGCCAAAAACTTTAGGAAATAAAAAGCACTTGCAAGTTTTTGAACTTTTTGAGTTTTTGCTATTGAGTATCTAAACATTTATTTTTGTAACATTAAATTTTTGAATTTTTATTTCTTTATACATTAAGCTATCGGTGAACAAAAAACATGAAATTAAATACTTCATCCTTTTTTTTATCAGTTATTTTTGTTGTATTAACTATGATTAAAAAATAATAAATAAATTTAAATTTAGTATTAAATTACGTGATTAAGACTAAATTATCAAATTTGATTGGTTCTGACTTTATTGAAAAAAAAATATAAATTGAAAAAAAAAATTAAATTACATTAAAAGTTTAAAAGTGGCAAATAAATATAATTTGAATTTTATTCAAAAGTGACAGATAAAAAAAAACAGAGGAAGTATTATATTACGTTTCACGCGCCTTTTATATTTGTACCTCAATTTCATTTGTGTTTGTGGTAGTTAATATTATTGTCAACTCGAGATTGAAGTATTAAAATTTCAAATTAACAAAAATACACAAGAAAACATCAAATGGAGACGTAGATTCCGATATTAAATGCATGTCAAATGTATAATTTAATTTTCATTTTCTTTATATTGAGAGCTTTAATGTGTACAAAAATAAAAATGCACAGGCTGAATGTTGCAAAATTAATATTTAGGAACTTAATAACAAAAATTAAAATAATTCACGAATTTATTGGTGCGGTTTGCCAAAATTTATATCTAAACTTATTTATAACTCATTTATAATTTTGTCATTTTTTATATAATATGAATATAAAAAAATATTTTATAAAATTTGTTTGCATAGTTTTTATTTTTAATAAAAAATATTGAAGAAATTAAAAACAATATCATAAAATTTAATCATGTTATAATTCAATTACGGACGTGGCTCATTTTAATTAAAATTCTTTTAATGGATATTTAATTCAGACCTAATTACAAAAATTACACTTTTCTTTTCTGAAAAAAGAAATAAAAAAATTTGATTGAATGTGCTTCAAGTAATTTGATATGCCAATTACCGTAATATTTGCAAGAGAATTCAGGACCTCAAATTTTGGTATTCTTTAAAATAAAAAAGGCAACTAAAATTAGAAACTCGTTAGAAACATGATATGCATTCATTATTATTCCGTCCAATCTATTCTCAAAAAAAAAAAAAACTTTATAGTTGCATTATATACAGTTTGACCACAATGATAACTTTTTTTTGTAATTTCCTTTAAATTCTCTCTAATACAGATAATTATGTATTACAAATAATGTCATTGTCAGTAAATTAGAATCAGGAGATTGTATTATTATGTGTTAATTTACTTCTAATATGTCTATTCTTTAATTTAAAAAGCCAATAATTTTCTTCGTAAAATCTCTTCAATCAGAAAATACCAAAGCAGATATTAATATCATGGGTCATATGACAATGTCAAACCACAATTTTTGGTATTTATCTTTCAATAACAGAGAGATTGAAGTTTTTGTGCGCGGTAGAGATAATATCAAATAATGTGGTAATCGGAATGTTCTTGACTATTCGGTCTTAATGTTAGATCAGTTTGATAGACGTATAGTTCTGATTATTATTTCAACGTTACAAACTTTACATTTTCATAATGGTTATGTCACATTAGGTATTCTGATTTTAATGATAAGCATTCAAGTCAGTATATATATCTCAATAATATTAAAGTCAGGTATGATTTTTCCATCTAACATTACACTTACTTCTTTTTAAGTTTTCTAACTCAACTATTGGAACATTTTTCACCAAAAATTTTAGTAATTGTTATTTTTTAAAAAATTTTCCTTAAACTGAATTTATGAACAGTTTTGTGAATTAAATTAATAACGTGATAAAAATTCGATAATAACTTCTACAATAAGTCAAGTTGTATAACTTTCGTTTTTTAGTAAGAAGACCGTCATTAAATTGGTCATTTCCATTTAGAGAAGGAATTTGCGTAAATTTTGAAGCCACGCCAAGAAAGCTACGCAAGACCTAACAAAGCCAAAAGCGTAAACCGAAAATGGCAAAAAACACACAGCGGGTTCACATCTTTTCGGGACCCAGTGCCTTCGTAGTCAGACGTGGACTTTGCTGCTTAATATTCCTAATATTTTCTCAAGGCAAATTTGCTGATGCCCCCCATATCCGACCCTGTTATATGCTATATATATCTTTTTTATTATTATATATATTTCTCCACAAATTTGGGGGAAAATTTTTTTTTACATGCTTAAATTTTATACAATACATATTAGTTGAATTTTTAAAATACGATTAATAATAATTAATTATTTTTTAAGAATGATAAATTAGTTAAAACATGAGATGATAAATGGGTTTTTTTTTTGAAAAAAATGAACAATTTTTTGTGAATGGAAATATTAGTAATTGCCAAAACTTTAGGAAAAAAAAGCACTTGCAAGTTTTTGAACTTTTTGAGTTTTTGGTATTTAGTATATGTTGGCTCAATACTACATCCTAATTTTGATAATTATCAAACCTTAAATAAACTGTAATGTGAATTTTATTCTAAATATTTTTCTGCAGAAAATTTTATATATCATTTTGATGCAAATATCAAGAAATGAAGATGATAATATTTTAAGATATGGTTATACAAGAAGATATATTTGAAGATTATCTTAGTATATAGGAAATTAAGATATTAAAATGTAAGATCAAATTGAGGATCAAATTATCACTCATGCATACATATTCTAAGTTTTAAATTTGCATAAAAGTGTTTTGAAATCATTAAATAAGTTTTCAAGTCAAAACTGGATTCTGTTAAAAAATGGTTCAGAATTTGGTTCGTCAGAAATTTGTGTTATTAAATATCAGATTAGAAATTTGGATAGATTTCTAAATGAGAATTTGTTTCGTACTACATGACAAAATAACAGCTAGTGAATGCAAAATTATTTGTTTTGCCCTTCAACAGTCATAAACGACTATATTTGAGTTTTTACACTTAAAACTAAGTTTTTTTGCTATAAATATAAGTGATAGGACTCATTAGAATGTTAGATATCATTTTGGAAAAAATTCTAACTCTTAAGAGAAAGTTTACATATTTTAAATCTCACTTTCCATCTTTGCACTTCATCTTTATATATGACCCTCAATTGATTATAGTTTATGTTGTAATTTTTAGTGAGAGAATTCTATTATGAAAGATTGTGAGTTGGGTTAGCTAGAACCTAAAGAAGAAATTCTAGTAAGTGTTTTAATCTTTTACTTTGGGAAAAAGATTGTGGGTAGATATACATAGAATTGTATATTGGCTTTGACTCTTGCCCTTAAAAGAGTTAAGAGTGGAGAGAAAAGTTCAAGAGTAATTCTTAAAGAGTGGAGGTAGGCAAAGAGGCCGAACCACTAGCTCTATTTTTCTATTCTATTTTCTATCTTCTATAATTCTGTCATATATTTTAAAAATTTATATTTTCAAAATTCTATAAAACGAATTTCTAAAATATTCATAACAAATTTAACACTTATTTTCAGAATTATACTTGTGGTTTTAAATTGAGAAAAGAACTTGCAAAATTATATTATTATTGTTATCTTGCATTTTTACATTTTCGGTTAGAAATGTTATCAGAAATCTACATTTGCATATGATTCTATTTCATTAGAAATTTGACAATAAAATTTTGAGACACCCAATTCACCCCCACTCTTGAGTGTATTTCGGGGCCTATATTTGGTATTAGAGCGGTTCTCTATTCCTTAAGGCTTAACATCCTTGAGTGATCCTACAAATAGCCGAATCTAGTAGTTTCATAATTGCTACTCCATTCAAAAAGGGACATTTTATCCATCGTCCTCATATGTTCAGCTATGAGAATTGTTCTTTCTGAAAAATTGTCATGAGACATTTTATCGAATCTCAAAATATGGATTGTTGGAATATTATTGAAGATGGATATGAGCATCCACAAAAGAAATCTGATGAGAAAGGAGCTTCAAAATCTGCTACTATTCCTAAGACAAAAAAAGAGTTCACAGAAGCTGAAAAGAGAAAAGTGTAACTAAATTCTAAAGCAACGAGTATAGTTTTCTGTTCACTACACATAAATAAATTCAACAGAGTTTCTAGGTGTGATACAGCAAAAGAACTCTAGGACAAGTTACAAGCTACATAAGAAGGTACAAATCAAGTTAAAGATACTATACTTCATGTTCTTATGGTTGATTATGAAGCTTTTAAAATGAAGCCAGAAGAGTTAATTTCTGAGGTAATTAATAGATATGTTAAGTTAACTAATGAAATTAAGGCTCTTGGCAAAAAACTTGAACATAATAAAATTGCTAAGCATTTTAGAGGTCTTACTACTAGATGGAAAGCAAAAACATCAATTCTGTTAGATAAGAATCTTAGTACTTTAAATTTTGATAATATTTGCGGATCTCTTATTTCACATGAGCTTTACATTAAGTCTCAAGATGCAGAAAAAGAAAAAGACAGAAAATTAAAAGCTATTACTCTCAAAGCAAAATTTGGAAATGATTATTCTATAGGTGATAATGAGATAACTTTAATTACAAAGAAGTTCAAAAAGCTATACAGAAAAGGCAAAAAATCGTATAGAAAATAGCAGTAGAATTCCCCCATCACAAGACAGAAAATTCATCAAAATGTGCTGGAGATGTGGTTTGCTATGAATGTAACAAACATGGTTACATCAAATTCTAGTGTCCAAATCTAAAAAGAAAAGAGAAAAGATTTAAGAAGAAACCTATGAAGGCTACATGAAGTGACAGTGAAAACTCAAGCACAAGTGAACCAAAATCTACAAATTTCGATGATGTCTATCTGATAGCAATTTCGGATCATGAAGAGTAGAATTCTAATTCTAATAAAGAATAAAATATTGTTGCTGATAGAAGATCACATGAAAATGATTCAAAAAATTCTGAGGTAAGTGATTCTGATTTAAATGAAAATAGTGATAAATATGAAAAAATATTTTAATTTTTTGAGATTTTGTATCATAAATATTGTATGCTTAAAAAGACGCATATAGAAATAAAGAAGAAATTTGATGCATTGTGTATGAAACATAAAAATGCAAAAGAAATATAAATTAAATTGAAAAATAAATATTTTGATTTAGAAGGTAAATTTATTGCTTTGCAAGAAAAATACAATGTAAAAGGAAAATAGATTTGTGTATGTAAAGGAAATTCTGATGAAAATCTGAATGCAAAATCTATTCATAATAGTCATGAAAGTACATCTAAAAATTATCACAGAAATTATACCTAGAAAAGGTATAAGAAATACTCATCTGATAAAATAGTAATTAGATCTTCTGCTATATGCTTTTATTGCTGTATAAAATGACATATTTCGAAAGTCTATTATTATAAAAATGCTAATTCTACCAAACATAAATGGGTTGTTAAAAATTTTGTAAATGTGTTGACTAACCATAAAGAACCAAAGAAAGGTTGGATACCTAGAAATACTTAATTTCTTTACAAATTTGTCTAAGGAGCGCCAAAAAAGAAAAGTAATATATGGATAATGGTTGTTCTAGGCATATGATATGGAACATAACTAAATTTGCTAAACTGAAAGAATTTGAAGGTGATTTTATCAGTTTTAGTGATAATCGAAAAGGAATATTTATTAAAAAAAAGAATAATTTTTGAAGTAGATCATTGTAAAGTAGAAGATATTGAAACGAGAAAATTTATTCTAAAAGGACAAAGATTTGAAAATATCTACATGGCTAGCTTAGAAGATATTCAGAAAAAATTTGGTGAAGGAAATACCAAAAATAAAGATTGATAAAGATCATGTATGCAAGGCATGCCAACTTAGAAAGCGAACCAGAAAAGTCACCAGATTAGTAATCAGATTAGGATGATAGAATTCTGGAACAACAAAAAGATGCAGAAAATGAACCAGAAATTCAATAAAAAAGAAGTTAGAAAGCTCAACAGAAAATGTACCAGAAAATCAGACAAAACAGTAAGCTGAGCAATCAACAAAATTGCCTGATGACTAGAGATTTCACCTCACAGATAATTTGTTGACCAATCCTTCTAAAAGAATGATGATAAAAAGAGCCATGCATGAGTACTGTGGAACAAAATGAGTGTTTAAAAATAAGTTGGATGAGCAAAAAAACTTGAAATTGTGGCTCAAGGCTAAAATCAAAAAGAAGAAAGACAGATTTTATCAAATAGCAAAAATCTTTACTGAGCTTTTCAAAGAATAAAGATTTTATCAGTTAAGAAGAAAACTTGAAATGAGTATGTTTGAACATTAATTTTCTCTCTAAAAAAGTACGTATCCTTTGAATCTCTAAGAGCAAGTTTTAATTAAATCTTTTATTTGCTTTGAGATGTGATTTTTATCTTTGGTCCACCAAAATTCTTTTTTTTTTGAAAAAGATGTCACGTGTTGAAGTGGGTAAAGAAATAATGAATTAGTCAAGATTTATTTAAGATGTCTCTGCTATCCCTAAATATTATGTGTGTTATTTTTAAATTTATAGGGACAATCCGTCTTTTTGTTATATTTTTGTTTCTCATATTTTGGATTTTGCAAAAATCACAAATTTCAATACAACTTTTTCAAAGTTCAAGACAAACCTTTTTCAAAACTTTAATTCTTTTTAATTAAAATTAAAAAAAGTTGTTTTTTTACCACTTAAAAAATCATGTGCTTTACTTTTACAAATTCCAAGTCAAATACTTTCCAACAAATTAATTCTTTAATAAAAATTCAAAAAGCAAATCTTTTAATTTTTTGGTGAAAACGATTTCCTACCTTTTGTTTAAGTTAAACAATTCATTCATTTAGGATTAAAATCATAACTTGGTTTTTCCAAAAGGAAAATTATTAATTCAATTTTCACTTAACTAGGTTAAACTCTCTATCTTCTTCTAAAACCAAATTATCGTTCATTCAAAGAACACAACCTCCCATGTTTTTTCAAACTCTCTTTATTTCCTTCTTAACCCAAATCGATGTTGCAAATGGGTTGATCAAAAGTGGTTGTAAAGCATCATCCACACCGGTTTTCATCGCCATCACCAATGCCTTCTCCTTCTACCTAAGCCGCTTTGGCTTCTTTTCCTAAGCCTTCATCATTTCGATTCATAAAATCCCAAACTGCTTCTTCAAAATCCAACACCTCTTTGATTTCAAATCACCCATTGCTGCCCTGCAAAATCATAGTTTTGATGAGTTGGTACAATTGGGCTTAGATGTCGAACAATATATCAAAAAGTAAAAATGAAAGATTGAAGCAAAAAATTTTATATTGATTTAGTTGAATAATTTTTTCAAGACTGAAGATGAAAGTTTAATAGTGGTTTTACAAGATACCATTTATATTGCTGCTCATTTTTTTGAAAACGTCCAAAAGTACAATACTATTAAAATTATGTTAATAAGTTTTCGCTTAGAAATCTGTATTTGTTTTTGAAATTCTGTTGAGAAAAGCTGTACGTTTAGAAATTCGTACATGAATTTTTAATGACGACTTATGCATTTGAAATGGTCATTTATTTTTTTTTCTATTGCCATGCATTAAATTAATATGATATGTTAAGTGTTTTACTTTACAAAGTATGTATGCATATTGTTTTTTTTTATCTCTAATTGCTATATGTGCATATTTTAAAAGTTATAGAGTTAAATAAGTCATTTTATGCTTTTATAATTTTTCACATCTTAGTTTTTGCAATATTACAATTTTCAATGAACCTTTTACACATTTCAAGTCACACTTTTCAAGTAATTAATTTTTTAATGAAATTTCAAAAAGCAAATTATTTCTTTTGTGACAAAACGTGATTCACTTTAAAAATGTAGCTTTTTAATCCTTAAAAAACGTATTTTACTTAAAAGAAAAGTTAACTTTTTGTCTTTGAAAAAATTAATCTTTGATTATTCCTAAAAATTTAATTTTTTAATCTTGAAATATGTGCTTTTCACTTTATATTTTTTCTTTTAAAATTTTTTCCTTTACATTTTATACGTTACGTATTTTTTTTTTAATTTATAAAATGTCAAGTCTTTGTGCATTTTTTTAATTCTTGATATAAATCTGATTTTTTTGGGAGAATGTGTTTTCATTATTCTTTCTTATCTTTTAAAAATCCCACATTTCATATTTCAATTCCCATTTTGCGTAATTATTTCAAAATTTTTTTAAAATCAAGTTTTTATATTTTATTTCTTCTTTGTATCTTCTTCATCCTTAAAACTTCATGCCATTCCCACCATGAGAAGAACAAAGTTGCCGGTGCCGTCATCTTTGCAACAAATCATCAGGTCAATCTATTTTTTTTTCGGCAAGCTTCACGATTAAAACACTCTTATTCGCAAGCCAAATATCAAAGTCCAAAAACCAAAAATCCCAAATTCAAAACTTTAAAATATCCTGTTTCATAATTCGTTCTTGCCAATAAAAAAAATTCAAATGGTGAAAAACTCAATTTTTGGATTACCCATCCTTAATATACTCAAATTTTTTTTGGACGATCTTGTTCGGTCAACTTCGGTGCAGCAAAAATCAAGGATGAAAATATTTTTTTCTTTCATTTTTTGGTATATTTTGGATAACTAAATTTGATTATTTTGTGAGGCATAAATTTTTAATGATTTTTGTGGATTTTTTTTGGGCTTGTTAAAATTTTTTGTGCACATTATGTTGTCCCTCCCTTTTGTGATGATGACAAAAAAGGGAAGAAAAATTGATGGATAAATTATATTATATGGCTGATAACTATCATATTGATTGTTGCTCATGATTTGTTAAAATCCTGAAAATTTCCTTGTTGATGGAATATTATTTATTTGATAAAAATTTTATTTGCTGATGCATTAATACAATTTAATTCATAGTGATACCTAACTTCTTTAAAAATATTTCTTATAAAAAAATCAAGTTAAATTTTTACATAATTCATTGGCATGCTTATACTTTAATTATTTTGATAAAATCAGAAGTTCTACAGGGCATTTATATTTACTTTACAGATTTTATTTTTCTGTAAATACCCCATGCATATATTCAGGAGGAGCTTTATAGACTAACCTAGATAGACTTCTTAATGGAAGTTTATTAAGGTTTTGTCATCATCAAAAAGGGAAAGATTGTTGGCTCAAGACTACATCATAATTTTGATGATTATCAAATCTTAAATAAACTCTAGTGTGAATTCTATTATAAACATTTTTCTGCAAAAAATTCTACATATCATTCTGATTCAAATATCAAGAAATGAAAATGATAATATTTTAAGGTATGGTTATTCAAGAAGATATATTTGAAGATTGTCTGAGTATATAGGAAATTAGGATATTAAAATGTAAGATCAAATTATCACTCATGGATACATATTCTAAGTTTTAAATTTGCATAAAAGTGTTTAAAAATCATTAAATAAGTTTTCAAGTCAAAATTGGGTTTTGTTAGCAAATTGTTCAGAATTTGGTTCGTCAGAAATTTATGTTATTAGAATTCGGATTAGAAATTTGGATAGATTTCTAAATGAGAATTTGTTTCGCACTACATGACTAGTAACGGCTAGTGAAGGAAAAATTATCTGTTTTGCCATTCAGCGATTATAAATGGCTATATTTGAGTTTCTACACTCAAAACTAAATTTTTGGCTATAAATACAAGTGGTAGGACTCATTAGAATGTTAGATATAAATTTGGAAAAAATTCTAACTCTTAAGAGAAAGCTTACATCTTTTAAATCTCACTTTCCATCTTTGCAATTTATCTTTACATATGATCCTTAATTGATTATTAGTGAGAAAATTTTATTGTGAAAGATTGTAAGTTGGGTTGGCTAGAACCTAAGGAAGAAATTCTAGTAAGTATTTTAATCTTTTACTTTGGAAAAGAGATTGTGGGTAGATATATATAGGATTTGTATATTGGCTTTGACTCTTGCCTTCAAAAGAGTTAGGAGTGGAGATAAAAGTTCAAGAGTAATTCTTGAGGAGTGAAGGTAGACAAAGAGACCGAACCACTATAAATTCTGTGTGTGTTATGATTTTCTACTCTATTTTGTTATCTTCTACGATTCTGTTATATATTTTAAAAATTTGTATTTTCAAAATTCTATAAAATAAATTTCTGAAACATTCATAACAAATCTAACACACATTTTCAGAATTATACTTGTGGTTTTAAATTGAGAAAAGAACTTACAAAATTCTATTATTATTGTTATCTTGCATATTTACATTTTTGGTTAGAAACGTTATCAAAAATCTACATTTGTATATAATTCTGTTTCATTAGAAATTTGACCAGAAAATTTTAAGATATCCAATTTATCCCCTCTCTTGAGTGTCTTTCGGGACCTACAGTATTTAAACATTTATTTTGTAATATTAAATTTTTTAAATTTTATTTCTTTATACATTAAGCTTTCGGTGAACGAAAAACATAAAATTGAATAGTATATTCCGTTTCATGTGCCTTTTATATTTGTACTTCAATTTCAATTTGTGTTTGTGGTAGTTAATATTATGTTCAACTCGAGATTGAAGTATTAAAATTTAAAATTTAAAATTAACAAAAGTACACAAGAACACATCAAATTGAAATTAACAAAAGTACACAAGAACACATCAAATTGAGATGTGGATTCAGATATTAAATGATGTCAAATGCATAATTTAATTTTCATTTTCTTTATATTGAGAGCTTGATGTGTATATAAATAAAAATACATAGGCTGAATATTGCAAAATAAATATTTAGGAATTTAATAACAAAAGTTAAAAGAATTCATGAGTTTATTGGTGTATTTTGCCAAAATTTATATCTAAACTTATTTATTTATAACTCATTTATAATATTTATAAGTTTATCATTTTTTATATAATATGAATATAAAAATAATTATTTTATAAACTTTGTTTGTATAGTTTTTATTTTCAATAAAAAAATATTTAAGAAATTAAAAAAAAAATAATATCATAAAATTTAATCATGTTATAATTCAATTACGGACGTGGCTCATTTTAATTAAAATTATTTTAATGGATATTTAATGCAGACCTAATTACAAAAATTACACTTTTCTTTTCTGAAAAAAGAAATAAAAAAAATTTATTGAATGTGCTTCAAGTAATCTGATATGCCAATTACCGTAATATTTGCAAGAGAATTCAGGACCTCAAATTTTGGTATTCTTTTAAATAAAAAAGGCAACTAAAATTAGAAACTCGTTAGAAACATGATATGCATTCATTATTATTCCCATTGTTTTGACATAAGAAATTCATCGGAAAATCATTATTGCTTATCCATAAAATTAGCCAATTATAAATATAGAACTCGTAAAAGTTAAAACCAACTGTGCATAAGCTGACCGTATATTTGACTTATCTAGGTGTAGCTGAAGAAAATTACATACAACCCACCCCTTAACCGTCCAACCTATTCTCAAAATAATAATAATAATAATAATAAAAACTATATAATTGCATTACATAAAGTTTGATCACAATTATAACTTTTTCTGTAATTTCCTTTAAATTCTCTCTAATACGAATAATTATGAATTACAAATGTCATTGTCAGTAAATTAGAATCACGAGATTGCATTATTATGTGTTAATTTGCTTCTAATATGTCTGTTAATTTAAAAAGCCAATAATTTTCTTCGTAAAATCTCTTCAATCAGATAATATCAAAGCCGAATATATATAAAAGGGCCACAATTTTTGCTATTTATCTTTCAATAACAGAGATATTGAAGTTTTTGTACGCGGCAGAGGTCATATCAAATAATGTGATAATTAGAATGCTGTTCACAATTCGGTGCCTAATCCAAAATAGTCAGCTCGGTCTTAATGTTACATGTTTCATCAGTTTAATGGACGTATGATTATCATTACAACGTTGCAAACTTTACATTTTCATAACGGTTACATTACATTAGATAACTAATAATGATTATTGGTACCCAACAATGGATCTCTGCAGCATTCGATCCAAATTAGTCAGGCTAATCGAAATTGGATACTGAAAATTTCACAAAAAAAAAAGATTAATTATTCTGATTTTAATGATTAGCATTCAAGTAAGCAGAGCTCTATATAGCTCAACAATACTAAACTCATATATGATTTTTTTCAGCCAACAGTATACCTAATTTTTTTTTTTCAAATTTTTTGACTTAATCATCAGAATGTTATTTATCAGAATTTTTAGTGAATTAATTTTCTTTTCAACCTATTTATCTTTTTACTGGAAGGCAAAGCGTGTATACTTGATTGTAAGAGTGATTTTAACTAACCGTTTTGATTATCGGTATGCAACAATCATTCTTTAAATTAAAATTATTTTTTGAATCCTTTTAGTAATAGAAATTAAAAATGTATAGAAATTTTAATAATTATTATTTTTTTAAAAAATTCTTTAAACTGAATTTATGAACAGTTTTTGTGAATTAAATTAATAACGTGATAAAAATTTGGATAATAACTTCTATAATAAGTCAAGTTGTATCACTTTCGTTTTTTAAGTAAGAAGAAAGCTACGCAAAGCCCTGATCCTAACGAAAAGGCCAAAAGCCTATACCGAGAAAGGAAAAAACACAGCGGGTTCACATCTTTTCGGGACCCAGTGCCGTTCGTAGTCGGACGTCGACTTTGCTCCTTAATATTCCTTATATTATTTTCTCAAGGCAAAATTGCTGATGCCACCGATATCCGACCATGTTATATGCTATATATATCTTTTTTTATTATTGCATATATTTCTCCACAAATTTGTTAAGAGAAAGATAAAGAAATGAAAAATAAAAAAATAAAGTTCATGAATGAAAAATTAAAAATAAAATTTGGTGTCTTTTATTTTAATCATATGTCAAATGCAAAAATAATTGCTCTATAATTTGTTACTTAAGAGGGGCACTGGATGCATTTTTGTTAAATTTAAGTATGTTTTTGTCAAATTTAAGTATGTAACAGGACGGTTGTAAAGTTTAGGTATCTAAAACTTTTTTTTTATCAAATTTTGGAGAACAAATACCAAAAATTATGTATCAATTTTTTTTTTTATTATGACGCAGAACATCTAATTATAAAAATTTCATTATAAGTATTATATTATATGCTATATTTATTTGCACATAATGATAATAATAGTAGTAGTGCTAGTAGAAATTTATTGCGGGAATTTTAATATGGATATATAGCCCTCCTTTAAGATGTAAAATAAAATCAAATTTGATCTAAAAATTTATTAACTCATGAGTTGATAATTGTTAAATTATTATAAAAAATATTACATTTTTATTTAATAGAGTGTTTGTATGGTTGGACAAAAATTAAGATTATAACCATCAATTATTGGGAATAAATAATTTATAATTAGTTCTAAAATATTTAATAAATTACTCTCTCTCTCTCTTCTATTTTAAAAGATCATTTTCTCTATTTTATTTTGTTCCATTTATTTATTTATTTTTCAAAATATATTTAATCTTTCATATCTCTCTCATGCACACTATTTAATTAACATAATTAATTGAACAAAAATAAAAAAATTGAGTTTTAAATCAATAATAATTCATAAGCAAGTGATGAAAATTCTATCTAGACAAAGTATTAAAAATTCTATTTATATAATTTCGTCTATGTAAAATTTGTTTGAATATTTCTTATCCTTTTCATTATAAATTAGCGTTTGACAATAAAATTCTTGAGATTTTAGCTTTTCATTAATCAAGTGATTAAAAAGTTGAATTTTAAACTAATTTTACTTCTCGATTCTTGATTGAAAAATCGAAGTGAGAACAGGTTATTTTTAAAATGTTTTTTACACGTTTTACACATTCATATACGGCACCTGGTTCCAATATTCCACGTGCTTTAATTCAATTTCTTTATATCAGAACTTCCATGGCGTTGCCTGTTTGTTTTATTTCTTCACCAAGAAACGAACTAAACCACTTTTCACTGAATTATGGAATTCAAAGAACACTTATCATCGTCTTCCTTCTCGAGCAATCAGCACAATTTTCAAAATCATCCGCATCCGGATATAATTAAAGATCAAACCGCAGTTCAGAAGAGGAAAGCAGGGCGGAAAAAGTTTCAGGAGACGCGCCACCCCGTTTACAAGGGAGTCCGGCGACGGAACGGAAAATGGGTTTGTGAATTAAGACAACCAAATAAGCCCTCAAGGATTTGGTTGGGAACTTTTACAGCACCGCACATGGCGGCTAGGGCTTATGATGCTGCGGCTTTAGCTCTAAGGGGAGATTCTGCAGCGTTGAATTTCCCTGAATCGGCTCATTTGTTGCCTCGGGCAAAGTCTAAATCCATTCGGGATATTCAAGTTGCAGCTACAGAAGCTGCAGATCAGAGTAATAGTGGCGGTTGTTCTGGTGGTGAGATTGAAGAGATAAGGGAGAAGAGGAAAGTGTATTTAGATGAAGAAGAGTTGTTTAACATGCCAGCATTACTTGATAGCATGGCTGAAGGGTTGATTCTAACTCCACCTGCCATGAAAAGAGGTTTTAGCTGGAATGATGTGGAAGACACTGTAGATTTAACTCTCTGGAGTGACTGATTGACATTTCATGATTTGGATTTTGGCAAAGAGTTTTTGTTAAATTGGTAAGCTTACAATTGGACCTGATGGATCGAACTAGCATTTTCATTATTACTTGTTGACATATTAAACATTGAAGAAATCAATAACTTATGATGGAAAGTGACAGTGCCCAATGGTACATCCATTATTCAGATATAGACTTTTCTTTTTAATTTTTTTGTTTAAACTTTTGAAAATGTCAGCAATTAGAAGTCTTTTTTCAATGCTTTTTATAAACGCATCATTGAATTAAAATATTTGAGAAATTTTACAGAGAAAAATCAGTAAACGAAATTATAGAATTAAAAAAAGGGTTTGATTTTTTACTTTTTTTCAATGTTATTAAAACCGGACCGGATAATGAACCGGAGAGCTCAAGGGTTCGTGGTTCGACCGGTTCGTTGGGATTCAACCGGATTTTTTTCATTTTTTAAAAAATATATTATTTTTTAAGTTTTATATAAATATTATAAAAATATCACTATATAAAAAATTAAAAATAATTTTAAAAAATATATTTATCATCAAACATTAACAATAAGATTATATTTTCAAGTCATTCAACATTTATAATAAAAATTTAAGATAAATATAGTAAAAAATTGTAAATTTTTAAAGAAATTCTTCAAATATAAATTATAAAATTTTATTTTGTTCATAAAAAATTCATTAAATTGTTTGAATTTTTATTATTTTGTATTTATAATTTTATTTTATTTTTTTCCAGAAAAAATAATATTGTATAAATATTTTGGATAAAAAGTTGGTTTTTTTAAAATCAAACCGGTTTATTATCATTTAACCCGGTTTTCTGGCGGTTTAAAACAGTATTTTCCGATTTTTATCCAATCCGATTTTCACCCATTGAACCAACCGGACCAGCCAACGGTTCGCGGTTAAACCGGTACGACCATCCGGTCCGATCCGGTTTTAATAACCATGCTTTTTTTTAATGTATGTTAAGAAGGGTTTAGTTTATGGAGAGCTAGAATTACCGGCTGCTAGTTAGTAACTACCGATGAATAAATTAAAGAGTAGATGTTTATTGTGTTGTTTGATTAAATGTGTTGTTTTATGAAAAATTCTTTGAACTTTAATTCAATAAAATCTTTGTAATACTGTTTATTAATTTTTCGGGCAGGTGGCATTAAGATTAATAATTATAAAGCATGCATGTGTTAATTTTAGTGGTAGTTAACTCGCTTAATTAATCAATTCATTTGCAAAAGTGTGTCTTGCATGCCATGTTAATTGCAAATCGCAGTTCTAATTGGAAGATTAAGAGCCAAGAAGCTTCCTCAACCACCCAATCTCTGAGCTAAAGATCAATTATGTGTTTTCTTTTCTTTCTTTTTTTAAGAGAATTTAATTGTTATATAGACTTTCAACCTTGTAGTTTTTATAAATCGTTTGGTATAAAAATTATATAATTGGACGGTTCCTAGTTTGAGAACCACATTACCCAATTAATTTAATTAGCTAACAAAAAAAGACCGTACCATTTAATAATACTAACACAAAATCCGGTTCATAAGGATATTTGTAAAGCATTCTCAATATATACTAATAACATCATCATCTCCCGACCTAAAGATGTATTATAAAAAAAAAAATCCAATAATTTTCTCAAATAGAACAGACAGAAAAAGAAAAAATTCCGGTGATATTATAGGCTTGGGCTATTTCTTTTGTTTTAATATGTCTACTTAGTCTAAAACTTTGGGCTTAAATGAATTGTTGAGATTAAAAGATGGGCTTAAATTAGGCCCATAACAAAGCCTTGTTCGACTGGAGCATTGAATTTAATAATATTTATATGCTAAAATTATTCTATTTAATATCTAATATCTATTATTTCATTTTACAGCAACAGAGATTTACTTGGCGTTTACTGACCTGGTGGCATCTTGGCCGTTTGTACAATTCTCTCAGCAATAAATTTCTTTTACGCAAGAAAATAAAAATAAAAGTATCATTATTTCTCTCTAGCCAGGCTGTTGCTGCTAATAAAAATAGACCTTCAACCACCAGTACTTGGCCATAGCCTTCTTTAAGAATCTATCACAGCAAAAAGACTCAACCTTTGATCAATCTCAGATCTCTAATGGGCAGCAATTCCGTAGAAGAAGATAACCACGTCATAAACATATGGGAGATAAACAACGATCGTCTGAAATTGATGCACCAAAAAATCTCAAACCCACCAAGAATTCTCACCAAATCAGCAGCCAAATCTTCCTGTTCCATCTTTAGAGTTCCGCAAAGCTTCAAAGAAATCAACGGTAAGTCTTATCAACCTCACATAGTCTCTATAGGTCCTTACCACCATGGCCAACCTGACCTTAAAATGATCGAAGAACACAAGTGGCAGTACTTAGGTAACTTGCTTTCTAGATTACAAGTTCATGGCTTACACTTAGAAGATTTCTTGAAAGCAATTGAGCCTTTAGAAATTGAAGCAAGGGCTTGCTATTCTGAATCCATTCAATTTAATAGGTGTGATTTTCTCGAAATGTTGGTTCTTGATTCTTGTTTTATCATCGAATTGTTTCGGAAAGTTGGGGATGTAATTAAAGTTGAAGAAGATGATCCTATCTTCACTATGCAATGGATTACTACATTCTTTTATAGGGATTTACTAAGACTTGAAAATCAAATCCCATTCTTTATTCTTGAAGTTTTATTTGAACTATCAAGAAAAGAGGAATCTCCATCACTGTCTACTCTTGCTTTAAATTTCTTCAACCATGCTTTACAAAGACCAGAGGTTGTTATTACAAGACATGATAACCTTAAGCCTAGGCATCTTCTCGACTTAATTAGATCAAGTTACATTGATTGTGACCAAACCCAAGAAAGGAATATTGATGATGAGAACGATCCAACACCAACCCATATAATCCACTGTGTATCCAAGCTCCGCCGTGCCGGAATTAAGCTGAAACAAGGCAAGGCGGGGAGTTTTTTAGTGGTGAAATTCAAGAGTGGGACTATAGAAATGCCAACAATAACAATAGATGATGCTATGAGCTCGTTTTTGCTGAATTGTGTAGCGTATGAGCAATGTCACAATGGGTCTTCTAAGCATTTTACAACGTATGCCACTCTGTTGGATTGTTTAGCGAACACTTACAAGGACGTTGAGTATTTATGTGACCATAATATTGTTGAGAATTACTTTGGTACAGATGCAGAAGTTGCAAGATTTATCAATAATCTTGGAAAAGAAGTTGCATTTGATATTGATAGATGTTATTTGGCTAAGTTGTTTAATGAGGTTCATCGGTATTACAAGAATGGTTTGCACGTTCAATGGGCTGGATTTAAGCATACTTATTTTGATACGCCTTGGTCTTTTATTTCTGCTTTAGCTGCTCTTATTCTCTTGGTTTTAACTGTAGCTCAGACCTATTACACTATTTATGGTACTTACAAAGCTTAAAAGTTTATTATAAGAGACTTTCTGTATGATCAATTTTGAGAAAGTTATTCTATTAAGTTTTATTAATTTATTCTTGAAACAAGAATTTGTATGTAAGTTATTTAATTTAATAATTTGTTATTTTATAATTATCTGATATTATAATTTCTGAAAAAATTTATCCAATCTTATCTGATTCCGATTTATAAATTAATAGTAAGATATCATTTTAAATAAAAAAATTAAAAATTAATAGTTAAATAGTTGCTAGTCATATATGAATTTAATAAATTAAAATTTCTCTTTCAATTATTTAAATATATTTCGTAACTATCACTCAACCTCAACTTCTAATTAAAAAAAAAACAAAAAAATCTTATTCTATCTCATTCCTAAATGATAATTATATAATTTGTAAATGTTTCTTGATGATTACTCCTTTGTAAGATATTTGTCAAGTCAAAACAAAAAGTCTTCTTACCAACAAATTTTCAAGTAAACCAAACCAAACATTCAACCACGTGCATCCAACAAATGGATTCAGAGAAGCCGGGTTTTTTCTTTTTTCTTTTTCTAGAAAAGAAAATCAGTTAAATTAGATTACGTCTCTTCTCGTCAATAATTTATATTGAGTTGTTGACATTTATGATGTTAATTGCGATAAGGGTAAGTAAATGAACAAATATGAGCCATTGGTCATTCTTCTCATCTACAAGTATGAATTAGTCCTTTTGGATTAAGGCCACATGTTATTTTCCTAATAAATTAAGAAATAATGATAAAAAAAATGGAGCCGCTAAATCATTTAACTTGTTAATATCTTGATAAGGCAATTATGCCAAGTAGAACCCAATATCAATGAAATATAATGGATAATTCTTGCCTAATGGCTGCTTTGCGTTCGGGTTTAGAAGAGTACATCATCGGCTGGAAGAATGCATCAACCCAGGCAAGTATTTTTTTTTTTTCCTCTTTGACTTGGTATAGGGATTTTGACATCAATAATTAACGTTGAAATTGTCAACTGCGAAATCAAGGCAATTTCTTGGTCACAAATACGTATATATAACATCGTAATTATCAAATATGAAATATTAGATGAAAAATATAAAAATATAATATTTTGCTCAGGAACCTTTATTCATTAATATACTATATATTTGATGTACTGAATATATAATTATTGTAAAAAAAATCATTAATAATTAATCGTATTTTTTTCATTATATCTGTAAATAAAAAAGTTGTATATGTTTTTTCTTTGCTATTTCAGATTTGACCCAAACTTTTCAAAGTTAGAATGTCTGAACTTTCAAATTAGACTGATTAGCCATCAACGCAGAAGCACTATATATTTGTGTATATAAATTCAGATAGTTAACTGCTCTCAATTCATCAAAAAATCTCAGTTATCTCAAATTTCTGCAAAGTGATGGAAACTCAAAACATGGCTAACAACCTCATTGGTACATTTCCTCAACCAACAAGACCTAATAACTACTACTATTTAGAGCCTGAACATCATCAACTACCTAAAACCTCGTATCCTGAAACCCCGACAGAAGCTGATGAAGATCAGCAAGAAAAGGAAAGTATAGAAGAACTAATCAGCACCATCCTTCACTTAGAATTTCTCGAAGAACTGCCGGAAAATTTAAGAAGCAAAGTGAACAAATTGGAGAAATTTCTAAAGAAATTGAAGGCTGATTCAACTACTTCTTCTCGAGCCATTAGTGGTGGATTATCATCTTCATCGCTTGAAGAGTTGGGGAATAAGCTTGAACGCTTCAAAATTAAGACCATAGCGGTAGGAGGAGTCGTGAAAGAGGAAGATAATAAGTCAACATGACTCGTGAAATAATTATATCAGAGGCAAATCGGCACTTATGGATCAAATAATAAATAGATTAGATTCGGATCGGATAAAAATGAGGATTATAAATAAGAAGAAAATAGATAACGTTTTAAATTTATTGAATTCACTGTTTATACCTCTCAATGTAATTCAAGATTCTTTCATTCTTTTGAAAGTGATTTAATTTATTCTTTTATGGATACATGCATATGTTGTAAATAAAAGGGATTGCTTGTTAAAAATAAATTCCATCTTTTTCTAATCAAATAAATTATAAATAGATTAAGAAATGATCGAATCCACGGAAACTAGCACAAATTTAATTTTAAATAATCATAATTTTAACAATTAAAAATAAAGGGAGAGTTTTTATAGACTAAAAATTAAAAATAATGAATTAAATCACTTTTAGTTAAAAATATTCGCTGTACAACATTCAATTTACTGATCATGAATGAGAAAATAATTCCAAAATCATGCAATGTATCGGTTACAAATAACCATTTAACAAGTGAAAGAGTTTAATTTATTGACAATATTAATCCGATAAAGGTTCCCAATGACTTATAACTGTCCAATTTACTATGTACTTAATAAAATTTTGGCAATATAATGGTTATATATTGTACTAGCCCCCTGAAAAACAAACAATACATACAGCCTCTCAGAAACACAACAAAATCATATATCATCATGCCATCCATTTCTTTTCCATAACATATTCATCTAAATATTACACATAAATTCATCCACATCTACTAAATCTCAATTTACATCACAATCCATTTCATTTTACAATCCAAAATATCATCTCATATAAACATATTTACAAAATACAGATCCATAAGTATTATGCTTATATATACGTGCCACAAAAATTTAAAACTCTATATTCATCAAAAGAAATCCTTCAAGAAATACTCTTGCTCCCGATCTTGTGAACCTGCACGCAGTAATAACTATGCATTGAACATTTGACATGCTCAGTGGTGACTAATAATCTAAATATTTTCTATACTTAACTTAAATAGTTCCATTATGCAAAAATTCTCCACTTTACTTTTTGAGCAAATTCAAATAAATCATTTCTTTTCAATTAACATTTTAATTTTTAATATAATTTTATTCATCAAATACTTATTTATTATCAAATTATACATTTAATTCAGAACTTTTACCTTTTTATCAATTTAGTCCATTTTTCTCGTTAAGTTACGGATTTAGCCTTTTTATACTTCTTTTTAATATTTAAGCTATTAATTAAGGTACTTAACCTTAATTTTACACTTAGATAAGCATTTTTATGCAAAATTACATTTTAGTTCTTGTTGTCTATAAAACTTCATTTTAACCCTTGATTGACGGTTTTATCCTTAATTAAACAATTCTTAATTAATTTGCTTAATTTTTACTCTTTTAGAGAAAATTACGATTTTGCTCCTAAACTTTATTTTCTTTCAAATTAGTCATTTTTCATTTTTAATTAACGTTCTTCACTTCTTTTTCACATTTTCTCATATTATTTTCATTATGCCCCTAGTTCTGATCCGGCAGAAAACTTCAAACCGAATACAGGGGATGTGAACCTCACAGGACCACAACAGAGATAGAGAAATGACCCCTAAAGGGCCAAGTCTCACAGAGCAGTGATCAGAGACAGAGAAAGTCATGGTGATCAGAGATCTAATCCATAGCATAGCAAGTCGCCATGACTTACACCGCGGTACAGAGATATTCCTATGGTTAGCCAATTATATCCTGAACTAGTTTTTACTACCTAATTATTTCTAAGGGCATTATTGTACATACTTTTATTTATTTTTAAATTAGTTCATAATTGTTTTGAACCTTTTTCATTTCCAAAAAAATTTATTTCACTGTCATTTCCTTCATAGCAAATTAATTCATATTAATTTACAACTTTATACCCTTTATTGAATTATTTCATCATAATTCAATAATTTTTCTTACACATATTTCATAAATTATTTCAGAAATACTTTATTATTACATATAAATTTCTTAAAAATTTATATGCACACTTACTATCATTATTTCTTCATTTTATTGAACTATTTCCCAATAATTCAATATTTTTAATTGTACATAATTAACATTTGTTTCTCATTTATTCATATAACATGCATAAATTCTTTAAGAATTTATTTACATATTATTTCACATTTACTACCCATATGTGCTTAATTTATGCATTATTTCTCTATAATTCATCATTTTCACTACTTACATAATCATTTAATTGACTTAAAAATTCTCCAATTAAATCCATAAATATTTTAAAAATTCATGTACATTAATTATAATATTTATAATTAATTTAGGCTATTAATTATCATTTTCATGCAAAAATCACTATTTTTTCCTAAGAAAAATTTAGGCCCACACACTACCAAATCCTTAAAAATTTTTATTCTTGCTTTTAGTCATTCACATAGCTTCAAATATGTTCTAATTTCATTTTCCTTATCTTGATTTCATTATTTAAGCAATTTAACAGTTTTTTTCGTAAATACATAAAGGAAATTAATTCAATAAAATAGAAAATATTAAGATTTATTAGTCATATACTAATTTTTCTTACTCAAGAGTGCCTAGACTTCCTTCTTTTTGCTTTTATCCCTTGAAACTCTTTCTTCTCCTTCCACACCTAACATGGCTGGCCCAAACAAGCTTAGTTTTCCTTATTTTTTTCTCAAATGCAAAATTCAAGCTCATATTCATAATCTACACCTCAAAATCTAGGAAAAAAAATACTAAAGAATTAATTTAAGCCAATAAATTTCTCAAATTTCAACTTACCCTAATTTCTTTCTCAACTTGATTTCTTTTTTTTTTCTTTACTCAAATCACTTGATTGAGGCCACTAAGGTTATCTACATAGATGAAACTTCAGGTTTTAAGTTAGGATCTAAGGGAAATTTTGAGTGAATTAAAAGCAAATAAAAGGGAAAGAATGGGAGAGCTTGGTTCGGCCAATGAGACAAAGGAGAGGAGAGCTGAAATTTCTGAAAAAATCTCCAAATTTTTAGCTCTTTTATACCCTCTCAATGGGCCAAAAATTGGACTTGGTCCATGGGCTTAACCCAATGAATTCCTAAGGCCCAATTTAGGCCTTTTAAAACCTAATAAAATTTCTCCTTATTCCAGCCTTCAAATAATTTCAAAAATAATTTTATCATTCTTATCATATCAAAAATGGCTAGCACGCAAATTTTTGGCTTAATCGAAATCCGTTATCAGTCCGATTCAAATTTATCGGTCTGATTCGACAATTGTCGGTATCACCGAAAAATTTAATTCTCATTATTAAAATATTCTACATAAAAATTAATATATACATGCAAAATCTAAAAATTTTCAGAGTTTTTTTTACTATTTTCAATAATTTATACAAAATCAAGTCACATTTCCTATCAGGAAAATTGACTCGCTACTTTTTTCATATTTTTGACCTTTTGAGGTCCATTTGACTTTAATTTTATTTTAAATTTCAATTTCAGAATCACCTTGATAATACTTTTCGATGATCTAATAAAATATTTTTGGCTTTCGGGTGTCTTTTGGAGTTCGAAAAATACTATTCACCATCGAAAAGTACTGTTCATGGTTAACTCGGTGTTAAGGGCATTACATGGTGTGTTGAATTCCGACACATAGGCGAGCCAGAATTGGACAGGAGGGGCCCACCTATCTTTGACTGATAGGCTGCCAGAATTCGGCACAAGAGGAGCCAAAATTCGGCATCTTGAGGCCCACCCTTGATGCTGTGGTGCTGAAATTCGGCTGCCTTCAACACCGGTATCCGGTACTTCTTCCGGATCAACCACCCTTTAAATTTTAAAAGACTAAAAAATACGCTCTACTCCTTATTTTATCATCTTAGAAATTTTGTTCTTCTTCTCAAACTCTTTCACTCTATTTTGCAATACTTTTTTTGAAATTCTCATTCTTCTTATTCTTAAACTCTTTCACTTTATTTTGCAAAAGTTTCTTTGAAATTCTGTTTGTTTTATATAAATTTATACTATTAGTTCCTTTAAATTTGTACCCGACATTGCTATCTTATATATAAAAAAGGTAATTTAATTTGATATTCCGAGTAGAATTTTTGTTATATGAAGTAAAAATTATATTATTATTATTATTATTATTATTATTATTATTATTATTATTATTATTATTATTATTAATTTTATATTTTTTTGTAGGTGATTATTATGTTGAAGTATATCTGATTACAATAAAGGTAAGTTTTAATTTTGAATGTAGAAAAATTTGTTTAGTTTATATGTAAAAATTATTAATTTTCTTGATAGCATATCTATTTTATTGCTTAATTTTTTAATTATATTCTGTAGTCTATTTAATTGGTATGAAAAGATTATATGCTAAGAAAAGAATAAATAATTATTAAATCTATGCAAGTGTTTTGATTAAATAAAAAAATTGTAGTTGCATGTGTTTTTTATGAAATTGGTAATGTGTAATTTGATTTACATGGTAAGGATATTGAAATAAAATTTAAAATAATTTTTGAAATAATTGGTGTAAGAAATTTGCATATATAAAAAAATTAGATGTATAATGTTAAGATGTATAAAAAAATTATTGTATAGAAAGATAAAAAATAATAAATGATAACAGTTTAATTATTAATTTGGAAATGTAGTTGGGATTACTAGCCACCATATGTTGGACCAGCTCTAATGCTTAATCAAGATCTTATAAGGAAAAAGGGCAGACCGAGGACTTTTCGGTATTGAAATGAAATAGATAATAGAGAACGTGGTAGGCCCAACCGATATACAATATGTCGGAATGAAGGGCACAATAAAAAGACATGTCCAAATATGCCAGGACCATCAAATTTAACTGAATACCCATGAAATATGTAAGGGCATAAAATATTCTTAGGTCAATATTTGTGAACATTTTTAAATAATGTTTAATGTTTGATATTACTTCACCATGTGCTCTTTTTTTTATATTTGATGTAATATTATTATATTATATACAAGTGTTTTATGCGTTTTTTTTTTATGTTTTATGTTACTTCACCATGACCTCTTTTTAAATGTTTTATGTAATATTTAATAAATTCTATGATGATATTTTATGTGCTACTTTCTATATTAATAAGCATCATGATCAATAAAATTCACAAAAGTACATAGGGTAATACAATTTTCGCCAATTCGATTTCAAATTTAATTAATTAAATGTAATTCTGTACCACATCTAGTGGGTCTTCTATTTTGAGTAGGATATCGTGGTTTTTGTTCACCATATGGTGCATTACCCTCTTGTACGCCAATAAAACCACTATCACCACTAATAACATTCATGTTGAAACCTGTATTTAACTATATAATAAACTCCGAAAAATATTTATGACAATTATATATTCATTTTATGTTCATAATAAATGACTTTCTTATTCTAAATGAAAATTATATTGTCAAATGAAAATTATGATTTTATATTTATAATTATCAAATTATATTTATTTTAAATAATAAATTTTAATTAACACATTAATATTTGAATAATTAAACATACGAATTTATCATAACAACTTACATTAAAATTAACTTCAACAGAATTACATAAATTTATGCCATAAATTATGAGCTAATGTACATAATATTTAGGCTACATATTGTAGTTATACTGCTTACAATATTTCTTTTAGCAACAGGTATTGTATTTGTAATTTTTATATAATGTTTATCGCTAATATTTATTACATATTTCACAAATATCATGAC
Source organism: Excoecaria agallocha (assembly GCA_037975025.1). NCBI lineage: Eukaryota > Viridiplantae > Streptophyta > Magnoliopsida > Malpighiales > Euphorbiaceae > Excoecaria > Excoecaria agallocha. The sequence continues at coordinate 2,470,815 of CM075806.1, read as the reverse complement.
TAACTACTCATATTTTGTTACATGCTCATCATTTCAAATTTTCATTACAGCGTTCAAATAACATATAGGTACTGTCATGCAAAGAGCTTCCACCTTCTTTTCTTCAGTCATCCGATATCATCTCATAATAATTTCTTGTAATTTTTTATTTATCGTAATAATATGCTCGAACATTGTTATGCCACTTTTAATTCGACAGCTGTATAACTCATCCCATTTTTTGTTGACAATTTATCTAGCAATATCACTCATGATTGCTCTTGGGACTAAATATGTATGCACTATCTATCATATCAAATTAATAAAATAATTATTATATTTTAATAAAATTTTTCATTTACTTATATCATATTAAAATTAATCATAAATTTTTATAGGACTAATATTTATCTCATATATATATATATATATATATATATATATATATATATATATATATATATATATATATATATATATATATATATATATATATATATATATAAAATTTAATTTTAAATTTTAAAATATAAATATAAATATTAATTTCTCATAAATTTCATAACTTAATTAATTCACAATAAATAGCATGTTAAACAATTAATTTGAATAAACTACAAATTTTCTTATTTGCTAATTTGATTGAAAAAAATTAATTTATTATCTTGAATCTTGCAATTATATAACCTTCAAAATTGTCACCCCCCTGCAAATAAAATACAAAAATAAAATTAATAATAATATAATTTGTAATTCTTGCATTTAAATTGTATATCACAATAGTATTAACTTCTTTATATTGACCAAAATTTAAAATGCTACTACAATTGTGGGATAAGAAACTTTAAAAATGAAGGGAAGCAAAAGAGTGAATGATATCGGAAGTTTTGGGCAAGAACAATGGAAAATTGAAAGCAACCATTTCTTTTATATATGAATTTAACATACATATAATTGATTTTACTATTCTATATTTCTATTCTCGTGTCAATTGAGTTTTCATTTGTGTGCAGGTGAAACAGAAAAAGGAATGACTGGGGGTGAAGCACTTTTTTTAAGAGAAGGCAGCATTATCCATTTCCGGAAAAGTGAGGAGTCGGGTGGGGCCAGCCTGCCGAATTCTGGCTCCCTCTTGTGCCAGATTTTGGCAGTCTGCCAATCAAAGACAGGTGGATCCCACTTGTCCAATTCCGGCTCCTCCATGTGCCGGAATCTAACACACCAAATTTTTAATTTTTTTTACTATATCCCCAAAATTCGAAATATTTTTAAAAATAATCCTATTTTCAAAAAAATCCCTCCATTACTAATCTAGATTAGCTCCAATCAACCATAAAAACATATCTTCTCACAAATTTAATCCTACAATGAGCACAATCAAAAAACAAGTGAGAAGTCTCTAATTTAACTGAAAAGAATATATAATGTGTGAAGCAAAAATCGGATAAAAATATGCAATTTTGATAAGTTAACAAATTCTCAAAGAACTATCCTCAACTTAGAATTTCTCGAAGAACTGACGAAAAATTTATGAAGCAAAGTCAACAAATTTGAGAATTTTTTAAAGAAATTGAAGGCTGATTCAACTACTTCTTCTCGAGGCATTAGTGATGGATTATCATCTTCATCGCTTGAAGAGCTGGGGAATAAGCTTGACCGCTTCAAAATCAAGACCGTTCGGGTAGGAGGAGTCATAGTGAAAGAGGAAGATAATAAGTCAACATGACTCGTCTAATAATTATATCAGAGGCAAATCAGCACATATAGATCAAGTCACAAATAGATTAGATTCGGATTGGATAAAAATGAGGATTATAAATAAGAAGAAAATAGATAACTTTTTAAATTTATTGAATTCACTGTTTATACCTTTTAATGTAATTCAAGATTTTTTTTATTTTTTTGAAAGGGATTTATTTATTTATTTATTTATTTTTGTATACGTAAATAAATGCGATTGCTTGTTTTTATCATTTTGCTTCCATTTTGTATTTTATTTTGCGCAACTTGCCCGTTTGAAAATGTACGTGAAAGTGTGTATACATATATACACACACTCCACTTAATATATATATATATATATATATATATATATATATATATATATATATATATATATATATATATATATTTTTTTTTTTATCATGGGCAATATTTTTTTATCATGGCGCGTGAATTTTTGAAGTATAATCCATTAGATGTACTACCTTAATATTTTTTTGTGAATAAAGTTATTTTTTTTTGTCAATGAAAAAAAATTGACAAGGACACTCGACATTTGATTATTGGACTAGCATTTCCTATATATATTTTTATTTAGTTGAACCAATTAATTAATAAACTTTTCTATATTTTTTGAGGACAGTGTGAAAATCGAATTATTGTCAATAGAAAAACTTCCTCCAATCTTTGCTTTTCAAGCTACCGATAATTCCTAATAATTCTTCAACTTTTTTTTTTTTTTTTTGATAAGGGATAATCTTTCAATGAGCTTCTATTTATACACATATACAAGGGCTATAATTTAACTAATGTTTCAAAGGATATTCACACAGTCATAGATTGTTCAATTGACCCTCCAATTTTTGTCATCAATTTGTCCGGCATTAAAATTAATTTGATCTTACTCTATTTCGTTATTAAAAGTGCATGATAATCCGGAGAATATCGAAACGAAAAGGGCTGTATGAACTAATTGGATCGTGATAGATCTAAAACTTGTAAGAAGACTAATTCGATCGGTCTGGACATTAACATTTCGAAAATTAAATTAGTAGGAAATTTTAGATAAGACCTAGCAAGTATGATATTTGAGCAACAGTAATTGATAGGCAGATGGTATAATCTGATAGTAATTTGATTGCTCATATCGAGTGTGTCAGTATAACTATAATACAATATGGTTTTGTCAATTCGATTGGATTTGATAGCGGTTGACAAATTTAATTTGACAGGCCGCACGTGTCCGATATAACTTATCTTGTGGGGGCTGTTGTCTGACTAAATGGGCCTTTAGTCTCATGGGCCCTTGTAGAATTATATACATATTTTATTCTTCATTTTCACATTGATTTTAGAACTCATTGTAAATATTAGCCGTGAAATTGCAATAGAACGATTAAGGATTTCAGGAAGAAGAAAAGTTAGGGGAAAAAAAGTTTTCTAAATATGAAATTAGCAAGATAAAGTAATGCAGATATAAAACCAAGTACTAAGTAGGCCAAAACATCAATTTAACAATCTTCATTCTAATTCAATCAAATCCAGATGAGGTTGAGTACAAGTAACTCAATTTATGTGTCAAAGATTAAAATCAGGGCAATATTAATTGCAAATCGGATCTTCACGTTTTACCGAAATGCTGTGGGAATTTTTTAAAAATGGTGATTTTGGAGCAACATTTTTCGCATACTTGATTTTGATCAATTTCTTGAGAAAATAATTCAATTTTTAAATTACCAAAACATACTTTCCTAAAGAAGAAATTTCATTTTAATAATTTTCTTCAAATACAACATAAGTGATCGGCCTCCATATTTTCAAACATTCCAATTCAGCATAACTCGCAGGCATTGACTTTTATTATTAATTTGAAGACCAAATTAAAAAATATATTATTATACCAGCCACCGGATGGTTATAAAACAATAAGAAAATAAATAGCTAGAAGACCACATCAACACTTCATTTAAAAACGAGTGAATTTATTCCAATCACAAATCCTCAAACTCTCTGACTTTATATCTCTTGTTATTGTTGTATATATATACATGCATCCATTTCTTGCCCTAAACTTACAATCTCATTAAACTCTTTTTTCCTCCTAGTTTCTATACCTTCAATTATCCTGCAAAAACCACACAAATTTCTGAATTTGATTCTATACCTTCAATTATCCTGCCACACAAATTTCTGAATTTGATCAAGAAAGTTGTCACATTTCCAACCATTTGAATTAAAGAATATTTTTTGAGATCCACTTCAATGCCTATAAAGAGAAATATGCTGAATAAGGATCCTGGTTCAGATCCTTTGCCTTATTGCAATATTCCAAGGCCATTGAGAAATTACAACATGAGCTTTGATAATTGTTTTTCACCTCAGGCTAAAACCCAAACCCAAATCTATTCTCCAAATAAATCCACAAAATCTAACGTCAGTTACCCTTATTACATGCCGGAAGACTGGTTCACGGTGGCGCCGCCGATGGGAATAGAAGTTGAAGAAGAAGGGGAAGAAATAAAAAAATTTTCAAAATTGTCAATTTCCATGGAACCACCTGAAAGCCTTATTAGAGAGATGGAGAAAATGAAAACGGCTGAAACCACCAAACAAAGAGGTGTAAAGGTAGGTTATAGTTCAAGTAGAGGAGGAGGCCATAGACTTGAAAGGTTCAAAATAAAGACATTAAACTTGGGAGGAGCGGTGGTGAAGAAAGGAGTGGAAGAGCATAGGTAATTGAAGACGAAGATGAGTTTGGACTTTCTTTAACCTAACTAACTTTCAAAGGATAATCCATCGAAGAAGACCTATCTAGCTTACTTTTTTAGGAAAATTCTTGTTTTCTTGAATTGTACATACTCCCTCTGTTTTTTTTATCAGTCACTTTTGTTACTTTCACTAGGATTAAGAAATAATAAATAGACTTAAAGTTAGTATTAAATTACATGATTAAGATTAAATTATCAAATTTGATTGGTTATAACTTTATTGAAAAAGAAAAATAAATTAAAAAAGCAAATTAAATTACATTGAAAGTCTAAAAGTGACAGATAAATAAAAATTTGAGTTTTATTCAAAAGTGACTGATAAAAAAAAACGGAGGGAGTATCTCTTTAATTTAATCATTTTTTATTTTTATTTTTTGTAAAATATTCTAATTGGATAAATTATACAAACAGCCATGACTAATGCTGATGTGGCAAACAAAATAGATCGAATTGTGTGCATTTAAATTGGATCATGTCGGATTAAATTATAGATGAATCAAAACTTAATGGATTAAATTGTATTTTATGATGACCCAAATTGCTCATTGTTAAGTGAGTTTGTTATAAGTGCATCATGTTATAAATAGATCAATTTATCTATGGTTATTAGACTTACGCCTAATTGCTTAAAAGTAATTGACTTATTTTTCATGACTAAAATGTTACTGAATTTAATACATTTTTGCAGAAAAATCATCTTGATCGATTTTCGGTGATTATTTTTACCGGAATGCTGACGTGGCACATTACATCTTATGACTGGACACACGTGACATAACACGTCAGCTGCTACGTCACTAAAAGAGATCACATGTGTCCAGAAATATGACGTAGCGTGCTGACATATCGTGTGATATGATCTTTTTCGGTAATGTAGCTGCTGACGTATCGTGCCACGTATGTTCAGGATAGCATTTTGCTATACTTCATAAATAATATAAATAAATTATAAACGAATAAACTCATATCGTCTTCCATGGGTAGCATTTTGCTATACTTCTTCACATTCATTTGTAAATGAACGTTATTTATTTATTTATTTTACTTCATTCGGTATGACATTTTTGTTCTGTGTTAATTTTCATAATTCCTAATTTAAAATTTAGCTTAAGTTTTCGTAAGTTGCAAAATTATGTTGGTTTATTTCAACCATGAAGCCTCTTGAGTGGTTTATTGGTTCGGTTCTGTTGTTAGGCCCAAAAATCCAACGATCGAAAAGGATAAAAATCTAGCACTTATTGGGCTGCATTAGGTTCACAAATTCAGCCTCTAAAACTTTATTATCAGTAGAGGCCCAGCCCATATTTTCTTGAAAACGGCCCACACCATGGTTTATTTCCCAATAATATCTATATAATTTTATGTGGTATTATATATTATATGAAAAATAAGTTTCGGATGAATTTAGCATAGATTTCAATGAATATTTTTTAATCAATTATAATGTTAATATTTAACTTTAATTTCTATCCATCCATGAAAAAAATAACGCATTTTTAGCACCAAGTAACTTTGCCAATATTGCTGATGGTTTAGCTCTTTGGTCAGCTTTATTTTGGATAGTTAATCACATTCATCTACAAGGCATTATTCTCACAGATCCGCAGGAAATTTATTTTGCTTTGAGTAGTTGTTTAGATGATTTTTTTGGATTTTGGTTCTGTTATTTCTGATTGTAAAATTTATTTGTCTGGTAGATCTGACATTGAATTGTTTTGGATTAAGAGCACTTACAATTCTGAGGCATATAAGTTAGCTAAAGCTTTCATTTTGTATGACTCTTCCAGTGTTTGGGGTGTTTTTCCCCCTTGTTTGTGATCTTTTCCCTTAATAAAAGTCATATTTTTGCTAAAAAAATGTAGCTTTGCCAATAATCAATATCATAATAGAAATGAAACTTTTTTTTTCCTACTACATATATAAAAATTCGAACAAAATTGACATATATGCTAGTGCAGTTCGCAAAGTGGTCGACCTCGACGTGTTGATTTCATGACAATTTGAATATTTACAAGAAGGAAAAGACATATATATCAATCCTACTTTTAATAATTATTCAACTTTATATATATATATAGAGTGTCTCAATCAATTATTGGTAGCGAACACTCCTAAATTATCTCCCACTAACAGTAAAAAAAAAGGTTCAAATTGACATTCTTCTTTTCAAGTGATTAAAATTGCAATAACAAATAGAAATGGTGAAGCTGCTTGTACTTTTTAATCATAGTATAATTTTATTCGGATAATCTTGTGATAGAGGGACTTTTTTTTATAAATAATGTGACTGGGAAAAAAAATTATAAAAATGGGGTGTTTTTGGTTTTAATTATGGGGTTGGAGTGGTCAAATTCATTTCCGTAGTCAACTACTACGGGAACAGAAATTCAGCATGTGAAGTGAGGAGAATAAGCTGAGGCGGAGGGAGGAAATTGGGGGCGTCAGGATCAGGCTGATCCCGTAGCAAGTACTTGCGGGATCAGCGTCTGATCCCATAGGTACCAATTGCGGGATCAAGCCTGTGCCTTCCCTCGTCATGCATGAATAGTTTCCTTCATATAAATTACTCCATTTCGAGCTTCAACCTTCATCTTCAACATTAAGGTGTTGCATAGGTTTTTTTTTTAAAGGTTTTTGCTTCATTTTCAACATTTGCTGCTTCAATTGTTCTCTGTCACAGGTATGTAAAAAATAGAATAAATTATTTATTTAATAAGTTTATTATTTTAGTTATAATTATTTATGCTACACATTGAAATTGTAATATATATTGCAAACGACATTGAGGAAAATGAAATGGTATATAAATTGAGGGAAATGCTGTAAATGAGAATGAATGGGGAAGTGAAATGCAGACTCCTTATATAGGCACCATTTTCGAACCAATTGTGGACCCCACTTGCTGTTTTCGTAGCGAGTACCCACGGGAACATAAACACCCCAAACCTACAATTAAAACCAAAAACACCTCATTCTTCTAAATATTTTTTCCAAAAACATTACATATATAAAAGTCTCCGTAATAGAAAACCCGATATTGTGAATGTGATTTCCATGATGATAAAAAGCTAATTAATGCCGACATTAATTAAATTCCCTTATCAACACTTGAATTTTGTGTAAATTATAGTACACAAATCAAATTGACAAGGCATTTTTTATGACCTTTTTAATGAATAAGTTTACGGGATCGGTTTATAATATGTTATCTTATTATTATAGCAATACAAATAATTAACTTTCAGAATCTGACTACTTCACTCGACATTATTCTAGGAATATATTATCTCATAACTAGCTAAAATTAAAGTTTTTTTGCTATTTTTCAAAAAAAAAAAGCTAATAATATAGAATTATTCAGTTAACCATATATATTTTTGCCACAGTAAAGAAAACTTGAAATAAGCTCATATTTTTACTTATGAAACAGATTAATTAGTAATAGATTAACAAACATTACAAGAAAATTTCCAATTTCCAACAGAAAAGAGCGACGGAATTGAGTAAATTTCCATAGGAAATAAAAATTACCGACGAAATTTACTGGTGGACCGGTTGTTGGCACTTTTTCCGACGAAAATATTAAATTTACCGACGGAAAAAGTCATCCATTGGGAGATTCAGATTGAAAAACTATTGCCGATTGCCATGTTTATCGACGGATTTAACTGATCCGTCATTAAATTTACCTACGGAAATCACAAATCCATAGGCAAATTTCGAACAGAATGATTTGCCCCCTTGTAAAAAAAAGTTCGCGACAGAGTAATCCACCACTAAAAATGTTACAAAATTTAAAAATTACCAGATAATTCCGAACATACATGTTTCAATCAACAGTATTATTTAGCTTTGCTATGTTTGGTGCAAAAGAAATTACAATATATATATATATATATATATGTGTGTGTGTGTGTGTGTGTGAAGTGTGGATTATAGATATATACACACACTCAAGAGCAAGAGATACAAATCATGAGAGGCCATGAAGATCAAATAATTATCCTTATCCACAATAACAAATTCATAAATGATTTACAGTTGAGTTGGACCCAAAATTCAACTATAACCCACCTGATGTAATTATTTTTTTCGTATTAATAGATTAATTAAGTAAAATTATAATTAATCCATAACCAATAAACAACTCTTTAACAAGCAAAAGAGTTTAATTTATTGATAGGATTACAATTAAAAATATGCGATCTAAGCCAACCAACCTACAAGTGAGATTGATTTAGACCAAATCATGCATATACTTAATAAAATAAATTTTCTCAGTGATGTTATACTAATTGCTACTTATTATTGATTTTACCAAATAATTATGGATTTGATAATCTCAATTAGCTATATATTATTTAATTAAATGCACAATGAACTCTTTTTGTACACATAATAAATAATAATTGAGATATGATTTTCCTAAATCATAGTAAATAACATGAACATTGTATAAAAATTAAAATAAAAGTTTAAGTAGAACAATCTCACAGTATGAGCAATTTTGACTTTGAATTAATCTTTAATTGAAATAAACTGTTTAGCCAACATGGCCATGGAGAAATTACAAGATAAAAATTGAAAGCTCAAAATAAATCTCCTGTTACAGACCTGAAAAAAAATGCAGGGGCAGGAGAGAGAGCTAAAATCAATCTTTTCTCTCTATTAAAATTCATCCAATTTTAGGAAAAGCCATTGACTCCTAATCGAACTTGAAAATTAAATTAAAATTATCTAATGTAATCTAAATTTTCTAAAAATACTGCCTTTTATCTCCTAAAATACAGTCCAATCATCCCTAAAAATAAGCTGGAGCAGAGGTGGCGGGTAGGACAACTCGCGCACAAATAAGTCTTGCTGAGTTATTTTGCCCTGGTCAACATTTCCTTACCCTTGAACAAGGCCAAGGCCAAGGCTCGCCCTTGCCTTCTAGCCTTGAGCAAGGCTAACAATCAGTTTTGTCCGAAATGAGCCATTTGCACCAAAATTGCTCTAAAAGTCCATTGCTAATCTAGATTAGGTCCAACATAAATTTGATCCTACAATGAGCAAAATTAAGAAACAAGTGAAAAGTCTCTAAATTTGACTGAAAAAAAATGCATAATATGAAGCAAAAATCAGGTAAAAATATGTAGTTTTGATGAGTTAACAAATTCTTGAAAAACCATCCTCCACTTAGAATTTCTCGACTGTTGGAAAATTTACGAAGCAAAGTGAACGAATTGGAGAAATTTCTAAAGAAATTGAAGGCTGATTCAACTACTTCTTCTCGAGGCATTAGTGATGGATTTTCATCTTCATCGCTTGAAGAGCTGGGGAATAAGCTTGACCGCTTCAAAATCAAGAGCATACGAGGTAAGAGGAGTCATTGTGAAAGAGGAAGATAATAAGTCAACATGACTCGTCAAATAATTATATCAGAGGCAAATCAGCACATATAGATCAAGTAATAAATAGATTGGATTTGGATTGCATAAAAATGAGGATTATAAATAAGAAGAAAATAGATAATTTTTAAATTTATTGAATTCACTTTTTTATACATTTCAATGTAATTCAAGATTCTTTTATTTTTTTCAAAGTGATTGAATTTATTTTTTTTATGTATACGTAAATAAATGCAATTGCTTGTTTTTATCATTTTGCTTAGTCAAGAGGCAGTGCCCTTCCATTTTGTTTTTTTATTTTTGAGCAAGGTGCCCCTTTGACACTGCACGTGAAAGTGTGTATATACACACATACCCTACTTAAATAACAATCCATGGGCAATACTTTTTTATGATGGCGGCGTGAATTTTGGAAGTATAATCCATTAGATATATTACCTTAATTGTCTTTTAGTGAACAAAGTTTTTTTTTGTCAATGAAAAAAAATTGATAAGGACACTCGAGATTTGATTATTGCACTAGCATTTCATATATATATATATATATATATATAGTTGAACCAATTAATTAATAAACTTTACTATATTGTTTGAGGACGGTGTCGAGAATCGAATTATTGTCAATAGAGAAACTTACTCCACTCTATGCTTTTCAAGCTACCGATAATTCCTAATAATTCCTAATAATTATTTATACACATATACAAAGGCTATGATATAGCTAAATGTTTCAAAGGATATTCACGGTCACATATTGTTCAATTGACAATCCAATTTTGGGTTTTTTTTAGTTTAGTGTGATTTATGAAAGAATTTGAAATTTTGGGATAACAGTAAAAGATTTTTGAAAAATAAGATGTTAAAAAACGGTAGGTATATTTACAGTTTTTTGATAGAGTGGACCCCAACTGTAGGTGACAATTTTTATATAAAAAAAATGGCATTTATGTGTGCATTTTTTGACCAAAAAATGACAACATATTGATAATACAAGGGCATTTTCTGAATTCAAACTAATTAAAAATGGTGGGACTCATTAATATTAAAAAACGGCACAAGTAAGTGCTGATTTTGGTATTTTTTTTAAAAGGCTGGAGCACACGTAATGATGCCGGTTAAGGTATTAGAATGTTGAACTTAGCGGGGCCTACAGCTGCCAGTGAGCGTGGACTTGGCAGCCATGTGAAATAATAAAGACCCACCCCTGCCCTTGCATTGAATTATTCAAATATCATTTTTCATAAATATATCATTTTTTTATTTAATTTGAAGGGGAACATCGGATGGTTTTAAAAATTAGTATAACTAATCAATATGGGTGTTTCGCAATATGATTTAGATATAACATTTAATTACAATAAAAAATGTAATTAAATACAAGATTTTCACAATTTTTGATGTGAGTGTTAGCCAATGATAATTTAGTTAGTCTACATTTTCTAATATCGTGAAAAAAAAGGCTTGAATAGCTTATTTTGTAATGAAAAATACTATTATTGCTATTGAAAAAACAAATTGATATTATTAAAATTCAAAAATTCACTAGACCAGGTTTCTACAAATTCGGACAATTATAGACATTTTCAGTCAAATTATTTAACAATTTTCTTGACTATCTTAAATTTAGCTGTTTTTTTTAATTAAATTTGGATTCTCTCATTTTCCAACCTACTGAAATTTTTTATATTCAGACATTAGATTTTTTTTTTATTTTTTCTTTTTTTACAGAGAATCTTAGAAGAGTATGAACTGAAACATGAAATTTATTAATTTTAGCATTAAAATATCTCAAAAAAATAATATTTTTATTTTTAATATACAATTATAAATTTCATCATTAAAATATCTCAAAAAAATAATATTTTTATTTTTAATATACAAATAATTGTATATATATATTAGCGATTAGCATGAATGAGAAATATTATTATAAATATATCAAATTAAATGCTTTAAAAACTTAAGTATAAGCATCAAAATATCAATAAAATGCAAAAAATATTTAATAGATAATATCACTGTGTTGTATTTTTTTTAAATAAAAGCAGGTAAGATTTTTTTGATTATAATAAAATGTTATACTCTGTTCCTTTCCTTTCGTTATATATATATAATTTTCTATATAGTTGTTGACGTTTGTCAAAAAAGAATACATTTTTAGATTATTTTATGGTATACTTTCAATTGTTATACAATCTATAATAAACATATAAATTTAAGAATTTATTTTATACTACTAAGTTTATAATACTTGCCTAAATGAGATTAATTAGGGGAAATTATTTTTTTATAAAAAAAAAAGAAAAGAAAATGGCTTAACCCAAAATACCCTGAGCCTGCTCACTGTCACATGACTGCCAAGTGCACTCACTGGCAGCTGTAGGCCCCACTAAGTTCAACCTTCTAATACCTTAACCGGTGTCATTATGTGTGCCACAACCTTTTTGAAAAAAAAAATATTGAAAATGGCACTTACCTGTGCCGTTTTTTAACATCAATGGGTTTCACCATTTTTTACCGGTTTGAATTTAGAAAATGCCCCTATATTTTCAATATGTCGTCGTTTTTTGTCAAAAAATGGCACACATAAGTGCCGTTTTTTATACAAAAATGGCATCTATGAGTGGGGTCCATTCCGTCAGAAAATAACAAATATATCTGCTATTTTTTAACACCCTATTTTTCAAAATTCTTTTACTATTACCCCAAAAATCCAAATTCTTTCATAAATCACACCAAACTAACCCCTCCAATTTTTGTCATCAATTTGTCTAGCATTAAAATTAACTTGAGCTTACTCTATTTCATCATTGAAAATGCATGATAATCAAGAGAACATCGAAATAAAGAAAGATGTGTGGGCCAAGCGGATCGTGATAGGCCTAAAACTTTTAATAAAACTAGCCCGATCAGTTCGGGTGTTAACAATCTGAAACTTAAGTCAGTAGTAGACTTTAAAAAAAGAAAATAGAGAGAGTGTGTCAAGAGTGCAATACCGGAAGCCTTTAAAGAATTAAAGTATTTATAAGAGATAAAACCTATCAAGTAGAGATACTTGAGTGAGAGTGATTGGTATAGAGGATATGACCTGATAGTGATTTGACTATTCATATTGAGTGTGTCTGTCACATCCTACTCGTAACAGTCTTTTCTGATGCGGACTAAACCGAAACCGTAAGTTTTTTTTTTCAAAAACTTTCCAATCGAATGATAGCTTTAAAAACATTTTAAGACATATATAAGATAACTTCAATCCAATAATATAAACCAATCATTCATTCGATAACAATCATGAAATACACTCAAAATACAGTTTAGTATTTTACCTTAATAGTCTAAGTATATACATGCCATAAGCTTAAATAATCTGATACTAAAATCTTCTCTTCCGATCTGGACCTTCAATGTATTGTGCTCCCGAACACATCAGAACCTACATGCAGTAAACACTACGTGCTGAGCATTAAATATGCCCAGTGGTGACTACTAATCCAAAAATTTCCCAAGAATAAGCGTAATTTCGTAATTTAAGCTTCTATTATCTTTACTTCATTAAGCATTTCATTTTATTTTAGTTATCAGTATTCATGTTTTTAATTCGTATTTTGATATCCATTGTTCTTTTGTTTCAAAACTTTTTACAGTACTTACAGTATCTTTTTAGGTAGATCAATATCAGATTTACCATTTATCTTTACGTTAATCTTTACTATAACTTTTACTTTTTATCAATACTTCCATTTTATCCTTTAGCCGTAGCAATTAAATTATCATTTCATTTAGCGATATGTATTGGTACTCGTATCTTTACTAGTACCAAAATAAATTATTTACATTCCTGTTTTAATGTTCAATTATTCAGTTTGAACTCTCATTGTACTTCTTGCTATTTATTCTTTTATTTTTGTTTCGACTCTTAACCAATAAATACATTACTAATTAATAGCTTTTGAGCTTTATTGCAAAGTGATATAAGTATTTCGGGACACTTTGCAGTATTTTCTTTCCTTCATTCTTATACATATTACTTTCGTTCAAATATTAATTAAGACATAAGTCTTTTATTTTTTTCTCATCGGTCCATCATATGTCTTTCTATTGTTTTACTTTTTAAATAACCTTTTTTTCAGAAAGACATTTCATAAGCATTAAATTCACTTCATGTCACAATCATTACTTTTAAATTTAAACGTGAAATTAATATTGTTTTTCAAATTTATCACTTTTCACAATAGTAATTGGTACGAGAAATACCAATTAATCAAATTTATCATTTTCACGAAAAACACAATACATTCTGAATTCTTATAAAACTTTTCTTTTCTTTTTCTTACTAATTACACTTTACAGAAATCTTTACAGATTTATCTTAATTTTGCATTTTCTTTCAAACGAATCGTTTTCGTTATAACTTTTCATATATTCAATTCAATTAAGCAATACTTATTTATTCATTCAATGTGCCCCTAATGCAATATAACAGGTTTTCCACAAAGGATACACGAGACTAGACCCAGAGGTCCCACGTAGCAGATAGAAAAATGATCTCGAAAGATCAAGTCTCACATAACAGATACAGATACAGATACACTTTCACAGAAGCTATGGAGATCAAAGATCCCAACCATAGCTAAGCAAGTCGCCATGACTTGCACCGCGGTACAGAGGTGTCCCTATGGCTAGCCAATTATATCCAAAACAAGAATCATACTACATGTCTATCGCTAAGGGCAAATATAATCAGTCATATTTGTAAACGTTTTTGAACATTTAAAACTCTTTAATTTCTTCCTTTTATTTGTTACTATACTTTATTTTGATCAAATGCACTCTTTCGTGCATTTGACTACTCAATAACTTTTTACCCTTTTATTCACTTTCTCTTTTCCAGTCACTTTTGTGAATTATTCTTCGATAATTCACTCAAATACTTAAACTTTTCCAGCTTTTGTACATATTATAAATTATGAATTATGGCATTATAATTCACAATTTTCTTTGTATTCTTTTTATATTATTCTTTGCGAATTATTCTCTAATAATTCAATGATTGACTTCTTAATCTTTTACTGTTCAAACTTTTTAATCATTCGGTATGCCAACGTTCATTTCGTCAGCGAATTATTTCTATAGTCATTTACTCCTTCAATACTTTTTATTGACTAATTTATTTTGATAAATTAGTCACGTCTTTATTTTATCTACTTTTAGGCAATTAGGAACTTAATTAATATCAATTATTATCTTATGCCTCACATAAATATAGTTTGACTTTATCTATCAATTTATTCATTTCAAATACATAATTACAATTTTGCCATTATGATCATTTATTTTCATTTTTATTTTATAATTTCTTCCGTTATTCATCCTTTATCCTTTATTTTATCATATTCAAGTAAAATTACATTTTGGTCCTTAAACCACGGAAATTCCATCTTTCGAAACCGTTAGGCCTCCGAAATTACCATTTTACCCTTGTTAAGTATTTCATACTTATTTTTACGCGTTAATTACTTACTTTGGCAAAATTACTATTTTACCCCCAAAACTTTTATTTTCTTTCATTTAAGTCCTTTTTCTATTTAAAACTCATTTTATCTTTCTTTTATTTACGTATTAATTTATTTCCATCATTTTCATTTATTTATGAATTATTTTCTAATAATTCATTATTCTTATTATTTCACGACCTAATAATTAATTTATTTTTCATATTTAGTCATCACTTTAGTCATGTTTATACAATTATGCATTGCTATTTCAATTATTTCCATTATACATATACACATAAAAATTCAAATAAAATTTCAATAACTTTAATAAATTCTAATAAAATTTATTTTTGCATTATTTATTGGTCAATGTCATTTTTCATCAAAATAATCATTTAATTCACAATAAATCACAATTTTCATTTAATACATACAATATGTATAATCTTAAAAATTCCCAAATTAATTCTAAATATTCTCTAAAAATTTATAGACATCAATTATCATGTCTACAATTAAATTAAATTACCATACATTATTTTCATGCATTTTCCTTACCATTTCTTCTCACTAATATTTCGGCCACCATTCTTTTCCTACCTTAAAATTTTTCTTTCTTTCATTTTCACTTTCCATTCATCATTTCTCTAATCCAATTGCAATTACCCTAACATAATTGCATCAATTAACAATTTTACACATCATTATTTTTGTTACATAATCAAGAAAAATTCATATTAAATGGAAAATTAAGGGATTTTGTAGTCACTTACCTCTTTCCATGCTTAACCTTCCTTAAACTTCATTTCTCTTCACTTAGCACAAGGCACAACATCTTCCATCAACCAAAAACAATCTTGGACGAAATTACCCTTCACCAAAACATCATGATTTCATTATTTTCAGCTCAAAATAACATCAAAAATGAAATCTAGGCACCCTAAAACATAAATAGGCACCTAAGAAAAGAATTTAACCCAATGGTTTCACTTACCTCAAATTAAACCCTAAACTCTCTCTCTTGAATTTCTTTGATTTTTCTTCCTTCTTTTGAAGAGAGGAGGGCACTAAACTTAATTAAAAAGGTAGAAATCACTATTTGATGGCTTGATTTGGTGGGAAATTGAGAGAAGAGAAGAGAAAAGCTTAACAAAAATGGTGGAATAGTTGGTCGGCCAAGGAGAAAACGTGGAGAAGAAGATGAGGCTGTTGTTCCAGATATTTTCATCTATTTAAATCTCCTTTAAGTGTGTGTAATGGGCTTGGGTTGAGTTTTGGGCTTAACTATTTAATTAAAGCCCAATAATAACTTAATTCAAAGCCCAAATGATTTCTCCCATTTTCTTACTCCAAATCACTCCAAATTTGATTCCATAATTTTTATCACATCAAAAATAGATAGGATATAAATTTTTGGCTCAATCGGAGTCCGTTATCGATCCGATTCAAACTTATCGGTCCGATTCGACAACTGTCGACATCGCCGAAAAATTTATTTTTTTACACCAAAATATTCTTCATAAAATTTCATTAAGAACTGCAAAATATGGCAATATTCGGAGGTCATTTACTATTTTTAATTATTTATGCAAAATCAAGTCCCCTTCCCTACCAGAAAAATTGACTCGCTATCTTTTTCGTATTTTTGACTTATGGAGACCCATTTGACCTCAAATTCACTTCAAATTTCAACCGTAGACTCACAATGACTATTCCTTTCAAATAGTCCAATAAAATATTTTCGAATTTCGGGTGTCCTTTCGGGCCCGAAAAACACTATTTACTGCCGGAAAGTACTATTCACAGCTGACCCGGTGTTGAGGCCATTACAGTGTCAGTGACCTTGTCAGTCCGATTGAATTTTGATGGCGATTGATAGACTTAATTGGATAGGTTGCATATATCCGATTGAACTTTTCTTGTATGAGACAACATGGGCCTTGAGCCTCATGGCCCCTTGTAGAATTATATTCATATTTTATTCTTCATTTTCACCTTGATTTTAGAACCCATTGTAAACATTAACCGTAAAATTGCAATAGAATGATTAAGAATTTTAGGGAGAAAAAAAGTTTTATAAATACGAAGCAAGATAAAGTAATGCAGATATAAAACCAAGTACTAATTGGGTCAAAACATCAATTTAAAAATCTTCATTCTAATTCAATCAAATCCAGATGAGGTTGAGTACGAGTAACTCAATTTATGTGTTAAAGATTAAAATCAGGGCAATATTAATTGCAAGTTGGATCTTCACGTTTTACTGAAGTGTTATGGAAATTTAAAAAAAAACATGGTAATTTTGGAGCAACATTTTTCGCATGCTTGATTTTGATCAATTTCTTGAAAAAATAATTCAATTTTTAAATTACCAAAATATAATTTCCTAAAGAAGAAATTTCATTTTAATAATTTTCTTCAAATACAACATAAGTGATCGGCCTCCATATTTTCAAACCCTCCTGACTCCTCCCTGAGGACCGTCGGCCTGGCTCGTCTCGAGCTACCACCTTACTCTGTGTGGCAACCCGGGCATCAACGGCGGCTACAGTTTCGGCAGCCTTCTTCTTCGTCGTCTCATCTGTCAAAGAACCCGATCGTTGAGAAGATGGCCGGTCGGCGAAAAATGGTTATGGCCCTTCTTCGTTAGACTCATCTCTTAGTAGCCGACGCTTGAGAGGACGCTATTCCACCACTATTTGAGAGGGAAGTAATGGGCTCGGAGTTGTTCAGAGATGATGGGTTGCAGGAACAACAACTGCAATAGCGAAAGAGGCAGTTGTCGTTGTAACAGCAGGATCATTAGCAGCGCCTTTGGAAGCCTGAACCTCAGAAGCAAGCAAAATCCTTCGCTTCTTTGCTCTCTTCTCCTCTTTGGCCAAGCGATCAGCCTCCCTTTTAGCCTTTGCCCGATCGGCTAGTTATCGTACGACCTCCTCGCCTCCGGCCATCTCGTTTGTAGCTACATTGCACGAACAAAATAAAGATAAGTATCTTGTTTAAAATTCGATAATACGAACGCACACACAGCACACGACTTAGCAAAAGTAGTCATTCTTTTCTACATTCCAGTACTAACGCTCACGTTCTGTTTTCGCGCTAGCATTAGAGCCTGCGGGCTCAGTCTGAGTCCCTAGAAGGTAACTGGAGTCATAAGGCCCGTCGTTTCTCTCTACGGCTTCTAGCAATTTTTTAATGTCGGCTTCATACATTAACCGGCCGACAGCACGATCGTTTAGAGCGGTAGCCTCATTCGATCGGATTAACGATACCCCAAAGCTACCAGCCATACCCACTAAAAAGTATTTCGCTCTAAAGTGTTTCATGGAAGAAGGAACATCAAAAAGCTTTTGACGCCGCTGGCTGGTAAAACAATATTCTAACGCACTGGTCCGATCGAAAATATAAAAAAAGTGTGTGAAAAGATCCAAGGTAAGGGCCACCGACTCTGTTTAGCACAAAATCTTAAAGCAAGACACCATCCTCCACCCATTCGGAGCCAATTGATTGGGAGCGATCCCATAACCTTGGAGTAATGTTGACTCAAATGCCTCGAAGGGGAGCCTTAAGCCTGCATCCAAACTCCATAAAGGGCAGATAAACCATTCGTTCCTTTCATGGCCAAATGGTCCCTCCGTGATTGCCATGGAGGCAGGGCAAGCCATCACCGAAACATTAGTCGGAAGGAAATACAGAGAGGGAATTTCCGCTACCTCCACTTCTGTCAGACGCGAGGGTTAGGCAAGCGGCTCGCAATTCCTATAACCCTCCAAGAAACTTCTGTCTATCTGTGGGCTACTGCTTGAAGCCATTCTCTTTTGGCGAAGAGAGAGAAGTAAAAAATGTATATGCGATGAATGAAAAATTAAATTGAAAGAAGGGATCACTTACTTACTTGGTTAATCCCACGGACACTCCAAGGTCGCGGCGAAATTTTGACAGAACTTCGTTAGGGATTGCTGAAAAACGAAGAAGGCCTGCCTCAAGCTCCCTTTCTCTTATATGAGTAAAAAGCTTCCAGATCAAAGCCTCTTCGTATGATAGACACCACATGTTCTCAATCCATCGATACGGTTGTAAAAAAAGAAGCGTCGTTCTGAAAATACGTGTAGCATTGAATGCAAGACAGCTGTTCAAAGTGAACAGGCGAATTAAGCGGCCTCCTTCCAAACTTTCAAAATCTCGCCAATATAACCAAATTTGCACCTCGCCTGATCGGACCTATTTGGGGGGGGGGAGGGAAATGATAACCACAGAAATTACATCTCTAAAGGCCCAGTCATTTCGGCCCAATAGCATTTGAGATGGCCCAAATCTGCTAATAGGAAAGAGTAGCGTGAGCTAGAAGATAACACAGGGAAGCATGATGTCCGATCAGACTGATAGGACGTCTTGTCCTGTCAGCCCACTAGCACAAGCCAACACCTATACTCTCCACTTACTTCCAGTCACATCGCCGCTCACCTACTCTGACTGACGGTTATCATCTCCCCAAGGTACTCAAGTACCCTTCCCCCAAAAGATCTCCTATAAATAGCCAAAAACACGATGGCACAAGTATTGAACTCTTGAGACTCTTTCTCTCTTTTCAGCACTTACTCCCAAGTTACTAACTTAAGCTTCGGAGTGCTAATGCTCGGGTCTGATCGGGCATCCCCTTTTGCAGGTCTGGTTACTCGATCGGCCATACAACCGCCAACTCTTCTTCTTACAGGATAAAGACATTTTGAGCTTTATCAGTCATTCTAGAGTGGAGAAGAGACATGCCCAAATAATTCCCCAAGTCCAACACTTATTTAAAGCCTAAACTGCAGTTAAGGTTTCTTTAAAGCTAAAAGTCCACAATCTTAAAGAAAAAGATATTTGTTTTCTAAGCATTCACCTTCTGACCTGAGCTATCACAGAAGCGAGTGAGAACATTTTTGATGATTTGAACGTGCTTCAAGTTTGCTCTAGCAAAAAGAATCAAGTCATCAATAAAGAAAAGATGGCTCAGAGAATTTAACACCTTATGTTCATTCATGATCTCCATATACTGTATGCCATTACTATTAACGTCGCAGGGTTACTTTTCATTTGGTATAAATTTTGGCGGCATAATAGCTTGTAAACTGTATTGCCCAAACCTGCAATTTGGCAAATTGACACTCCTAAAAGGCAATCTCTACCTCCATTAGTATTCATAGCACTTCTAAAATCATTCATTTCATCATCGCAACACAAGCACAATTTCCAAACACATATACTTTAAAATATATATGCATATAAATAAATTCGCCATTTGTTTACATCACAAAACAATATAATACATTATTGGCCACGTACTAGAATCTAATATATGTGTTATCTAAACTTCATATCCACAACAACGACACATGTACATGTCATTTTGCTCCTTCTTCATTGCATCCTCAAAATCTGTCTCTACACAGTTAAATAAATGACGCGCTAATCAACACTATTGCCTAGTGGTGGATACAATTATACAAAATTTTATTTAAATAATTTATTTCTATTTTTATTTTATTTTTATCTTTAGATTACTGTTTAGTCCTGGCTGACTTAATGTTCTTACACTTTCATCTTTTTACCATCTGACCTTTTTTACTTATAATTTCAACATTAGTTTATTCTTATGCCACCGTGTTCTACTTAATTACATAATGGTCCTTGCTTAATCTTTCAGTTAATATTCATTTTACTTAATTTAATTTTATTATGTTCTTATTATAATCTAGGATTTGAATTTTGTTAAACATATTGATTATTTGATTCAAATCTTGATATGAATATAATTCTTATGTAGTACAAATTCCACTGTTAGTCTTTTAATGTTTCCATCCCTTTTTGCTAAGTTATATTTAGAATTTCTATCTTTTATAAAAGTCTCATTTAGATCCTCAACTTCTAATAAAAATAACACCTAAGTTTTATTCCCCCTCATTATGACCTATAGGTCTTGTATCTTCCTGAATTAGCATCTAGGTCTCCTTTTCTAACTGAATTGACATTTTTGTCGTCTCTTTTCCTAAAATTATGGTTCTACCCTTCTTTCTCCTTTTTAATATATTCACCATGAAATTGCATTTCTTTTCGTTTTAATCCTTAAATTTACTTTCTTTGCCAAAATTATAGATTCAATTTTATTTTCTCAACTTTTTGACTAAATTACAATCGTGCCCTTTATTTACTAAATTTATTCAAATTTTCTTTTTTATTCTTTCTGTCTGTAATTTTACTATATATTGACCATTTTATCTTTATTTAGTATTTTTGAATATATTATTTCATTTAATTCCTCAATTACATTTTAGTCTTCAATATTTCTTTATGTAAAGGTAAATTACCATTTTACCTTTTTATATTACTTCTTGATAATTAAATCCATTTGATCCTCTCATTTTCATGGCTATTTAATCATTTTGATACTTATTTCTCCTATTAATTTCCACATGATTCTTATTTGAGAGTAAAATTATAATTTAGTCCCTAAATTTTTTATCTTATTATACCTGACCCAATTTGGCTTCATATTGGCCTCCTTTTTTCTTTAATCATTTTTGTATTCATTTTCTTCTTATTGACTCCTACAAACTTTCTAGTCAAATGTAAAATTATAATTAGGTACCTAAACTTTTTATTCATTATGTTTTACCTAAATTTTGACTTTTTTTTGTTTCCTTTGACTTTTATTCCCTTCTAAGTGAAAATTTTGCATTTTGGTCGTTATGTTTCTTCGTAAAGTGGTAAATGATATTTTGATCCCTAAAATTTTTATTATTTATAATTTTATCCTTTTTCACTTATTGGACCATCCTAACTTTTTTTGTTACCTTATTGACGTCAATTTACGATTTTGCTCCTAATTTATCGTATAATTATATTTTTACCTTTTTTGAATCTGTTAATCATATTTTTCACTTTACTTCATGTTTAATCATATTTATGACTTCTTTTATGCCTACTTTACTTTTGGTACTTATTTTCTCGTGTAATTATAATTTTGTCATTTTTAAATTATTAACTATATTTCTCACATTATTTCTTATTTAATTAACTTTATGGAAAGCTACATGCATGTTTTACCATTTTATCCTTGTTTTCTCATATATTTACGACTTTAACCTTTTTGAAATTATTAGTCATATTTTCTATATTATTTCTTATTCTATTAACTTTATGAGATTCTTTTTGCTTAATTTATTATTTAATTCCGATTTTTTGTGTAATTACTATTTTGTCTCTAGCGATGACTAATGAAAATTCTCGAACTGGATGTGCGGGACGAGGATTGTATGACTGTATGTGAGGTGACTACTTAAGCATAACCATCCCTCAAAACTGTATGTGTGAGGTGACTACTTATGTATAACCATCCCTCATGGGCATTTTGATCTCGTGGTGCTATCGCGGTATGTGGGTCCTTATGACTAGCCATTATATTCTAGGATCCTGGATTACCCACCATGCACTAAAGACAACTAATTATCTCATATTATATTATTTTTCTATATCAATCTTCATGTCGTTACCATTATGTATCATATCACATGTTTTTATTCTTCATGCATTCATCAATAGTTTATATAAAACCATAATGTACATAAGAATTAACATCTAAACACGATAAAAATGTGTTATTACCATTAGGTATATAATTTGGCCTCATTATGCCATCAAGCCTACCATGTGTTTTCTCATTCCATTTTATATCAAATATATTTCTAAGATTAATTTATGTACATTTATAATAATTTGTACCTATTTTACCTTAATATCTCTTTATTTCTTATAGTATACCATTATGTCATAAATCCTACAAGCCTATATAGAGTCCAATCATACTTAAGTATTATAAATTTATCATAAATACATAAATATCATATGAAAGTTATGAAAACATAACATTATTCTCACATTTATCATTCGGCCATAATGGGATTTCATACATACAATGTAGTTCTTTCTTTAGTTACTTGCCATATGTATTTCTAATGCCATATAATGTATTTATATGTTATTACATATTCAATTTAACTTATAATTCCTAAGTCATCTTTAAGTACATCATTATGTATACTTATACATTATCATGTACACTTATTATTTTTAATTCCAACAACCTCTATTACATTCTCCATGTATTATATTATGTCTTTCATACTAAATATACCATAATTTATTAATTAACTTACATTATTCCTTACTAACCAATTCGGCCAACATTGCATCTCTCCTTTTCAAATTGTTTTCTTCATTAATTTATATTCAAATCATCTTAATTCATCATTCTAACATATTATCTTGAATTATTTTACATTTCTCCTCAAGTTCATCTGGTTATACAATGTGAATTTTTGAAAAATTTCAACAAAATAAATGAAATTAAGTGTAAATTATATCCACTAACCTTATTTTGGCTTGAGAATGACCTAATTTTCCTTCTCCTCTCTTTTTTTTTCTTTTCCTTTCTCTTTCCCTTGAATTTCCTCTAATTAGGTTAATATTTTATCACTAGAATTTCTCCAATTTAATTTCTAAAATGTAGAGAATGATTTCTAGTGTTTATGGGTGAAATTAGGGTTTGAGATATGGGTAAAGGAAGAAGAAATGAAGAGAAAATGGTGGAGAAAGGGGTGGTTCGGATTTTTCAAGAAAAATGGAGGAACATGGCAGATTTTTTGGTAGAATTATAGATGATTCTAGACCCTTCTAGTTTTCCCTTAAGTCCACCAAATCTAAGATCAAGATTTTTCCATTTACTATTTGATTCAAAGGCTTATTTTTAAACTACTTCTCACCATTTCATGGGTCCCTACACCTTCTTGGGCTATACTACAGCATATAGGTGATTATAGCTCATTTATAATGAAATTTATATCCTTAGATATTTTAAATATGGCAATTAAGCCATTTAGTTAATTTAATATCCATTTTTTGCTCTTTTTTTGGAAATTGATGTTCTACTTTCGACATTGTTTTGGTATACTTCCGACTCCAGAGGCAGTTTCAGTCAATCCGAAATTCAAAATTTTGAAATTATTAGAAAAATTATTTTCTACTTTCAATACCTTATTTATGCTATTTTTAATGTGTTTATGTGATCGGAATAATGTTCGAAGCTCTATAGCATATTTCTGAGTCTAGTTAAACTTTCGGTCAATTCTTTTTATGGTATAAAGTAAAATCTTATCTATTTGATTTGAGGACTCATTTAACCTTAATTTGATCTCAAATTGTACCACCAAACTCCCTTTAATACATATTTTCTTATTTCAGTATTAACTCAAACTGCCTGTCATGTCACCCATCCTGAGCACATTTAACACTTATGCACTTTTAAATTTTTCTATACTGTACTGCTATGTCACTCCATGCATAACAGACGCCGTCTCCATTATCCACCACAACCTTGATTTGAATTGGACTTTTGCTTTCTTACTGTAAAATATAAGATACCGATACAAATGCTTAGGTAGTTGCTAGCATAACATTCTGATTCTGACGTTGTATATATCTCCATTTGCTAATCTTATCATCTTTATCAAACCTTTGATTACATGCCGGACCGTCTCTTCACTGCCATTCACAATTCTTTTCTCCATTCTTGATTGCACTTTCCATCAATCTTGATCAAACTTTAATTCCTAATTACCTAGCAAGGATATTGCTTGAACTACCATCAGGTTTTCATAGGATTAGAGCTAGTGGTTTTACTGATGCAGGCACTAACTTCATCAAGAAAACTTTGACTACCTATATATCATACCTGAAAATCTAAGTAATCATTCAGACGTGCAACACGGTATAGAATGTTTATGTTGGATGCATATGAGACCATGAATTAATAAAAATTATATTAGAATTTATAATTTCTAATGTTGGTTTTGTCCTATAGCTTCACTTCTGATGAATCTTTTGAATAATTTTTACAAAATTTTCTTCAATTCAAATTCCCTGTCGCTTAATAGTAGTAAATTTGACAACCTCAGATGCGACATTACTAATTCGGTGCCTAGCAGAGACCTTAATTTGAACTCAACCTCATTGACATTTGGAATAGAAAATCATGTGATCGAATGGGTGAGTGCAAGATTAAATGTTAAATACAGGGCGTGGAATAAGATCAGCTAAAAATTTAACTAAATAAAGAATGATATGTATATGATGAGATAAGAAACAGGTAGATTTGATGTTGCAAGTGATAACAACTGAAGATAAGTCACGGGAAGGCCATTCCAATGGCATAGGCATAGCCATCAACACCATTTATGGCCTGTTAAATAACATTTCAAAGAGAATTAGAGCCTATAATTGGTACACAATGTCAACTTTTAAATTTTTTAGGCAAATATCAATTTGATCTACTCCGAATATCTAATAGTGCACCTCTTTCAAATTCAAAATAACATTGTACTGAGTTTTGTGAAAAGAAAATACAGTCTATAATCTTTTAAAAATAAAAAATACAGTCTATAATCTTTTGAAAACAAAACATATATACTGTGTATGATATTTTATAAAAAAATATACAGTGTATGATGTTTCGTAAAAAAATACAATGTATGATCTTTTTAAAAATAAAAATACAGTGTATGATCTTTTGAAAATAAAAAAATATAGTGTATAATCTTTTCAAAATAAAAAATATATTGTATGATCTTTTGTAAAAAAATACAGTTTATGATATTTTTAAAAATAAAAAAATACAGTATATAATCTTTTAAAAATAAAAAAAAAATATAGTGTATGATTTTTTCAAAACAAAAAATACATTGTATGATCTTTTGTCAAAAAAAATACAATGTATGATTTTTTCAAAAATAAAAAAAATACAGTATATGATCTTTTAAAAATAAAAAATACAGTGTATAATTTTTTCAGAATAAAAAATATACTGTATGATCTTTTATAAAAAAATATACAGCGTACAATCTTTTCAAAAATAAAAAAAATACAGTGCATGATCTTTTGAAAATAAAAAAATATAATGTATGATCTTTTCAAAATAAAAAAATACATATTATGATTTTTTATAAAAAAAAATATATAGTGTATGATCTTTTGTAGAAAAAATATACAGTATATGTTTTTTTTTAAAAATAAAAAAAATATAGTATATGATCTTTTTAAAAATAAAAAATATAGTATATGATTTTTTTCAAAATAAAAAATATATTGTATTATTTTTTGTAATATATATATATATATATAGTGTATAATATTTTTTTAAAAAAATACAATGTATGATATTTTGAAAATAAAAAAATATAGTATATGATTTTTTCAAAACAAAAAAAAACAGTGTATGATATTTTATAAAAAAATATATAGTGTATGATCTTTTGTAAAAAAAATATACAGTGTATGAATTTTTAAAAATAAAAAAAATATAAAATATGATCTTTTCAAAATAAAAAATATACTTTATGATTTTTTGTAAAAAAATATACAGTTTATGATTTTTTTAAAATAAAAAATACAATATATTATTTTTTTAAATAAAAAATATAATATATGATCTTTTGTAAAAAAAATACAGTGTATGATCTTTTGTAAATAAAAAAAACATAGTCTATGATCTTTTATATATATAAAAAATACAGTATATTTTTTTTTTTGCTTAAGTTGTCTTTTTACCAATTTAAGTTCAGATCCGAGAGAACAACAAAAACTTATGCAAGAACTTCTTAGAGAAAAAGCTAAGTTTCATTAAGATTTTAAATCAGTAGTTACAAGAGGACATAAACCAATTGAGGTTATCATTATAACAAAATTAAGTTTGATTTCTTTACATGATAGAATAATTACAAATATTCGGCAATCTACTTCAGATCTGAACTTCATTAATCCCTCTCAAATTTGAACCATTTTCAGTTTGCATACATTGTTGCTTCACTGTCAAACGATAACCAAATGGCATCTGCACTTTTAATGAAGAGCAAAACTAATAGAAACAATTGAACAAGGCTGAAGTAGTAACCGGGAAAACCATTGAAATTATTCACTATCATCCTAATCAAATTTGAGAAATACTCTATATGACTGTCATTTATTTTCTTCCCAGGTAGAAAGAACGCGCGGATGCTTGAATTGCTGCCATCAGTTAGCCAATCGCCTCCAAATCTTCCAAAAATGCTGTCGAACTAGGTATTGAAGGCTTGCTGCATAATAATACCAAATCCTTGAAGGACTGAAAATTTAAATAATATTTGCATTGTTTCATGCCTAAGAATGCTTATTGTAGCTACCTGTTGTCTTTCTATCTCTATATATGCATGTGGGTTATAATCCGTGTAATCATCCAAAGTTTGCTGACATAAAAAAACTGAATGTCCTTGTCATCTGTTAATTTTGCATATTAGCCCGCTTCTTGAGAGCTGAAGTGAAGTAATGGCGCTATTTTACAACTTTAAAGAGTTCAGCTATCACTTTAAGTCTTCATTTAATGGTGCTAGTTTTCACGTACATCTTAACTAATGAATTGGATGTTGGTTATCCAAATTGTGCGCTATATTAGTGA
Source organism: Excoecaria agallocha (assembly GCA_037975025.1). Lineage (NCBI taxonomy): Eukaryota > Viridiplantae > Streptophyta > Magnoliopsida > Malpighiales > Euphorbiaceae > Excoecaria > Excoecaria agallocha. The sequence goes on along the minus strand of CM075806.1, from coordinate 2,442,938 downwards.
ACTTGCAGGTTTTTCTTTAAACCTGATTTCTATTCTGTGCAAGTGTATCCTAAGATGTTCACTTAATATGGTGACAATATAGAATTGAAAGATTTAAAGGAGGCATTGAGATTCTTGAACATTGTGGGTTTGAGAGAATTGAAGAGGACAAGTCCTTTCTTTCTCATGACACAGTTGACATAGCAGTATTAAACTCATCAGGATCTGAAATACGATCTGCAATAACAAATCCCTGCTTTGGTCTTCACTTTTCAGGTCGAATCTACCAGTTAGGAGAAATTTTGGCAGTAAATATAGCCATTCATCTTTTACAAATTTCAATATTGTACTACGGTAACAACAAAGACTACTATGCCTACAAAGTTTTTGAGCATCAATTGAGGAAAGAAGCCCACTTTTATCACCAATTACATCACCTAGATCATCCAATAAAGAAGCCATCTCTGTTTCTCCACCGGATCTTTCTTGTCAATAGCCTTGCATGTAGAATAAACATCAATCGAGAAGTTACCTATAAAAGTTTGATCGAAGACAAATAAAAGAATATAGCCACTCGACTGAAAGGAGCTCGTGTGAAGTTTGATTAAAGGAACGCATAGAAACCTAATAAAGGGAATAAGGAAAATCTAAATTTTGACCGAAGGCAAAGAAGGAAGCCCGATAAATGGAAGAAGGCAAAACAAAGGGATAAAAAGGGTATTTTTGAAATAAATATATAACAAAATTTGAAATGGGGTATTCTTGAAATATAAAATATAAAAATGAAAGTTTTTAAATATGGCTTACTATTTTTGAAAACAGATTTAAAAAACGTGGCATTTGATGTAATTTCCTAAAAAATCTTCACAAATTCAGCCTCTAAAACTTTTATTAGGCAGAATTCATCGGAAATATATCAGTAGATGCCCAGCCCATATTTTCTTGAAAACGGCCCACACCATGGGTTAATTCCCAATAATATCTACATATTTTTATGTGTGGTATTATATATTATATGAAAAATAAGTTTCGGATGAATTTAGCATAGATTTCAATGAATATTTCTTAATCAATTATAATGTTAATATTTAACTTTAATTTCTATCCATCCATGAAAAAAATAACACATTTTTAGCACCACTAAGTAACTTTGCCAATAATCAATATCATAATAGAAATGAAACTTTTTTTTCCTACTACATATATATAAATTCGAACGCAATTGACATATATGCCAGTGCAGTTTGCAAAGTGGTCGACCTCGACGTGTTGATTTCATGACAATTTGAATATTTACAAGAAGGAAAAGACATATATATCAATCTCATTTTTAATAATTATTCAACTTTATATATATATATAGAGAGAGAGAGAGAGAAAGAGGGGTTAAAATTGACATTCTTGTTTTAAAGTGATTAAAATTGCAATGACAATTAGAAATGGTGAAGCTGCTTGTACTTTTTAATCATAGTATAAGTTTATACAGATAATCTGGTACTAGAAAACTCGATATTGTGAATGGGATTTCCAGGATGACAGAAAGTTAATGCCGACATTAATTAAAATAAATTCCCTTATCAACACTTGAATTTTGTGTAAATTATAGTACACAGTTCAAATTGAAAAGACATTTTTTATGTCCTTTTTAATGACTAAGTATAAGGGATTGGTTTATAATATGTTATCTTATTATTATAACAATACGAATAATTATATTTCAGAATCTGACTACTTCACTATACATTATTCTAGGAATATATTATCTCATAACTAGCCAAAATTACAGTTTTTTGCTATTTAAAAAAAATGCTAATAATATAGAATTATGCAGTTAATCATATATATTTTTGCCACAGTAAAGAAAACTTGAAATAAGCTCATATTTTTACTTATGAACCAGATTAATTAGTAATAGATTAACAAATAAGTAAAATTTATATGTTTCATACATGATAATTTATTATTCATTTCATTTATAATTACGATGATGTATCCTATATATATAACAATTACATGCAGCAAATAATAGCTCGATATCGTGGATTTAAATGGATGGAATGAGTAAATTTATATTTTTGAACTTAAACCTCCTTAAAAATCAAAGAAAATACATAATAGACAAAAATAAAAAAAATTCTAATTCGAGTTAATAGATTTTACTATTACATTCAAACTAACGTTTTTCACTATTATTGAAAAACTGAATACAAGACGGAAAAGTAGACCAATTATTGAAATTAACATAAAAAATAGAAGATTTCCGCAACAAATCTATTTCTATATTTATGTGTTTATTTGAGTAAAAAAAAAAAAAGAAAATTGTCTGTCATGTCTATTATATTTATATCGATCCTCGTCATATTGTAGATAAACAGTTATCTAATTCATATATATATAAAGTCACCATCTACTTCAAACTGTAACACAATTAATTTCAGATGAAATCATCTCTTAAAGAATCCAGCACATACTTGAGATCACAATATCATTTCAGATAAATTTACCTCATATTTCACTGTTCATTCAGAATTCAGCTTATGTCGACATACTTTTGTAATTTAACACAGAAATCCAGGGGCGACAATCTTAATTATACATAAGTAGATTGGTTTTATGGATACATTTCATTGGTTAATTTATTCCAGTTGGCCATAAAATAATAATTTATTTATAAGTAATCAATTAGTAATTGGGATACACTGAACTCACTAATGAAATAAAATAGCTGTACTATTCTAATTTTCCATATGCAAAATAGGAGATCAATAAAGATAGAGAGTCGATGTCAGATGTAGTCATGAATAGCACAAGCCATAATAACTCTACTAAGTACAGTCAATAATGGTGATAATTAGGCTGTTTGGTGCGTTTAAGGACTAATTATAGCTTTTGATACATAATTATCGCTTTGTCGATTAATGGGAAATTGCATCTACTTCTGCCCATCTATATAAGGAAGTTAATTAGGTATTACTCAGTGTACGGGTAAATAACATGTCACATTAATTGTGATTGGCCGAATGTTTATTCAGAACTCACAGTGGAATTTAATTATAATTACAGCTTAAAAAAAACCGATGGTGGCTTTGTTTTGGCTTGTCCACTTACGGCAATGGGGCAATGATAAGTACAGAATCAGAGCCATTCCGTTGTTAGTTATAGACTTTATTTTTTTGTTTGGTCAATAAAATCTCAAACTCAATTTTGAGGTAATAATATGGCTCTTAAAACACGCTACAAGGCAAAAGAGAAGTAATTTAGTAAAGCACCTGTAAACATATGATAGCAATTTAGGCAATCTTCAATCCTTGCTTTTAATTCTCATGACATGAGCTTGAAAAATGATTAAAATATCTCAATAATTTAACATAAATATTTATAAGTGAGCAAATTATTTTTTATTGACTAAAATAGAAAAAAGTGATAAAAAAAATGCATTTAAAATGTCAAAACAAAACTAAAATAGAAAATATTAAATTCTGAAAAGTAACCTTTTAAAATGTAACAAAAAAGAATGGTGCTATCTCTAAGGACGCTGATGATCAATTTTTTTAAAGCTATTTCAGGTTATCTAGGTGTTCTTTCTCCTCGTGTTGCAGAAGGTGTGGCGTTGCATTCAGTCCTCTCATGGATAGAAACTAATCTTCCTCCAAATTGTGTTATTTATACTGATTTTCAAGAATTTTACTTTGATATTTGTAATAGTTTAGAAGATTTTTCTGATTTTGGTGTAGTTGTTTTAGATTGTAAGTTTATTTTTTCTTGTAAACCAAATATTTAATTGTCTTAGATTAAGAGGTCTAGCAACTCTGAAATTCATAAGTTAATTAGAGTATCAGTATTGCATGAACGAATTGCGTTTGGGATTAATGTCCCCTTTGTCTTAGGTTTTTTCATTTATAAAGATCTTTGCTTTTTCCTTAAAAAAAAAGTGTAACAAAAAGAAAACTCTAGCAGCCACATTTAAAGCAGAAAATAGGTAGTATTAAAGAAGTGATTAATAAAAAAATATGATGAAAATGGCATTTAAAATGGAATAAACAAATTCTAAACAAGAAACCTTGAAGTAAAATGGAGATAATATTTTCAGTTATTATTCATGACTAATAAGTAAATATCAAAAAATAAAAGAAAAATCTCTAAAAACAATTCATCAGAAGTAAAGTGCTGACTTTCAACCATTCAATGGGAGTGTAGAAACCTAGCTAGGCATAAACACCATGTACAAATTTATTAGTTATATACAACACCAGCAATTAATATTATTATCACAGGAAGGTGAGGTATCGCCATCTAACCACACATACTAAGACACAATTATTACTGTCCTACTTCCACGTGTCAGCCACCCAACTTGTTGAGGACGACGCGTCAACAAACGGTACGGTAGGCCATTTGATGTCAATTGGAATCTCTACTACTAATTTTATTGATCAGCACACACATTTCACATCTGAGATAAATACACTTGATTTTATATATTATTTGATTATTTATATATATAGGTTATGTTGTTATGATTTATAAGTATTCAAATTATTAATGATTTAAATTGACTAAAGCTGACAACTTGGCGATGTATTTCTTCACCAAACCATTGGATGTTATGTTCGGTTGATCATTGTTTTTTTGATTTGAAAACTGATAAAAAAGAAATGCACTCAAATTAAAATCTAGAACCTGGGCACTTCTACACCACTTCCTAATAATTCTTTTTTTCATTCAAATATTTATAATCAAATCCGCAGAATTTAATAAAATCCGAGATTGAGAATTTTGTACATCTCGGACATAATAAAATAAAAATTGCGGCTATTGTCTGCCAATATTAAAAATTAATGTAAAGTAAATGGGAGTTGGTAGTCGCAATTTCCGTTGGTGGCAGTTAATGGCCATATTCACCTCTTTAGAGTCCTCTTTGTCTACCATATATACTTAAAATATGCCACGCAAGGTCGAGTTGTGGCAAAAACAAGAAATTATGATTCATGGACATATAAGTATAAATTTTCTCATCAAAATTAACTTCATGAAATCCACTTAAATATTATATATATATATATATATATATCAAAAAAGTGCTCAAGAGAATTTATTATTATTTCCACAATCAAAAACTTTCTTTTTCAGTCTCTGCAAACAGAAGCCATAAACAATACCATACCGGGAAGGTGCAACTGCAGCAATAACACCACATATCTGTACAAAAATAACAAACAAAAGCAAAAACAAACAGATTTCTTAGTACGAAACAAGACAAGGCACTAGTACGCATGTTTATTTATTTTTAATTTTTATTATTCAATGTTACGGATAATTAAGTGAATTTCCATAGATTTTGATCATCTCCCTGATTATCATCAGCATCAGGAGGACCAATGTCCAATCGAGGAGGGCTAAGAAGCATTCCTTCAGCCATATTCACCAACATATTTGGCATATCAAATATCAAATCTTCATCAACAAATTCATTACCCATTGGCCTAATTTCTTGACCCTGAACTAGGGTTTGATTAACATTACTTTGGCTGCCACCCAATTGAGGATTTGATCTTCCAACTTCTAAAGCATCCCTGGCGGCACCGGCAGCGGCGGCAGCGGAGGCAGCCGCAGCCTGAATGTCACGGGGAGAAGTGGAAGCAGGAATAGGAAGAGAAGAAGCAGAGTTAGGGAAATTAAGCTCAGCATCTCTGCCTTTAAGGGCTAAAGCAGCAACATCATAAGCAACAGCAGCCATTTCAGGAGTTGGAAATGTGCCTAACCAAATTCTATTAGGTTTTCTTGGCTCTCTAATTTCCGATACCCATTTCCCACTGCTCCGCCGCCTAACTCCCCGGTAGACTGGGTGGCGGCCAGAGACAGCCTGAGAAGTGCTGCTGGTTTGATTTGATTGAGAGCAATGCATGGTTTATTAGTTATGAGATTGAAAAGGAATTGGAGGATTGAAGAAAGAGGTAAGAGAATCTCCATTTATGCAGATTGAAGAACGAGAAGAATCAAGATTGAAGAAAGTGCACACCAGTTGGAGATGAACTGCAAACTTGGGAGAGTTGGGGTGTAAGGCAGTTGTTATGTTGGAGAGATGGGTTGGACTGCGTTTTTGCAGCAATCTTAACAGCTTATTAGTTATTCATTACCTTCTTAATTAACTGATGTCTCTGTCTCCATTATGCATCACTCCTAATTTCCACTGTTTTATTAGATATTCTTTGTCTTATTTGTATACGTTTTATGTATAAAATAAAAATAAAATCTAAAATCTTATTTAAGAAATTCAAATTTTTAACTGTTCGGACAACGGCGCCGTAGTTTTTTACATATGATGTAGATTATATTAGCTTAGTTTATGAATAAACACGCTAACTTAAGTACTCTATTATAAGAAATAAAAGGAACAGATAAAGGTTTAAGAAATTATAAGTAATATACTACCAATAAATCATAATTAATACTGTGTTTTTTCTAAGCATCAATTCCGCAAGCATACGGTATACCGATTATAGTATAAAAGATGTCGATCCTAAAAGAAATGTTGATTAAAATTGTATACTATTACTACTCGATTTTAATTTTATTTACAATGCTCATTAATTTGCAAGTTAAAACTATTACTTTACTACTCTAAACTAAATAATATTTTATTTTAATGATAATCCGAGAAAATTTATGAATATGATGAATGTAACATATACATAAATATGAAATTTAATATTTTTTTCTTATTTATAATTCAATTTTTATCATGTAAGCTAAGTTGGAATAATGTTCTATGTCGCAGCTCTCGTATCTAGACTAAGATTATGCCTTAAATATGTATTTATGGTTCTAAATCGCAGCTCTTGCATTTAGATTAGAATTATATAAACACGCATTTAAAGAATAAAAACCAACCTATAACGATCTCTCAAACTATGCTTTGATAATGAATTTTTTATTAACTTTCAGAAAGATATTGCTCTCGCTAACTCTTTTACTTATAACCACTATGATGATTTTCAGAGAAGGAATTGCCATCTAAGGTCGTTTTTCTTAACTTATAATGATACTAATAAAGTTTTAATAGCAAATTCTACACGATAAGATAAATAAAAGAGAAATAATTAAATATGAATAAAAACATTCAAGTTCCTAAAAAGAATTCATAATAATTAAAAAGAAAAAGTAAAGATTAGAAATAAAAGAAAGGATCTCTCAACCCTTCTTTCTTTCACAAAGTGTAGTCTTCTCCTTTGTATTTGCTTTCTCTTCAAGCCATAAAACTAAAATTAAAATCTACAACTATTGTTTTCTAATTACACTTTCAAATAAAAAATAAAAATAATAGATCTTCTTCTCCCCAATTGATTATAACTTTTAGGATATTTATAAATTTTCAAGTATCAAGTCCCTTCAAGTGCCTCTCCATAGGTATGCAATCCTTGGTGAACCTTTGTGTCCTTTTAGGTGACTTTTCAAGATTAACTGCCAATAACCGTCCTCTGTCGCGATCGCGGCACCTGTCGCTCGCGACAGGACATGCTTCCTTCTTTTACCTTTCTCTTCCTCATTTCTTACCCTAGACATACATCCCTTGTCGCGCTCGCGGCATGGCTTCTTCTTCACTCCTTCATTAGTGTTTCCAAATTTGCCCATTTAAGCTCCAAATTGATTTCTTAACTCCTATAAAACAAATAAAATAACCAAGAACACACAAAATAAATAAAAGCAACAAAATACACATAAAATGCCAAAATATTAAATACTATACTTAATAAAACTAAACACACATACACACTATTTATGAGCTTTTTAAGCTCATATCAATATTCTACTTTAAGAAAGAGAATAATTAATTTATCTCAATTTGATTTTCTTTTGTGACAAAATCTGCAATTATAGATTTTGCAATTCTGCAAATATATAAATTAAAACATATGATATTAATAATATATGAAATAGAAACATATCATGCAAAATGATAGAAAAAGTAATAGCGGAAAAGTATTTAGCACTTCTTCACCTATTAATATATGTTTGCTTTGTCGGTAAGTTACAATTAGTGGTGTTAATGTAATTCTAAGCTTGAATTCCGACGCCTTTATAAGAATGTACACATTTTTCATGTAAAAATTTAACTAGAAATTTCAAAGTTTTGTTATCTTTTGTTCTAATGGAAATGGAAAAAGAGAGAGAGAGAGAGATTTAGGCCCAAATCAGAAAATAGAAAATGTGTGTGTAGGATGGTTGAGATTAAGCAATCAAAAAATAAATACTGCGCAGCCAACACCAAAATGAAGGCATACGTCTAAACCAAGAAAGAAATGAGGAATATTTCTCTCTGGTAGCATACTTTTTATTTTTGTAGTATAATTATTGATATTATCCAATTCGAGACGAGTTGGTCCATTATGGTGATAAAATTCTTTCAATATTGATTTTCGCTATTTACAAGCCTAATTCGAAACTTTATTTAAGGAAAAATAAATACCAAATCAATTGAATCAACCAGCATTAATGGTTGCATACTTTTTTAACATTTTCATCTTAATACTCTTAACTCTGCCTTTTTCAAGCCTAGCTTGTCTAAAATTCAAAAAAATATATTTAAACTCAATCATGCTCTCAACTTATTAACTATTTTCATCTCGTATTCCCAAAATTAAATTATATCGTGTTACTGCTAAACAATATCAAACCTTAGCATCTAACCATCTTTATCTTTAATTAAGTTTTAGGTATTTAGCACTTTAAAACTTGAAATTAACTCTAAACCATATGAGCTATTAAACATTGTTCTAAAAAGTAAAAATTTTGTCTCCTTAAATGGTTAGATGATGATACAAAATTTAGTGCACATCAGTACACAACATTGAATAATTTTTTTTTTTAATATTTTCTAATATAATAGTATATATACTCAAAATAGCTTGTTAACACTTTATACATAGGATTTAGTTTGTAATGAATGAACATAGTTTTTCCTTGTAGAGTGCTACTCTTAAACATAGTTATTTTACACTAAATCAATCTACATATACGTAGACTAATTTGTCTCACATTAGAGTGATATTTTTGTTTCATAAACGTATGTTTTCCCTACAAATCGTAGCTTACGAATATGATGAAGATCTTTTCTTGAAGGATTAACGAAACAATACAAATATAATGTAATTTTGACTTAATTAATATAAACTTTCTTTTCCTAGCAATGTAATTTTTCCCCGTGAATATTTAGAACAAGTTAATTAGTAAGGTTTTGTCATTGATTATATGCTGCAATTTACTGATCTTTCTATTGAAATATTTTCTTTTTCCTTAAATTTTCTGATTCATAATGTTGAACGAGTGAATATTTTCATGCCGACCTACAAGTCACTGTCACAAGGACAAAATATTCTCGAAATTCATCCAAAATTTCTTAACATATCATCCTTTCAAATATGTGGATGTGGTCTTGCAGCCAATGGCGGGTTAAGTCTTGACTCAGTTCTGAGGTGTGAATTTTCAACTTTGTGGGTGTTGAAATACGAACTTCTGTTAAATAGATTCTATTTATTCTTTTTTCAATTTTGTCTCTCATAACATTTTCTTTTTCCTTCGAAAATTGGTTGAAAGAGTGGGAAGAAAGCAAGAATGGAATAGAATAGAAATAAATAGTAAGAAGTCGCAATCTATACCAACCTACTCACAAATTTGCTGGAGATGGGATTTAAATGCATGAATTCTGAATCATGGCATCCTTGACCTGCCAGAAATAGTATATTTCCTAATAATCTTTTCTCCAACTTGCAACCAATTACCCACTTAAATAACTACATTAGTCTCATTATGTCATATTAAATATATATATATATATATATATATATATATATATATATATATATATATATATATATATATATATATATATGTTTGTTGGGGAATATTATTTCTTTTTATATTGTATATAATTAGGACCTGCTCCTCAAATAATTTTGAACTTATTATGTTGCTATTTTTTAGCTTCATTTAACAAGGTTCATGACTCTTTAGGGTTTGATCATTAATTTGTTCATAACTTAGACAATAATTCAAGAGAATGGAATCGAATCATCAACAGAAAGAAGAAAAAAATAAAAAATAAAAAGAGGAGTTCGGCATAAATCATAGAAATGCAATTTTCAGATTGGACGAATTGAAATATGAGAACAAAAAATAAGACAAGAAAAGTGAATGTTCGTACGAGACATGAGCAAGGTGCAAGAAATTGAGTTTTTCTACTTAGTGGGAATAGTGTTAGGAGAAAGTGGCTATAGTGAGCACAAAATCCATTTCTCAAGTCAATATAAGGACACACACTGTTTAACTCCAGTTTTAATAAATGGGTAATTTTTGAGTCACAAATAACGCTCTTAAAAAAAATGACATAATAGACGTGGAGGTTTTTTTTTTTTTTCCTCTCTTTAAATTTAGTACAATACATCAAGCCTAGCGCATCGACGGATAGAACGAAATACCTTTTATAACTCTTTTTATATATATCAACATTGGTGAATCATACACTAGATGGAACGAAAGTATTTTCTAATTTTATAATTTCATGAAAAGATTTATTTTTAACTAATAAAAAAAGAGTTTCAGTGGTCAAATTTAAACAGTTATTTATGAATTATTCAATATTTAAAATTTACTAGCCTAATTAATCAAGATTGGCATCAGACCGATCAATTTATTCCACAATTAAAAACTCTAATCTGAATTTCTTTTTTTTTTTTTAAATATCTGTCATTCAATCCCAACTCTTAAGATATTTAGATAATTATTTATCAAGTCATGACTCAAATTTTTATAAATTTCAATTAAAAACTTTTATAAAATATATATAATTCGGTTCAGTCTAAAAGATAAATAAAAATTATATATAGATAGATAGATAGATAGATAGATAGATAGAGACATTGATGTGGCTTTCTATGCCCCGACCTTTGATAGAGACATCAATGGACCCAACTCCTCCTGCGTGGATAACGTTTGAGTTTGGAAAGCTTTAATGAGTTGATCTGTAAAGTGTTGAGGGCACAAAAATGGGAAAAATCTTTAATAATAATAACGAAAATGTAAATTGATAAAACGTTGAACAATTTATCTAAAAATATCGGTGGATAGTGGATATATACCTAAGGTCGACAAATCCCAAGCCTTGTAGTACTATTATGGTGGCAGGCTGCCGCGCCGCGTTTTGAAGAAATATTTCACATTCAAAGTGTTCTCAGATCAATTTCAATTTTCATTAATTTCTTAAAAGTTTTGAATTTAATTTCCATGATTTCGAAGTTGATCAATATTATGAATTTATGTGTTATACTTTTTATTTTCTTGTGAGTTTTTATAACGAGAAAGACGTGTAAGGAAGCTGCACGTGATTTTGTCATTTTTATAGGAACTAAGTGCCTACCTCTAAAACACAAAATTCTTATAGTCAAAATCAGAGTACTCTAATTATAAATTATGTTCATATTATTTTATATTGATAAATAACTCATCCACCAGAAAATTAAGAAGGCCAAATTTACTTTTCAATTATAAAAAATAGTACAGAACTTGAGTCATTTCAATGTATTCGTTCATATAAAATTGCTTAACATTTATCTTTATTATTAACAAATTAGTTTACATATATTCTTAATATTATCATATTAGTTCGCACTTACTCTTATCTAATGTTAAAAAATAGTTTATATTTGCCTTCACTACTACAAATAAAAATCCATGTGAACTATTTTAATAAGGCTAAGGGCATTTTTTACTTAAAAAATAAATTGTAGGATTTTATGTAGATGAAAAGTAAATTTGACCTTTATAAAAAAAATTCCACGTTTTTATTTGGAATTTTTTTATACCGCATCCATAAATACACTAATGAATCAAAATGTATTATTAATTCAGCACACAAATAAATTTAAGAACATTTTCTATGTGCTTATTATGAAGAAATTGACTATATTTGTTTTCTATAATCTTATTCCACTAAGTGTTAGGCCGTAATATAAGAAAGACAGTATACACGTAGACCGTTTTCATCGGAACGTGAAAAGGCGTAATTTCTTGAGCTTTTAGTGTTTCTTTTTTTTCTTTTTTAATGGAATCTTTAGAAGTTTAAAAATAATTGAAATTGAAATTTTCAAATTTGCAATGTAATAAATCTAAAATTACTTCATCAAATACTTATAGAAAAAAATGATTTTGCTTTTTTTTTTTTTTTGAATTTCGATAATTAACGACTAATGCAACTAAATGGGATCAAAGCAGACCAATCTAATTGGACCTGATTTGAATTGTTACAGTCCGGGCCCAAGTTTTATTAAATTGAGAAGGTGTCTCATAATGATCTAAAAGCCCAAATAAATGCACTTTATATTATATAGGGATAAGGGTAATTTTTGCCCCATACAAGGCATTTTTTTATGCAATTTTACCGCTATAATGGATAGAAAACTGACGTGATAAACGGTACTAATGACGACCAATAATACCGTGACACCTTATATGCTATGTGTATTTTTCTTTTCTAATCAGCATAATTTTTTAATTAAAAATTTAATAATGTAACATCCATGTTTGTTTTCCAAAAAAATGCGTTCTAAATTTTCCAACAAAAATTCCATTTCTTTTCCTTCTCTCCCGGCTCTTATTCTAATTCTTCAAAAATAATCAACTCCCAAACATTTAAACACAAAATTCCAGAAAAAGATTGACAATGCCAAACAAAAATTAATAGTAAATCCATAAATTTTACACTTCAATTATTTGTTCTTGGTTTTCAAAAATTAGAGAAAAAGAAGAATAAGGAGCCCTTTAATTGTAACTTCTATCCAAAATAAGTCAGATATGGTTATAATTATTTAAATATAATATCTACCGTTCAAGTTGAAGAACAAGCAGTTCTGGCCATACTTATCAAAAATCAACCTGATCTAACGGCAAATGACTATCTACTCATCAAAAAAGACGAAACTAGTCATTATGTAAAAAACTCAAAAAATAGTCCTTTTTTCAGCAAACACTAAACTTACAAATCTTTAAAACTAATCTTCACCGTTCAAATTTAATAACAAGGAATTTCGACTGTACTCACCAAAAATCTGTTCGATCTAACGATAAATGCCTACCCAATCGTCAAAAAATATGAAAATGGTCACTATATAAAATATCCAAAAAAAAATCAGTTTTTTGCAAGCAAACCTCAACTTTCAGATCTCTAAAACTGATATCTACCATTCAAAATGAAGAAATATATGTCTCCTAATTGTCCACCAAAATTTAGCATGATCAAAGTTTCGATGGATGTCTGATCGGTAGAAGAAACAGGTCAATGTCAAGTTTGAAAAATTTTTGCAAGCAAACATCAACTTTCAGATCTCCAAAACTAATATCTACCATTCAAAATGAAGAAATATATGTCTCCTAATTGTTCACCAAAATTTAGCATGATCAGAGTTCTGATGGATGTCTGATCGGTAGAAAAAATAGGCCAACGTCAAGTTTGAAAAATTCAAGAGGAAGAGGAAGAGAGCTTTTTTTTTGCTGTATTTTTGTCATGTCATTAAAGTGGCTGTCACATATGTGTCCATGTGTCGCGATCTTATTGATCGCAATTAGTGTTATTTGTCACGTCAACTTTTCGTCCATTATAAAGGTAAAATCGCATTAAAAAATAACTTTAGGAGCACAATGAGCTCAAAAAAACAGTTTAGAGACAAATTTACCCCTTTTAAAAAGTACAGAGGCAAAAATTCTCTTTATCTCTATTATATATGTGTTAAAATTTCATTTTCCACACCCAAATGAGGAGTATTTTCGATTGATGGCTGAGCCCGTAATTGAGGCCCAAGAAGAGCATATGACCAGTTTAGATCTTAATAAAATCAGATCTATATTTTCAATAAATGGAAAATCAACTTATGTATAAACTCCATAAGAAAAATATAAATTCGGGTTTGTAGAATAACAATCAATTTTCATATATGACGGTAATTAATTATTAGGTGGCTCCATAAATAGATTTCGTGTTTGGCCAAACACTCGTATTTGTTTATAGAAAATTTCGCATTTTCTCTGCTTATAAATTCTTAAAAAAACAAATAATGGAGTATAAGAATAATGATAAATTTGAGGTAGCTTGGCTATGAAAGAGACCTGCCTTAATTAGATGAGTTTTGATGATTCGAAAACAAAGATACTTTAGCCACTGAAAAGATACTTCTTTAATTACTACACATAAATCAACTTTCTTAAGTTAAATGATGATTAAGCTTTTTTGACATAAGGGTGACAACTCACTACCAATATTATCGATAAGACAACTTTGAAATACAATCAACCAAAAATAAAAAAGCTTAGCCTGGTTGGCAAATCACAATCCTTCTTTTCCCTTAATCCTGCTTCTTAATTTCTGCCATGCAATCCAATCCCTCTTTGACTATCTCTCTAATAACTCCACCAACTAATTCTACCTTTTTTTTTCCTCTTTTATATTCATAAAAAAAAAAACCCATTTCAATTTATAAATTTAGAAATTCGTACTATACTTAACGCATAAAACTATTTAAGAAATATCTATAATTCAAACGGTTGTAAAAAAAAATAAGAATAGTTTGAAATTAAATGAATTTATAACATGTTGCAGAGGGAGTAGTATATATATGAATTAAAAGTCCTCAACAAACAATGTAAAGAAATTTAAAAAATAGAAGAATTTTGGGGTTGATAGCTAGGTTTCATTATCATGGATGGGGTCCAAAGTCATTAATGGATACTTGTGGTCCCACAATTGGATCTCAATTGCTAAAAATTTCCCATCGTAGGATGGTGACCACCACTAATAATTATGAGCTGCAATTTGAATTGTGGAGAGACAAGATTAGCTTCGCATCTTCACTTCATATCTTTGAAAATAAGTGGACTTACAACAATTCTCTTCGCATCGCCCATTCCATACTCATTTCTAACTTTTTCTAGTTTCCTATTTATACCACCATGATTTTATACGCTTATGTGTTGCCTACCTACTATTTTCAAATTCTCCATTATTTATAACCCCTCACATCTACAGGGTAATTAAATCATTCAAATTTATTCCATTCACTTTGAATTCTGTAAATTAAATTAATTTATGTGGATTGATAACGACAGGTTGATTATTAATTTTAATTTCATTTCGATAACTTTTTATTAATAATTTTCAAATTCAAAAAGTATGGTAAGTTGTAACTTGTTGACTATTGGTTGATTAAATAAATAGAAGCCATATTATGAATTACTCAATTCTTTTCACATTAAATGTCAATTTTTCAAAATTTTTCTGTTTCACTTTGGGGTGTAACTATTCTTATTTTATCCTTACATTTATATTAAAAGTGAGATAATTGCTATAGCTAGAAGACATCATTTTAAACTATACAAGTGTTTTTTCTAAAACTATATTAAACATTTTACAAATTTCATGGCAATTAATGTTTTTGTAATATGTGCAAATTAAAAAGTCAAAAGCATTTTCATGCCTCGCATTTGTTCCATTTAAAGAATATTTTGAGTTCGAATTTTTTAATAATAAAAATGAATGCTAAGAAAATTTAATTATCTTTTTAATTAATTATTCTAAATTAAACTAAATAATGTTAATAATTAAAAAAAAGTATAATTTGGAATCGTTTGATTGGAGGGTTACCCAATGCACCATTCAAATCAATGAAAAGAGTCAGTAGGATAATTAATTATTTTTCATTTTTTTAAAGGTTTTCTAAGCATCCGATTAGATTACCCCCCGTATTCCACAATGATTTTGGTTATCATGTATATATAGCATACCCTAGTTAAAGCAAAGTTGTCAATAGCTAATAATTTTGACCACAATAAGCAATAATTTGTATAATTTTACAATTTTTTTAAATAATTCAGCATGCAACTTTCGACAGTTGACTTTGCATTGACTATTCATCACGTAACTAAACAAGGCGATGGTGATGATTTTCTACCTACCATATTTTAATTAATCTTAGAAGCAACAGTCCTCATCTCAAATATATATATATATTGGATTTGAGCAAATATTTAAATGTAATGTTGCCGTCTAAAATGAAGTAGATGTTAGCAAGAATTGAACAAAATGAGTTGGTGTGAGCAAATTGAAATCTTGAAAATGAAATCATCAATAGAAAGATGAATAATTTATTTGGTAATAAAAATAAAATAAAGAACATTGGAAAAAAACAATTATATTATCCACCTTTTGATTCGAAAGGTGACCTACTCTTTTATTGAGATTAAAGGTTTGAAAGTGGGTAATCTAATCGGATGCTGCAAAATACAAATCCCACACTTAGAAAAAGATCAAAAGAATCAAGAAAAAGAAAGACTCCTTTTTTTAATTATTTCGCAGCTTTTCTCTCTCCTTTATTTATTTATTTATTTTATTTCCAGCTCTCTCTTCAAAACTCCATACAATCTTCTTTGTATGCATGCACCCATCGTATCCACCCATCATCACATCAACCCAAAAGCACGATAGCCAGCTAAATGGCTGGACCCACATCACCAATTTTGTCAAAATAAAAGTTCATTTTTACCCTCAGCAACTTGCTATAAAAAGGTCCCCACCAGTAAGAATGACCCAATCATTCACTTTCCGATATGCCACGTCAGCCTGCAGGAGCAGAGGGAGGGCATTCGATGCTGCAGCACCTGATCAGCGTGGATTATGGGCCACTCGTGCACCTTTTTTGTTTGCTTGTATAATTAAGAAAAATAAAAATCAATTTTTTTTTTAAATTCTGAAATTTTTGAGTATTAAGAAATTTGCATGGATGGAACGTTCTGCTACTTCTTCAAAAGCAAACTCATCAGTTCTGATCTGAGTCTCTTGTCCACTCTCTCTCTCCGTCTGAACCCGCACAGTAACAGAGACACACTCTTTAAAACCACTCAGATTCTCTCTCTCTCTCTCTCTCTTAATTAATTGCATCTTTCTCTTCTGCTCTACTTAATTATGTTTCTAATTGTTTTCTCCAAAATTATTCTGTTTATAATTAGAAAACTAATCCTAAGTTAAATTCTCGTTAATACAGAAACTCATCCAGCTTCATATTTATATGTAGAATCGGAGGGTCAGCATTGCATCACACGTGCATGCCATCAAACGAGAAAGTCTTTTGATTGTACAGTACAAAGGCGAATAAATTAAAAAGAAGCAAGTAAAAGTTCTGTAATTCTGAGGTCTGTATACATATAAATATAAACAATTAATTAATGGCGTATACACATTAAAAGAGAAGAAAAACTATATTTGTGTCAACTCACAAGACACACGCAACACTATTGTTATTATTATTTTTTTTATTTGAACAGAAACTATCAACTGAATATGATAATACTACTAATTATTAATATATATATATATATATATATATATATATATTAAGATATATTAAAATAATACATAAATGGCAGGGCAAGGGCATGGCTCTTAACGCATTAGACTACTGTGTTAGAAAGCTGAAGAAGCAAGCAACAAAATAGAGAATGGCGCATTTGGTTAATACTGTGTAGTCTGCAAAATTATGGTACAGTTTTGTTTATATATATATTGTATTCTGAAGAAGAAACTTAAAAGTATTTTAGATATACATAGTAAAGAACAGTGATTAGTTGGTTTTATTATTATGGAATTAAAAGCCTGAGATTAAAAATGTTTCTTGTTCACTTTAAACAAACTTCAGTTTACGACTTTTTGGTTGGTAACGTAACTCAGTAAAAAGGTTTGGTCGCCCGTAACCTGCCATATATATATATTCATCGGATTTTGCTCTTGAATACTTAATTTTGCTCTCACTGTTATACATGTACTTTCTTTTGTCAGTACAAATACATTGAATCGCTTTTTTTTTTTTTTTATCACTGCTGTAACACTTAAATTTATAAATCACTAAATGCAATATTACATAAATTATACTTTCTCCTGCTATAGTTCTCATTACGGAAATTAAAAAAAAAAATCCCGCAAATACAAAAATTCAAATTCAAAAGTTTTATCCAATTTCTGACTCACTTAAATCACCTACCCCTAAATTTATATTTATATTTATATATATATATATGTAGAGAAAGGGGAATCAATTTAAAATTAATTAAGATTGAATTAATATATATAGGTAGAAGGACTATGGTCAAATCAAATTGATTTTTTAATTAAATGGAAAAATGAAGTATGGATGATATTAATTAGGAGTTGTGGATAGGAAATTTGGTAGCGGACAGGAAGGCAAAAAAGGCAATGAGAGCATAGTAAATAAATAAGATGAAAAAGATGGCAGTGTTAATGTGGTACGGTTCCTGTACATGCATCACCATCAAACTTTCTTTGAGATCACATGGCCTTGATATTCGTGCTCAAATATCATTTAATGGATGGAGATTGAGGTGGGTCCCTTTCTTACATGTTATAGTCAAGTACTTCTACAATCTAGCGTTTGGACAATTCTTCAATTATTGAGTTTTTTTTTTTTTATTAACTCGGTATTTAAAATTCGTTTAATCGATTAATTTAAATTTAGTTAAATAATCTCGTACAGAAAAAGAAAATGGCAAGAATGGCCTCCAAGATAATTTTCTTTTTCAAGCTTAGCTGCCTAAAATAATTCTCTCATTTACTTTAATATAGGCTCAAAATTTTCTTAATTTTTATTATAAACCTTTTGATGGATGAAAATCTGACGTGGCAAATAAATATGAGGTCCACTGCTTTAAACGTGCCACGTGATGTGGTGTATGCAAGTCTACTCCTTTATGCTTTTCTGTATATGACATGCCAAATATCATGTCAAAAAAAAAAATAAAAATTACAAAAAAGGTTTTATAATAAAATAAAACTTTGAGAATTATATTTTCAAAAAAATATATCTAAAGTTTGGCTTCAAATAAAAATTTAGAATTTTCTCCTCAAACTAGTTAATTACAAAGGCTTAGCAAATTCAGTTTTTCTATTCTAGTATACATACAACTTATGCAAACCCTTCATGTTTGCCAAAACAATTAGTTGCAGCTTTTTAAAAGAATTACACGACGAATCAAAGGCCGTTGCAATTGCACTTAGAGTTTTGTATTTTATAAAGCGACTTTGCTACTAACCTTTTATTGTTCTTCATTGCAATTATTTTGTTTTCTTTTTTCTATATTTATTTTGGCACTTTCATTATAGAGGCGGCTGAAATAATACACATAGCAATGTTAACAGCAAATAATTGAGAAAAAGCACAGCTTCCTTTGTTCATCCATGGCAATACCATGCCTACTGAAGAGTCAGAAATCTTCAGTGTCTCGCCCTCCGTTTAAATTCGACATTTCGAATGTCAAGAAATACCCAAGTAATCCTCCTACCTCTTTAACTTTAAAAAATATATATACTTTTTGCCAAAAAAAAAAAGTTGAAAAAATAAGTCAACAAATACTTCCCTAATTTCTACCATTGTCTTCCTTATTTTATGGCATTAATTAAAATATATTGAAATTTATTTTTTGCTTTTGATTTTTTTATTCTCTTTTGTGATGATTCATTTCCCTAGTAATTCCTGAGTGTGATTAACATACATTTTTCTGTACTCTGTTGCCATGTTGCTGTATTTGCTATTTCATTCTCAAGATCTTTACTTTTTGGTATGGGCATCTTACTAACGTATATATAGAAATGTGTGTTGTGCATGTTGTCACGTTTGGAAGATAAAACTTAATATCGCGAAAATTGACCATTTATTTAATTTTGTAATGATCGTTTTAATGCAAAGAAGTCTCTGGCTTATCAAAAACATGCAAAGAAGTCAAAACAAGGAAGCACAATTTCAAACAGCAATCCAGGGCAGTACAATAATAGTCTGCAGCAATATTGCTGTTTTATTTTATTAATTAATACAAAAAAAAATAACAATTAATGGCTAAAAAATGATGAGTTATTACTAATTTGATGTTGATCAATCATCAACTACACCTAAACCCATCATTTCTTTTAAAAACAAATCATTGCCATCCTTACAAATGGAATATTGTCATGTTAATTAGCTATGTATATGGTGCAAATAGTAATGGAAAAATCTTATTTAAATCAATTTCATTAAAAATTTATAAATCAAATCAATAATAAAGTGTGATATTAAATACAACAATTGAAAAAAGATTACCATTCACATGTTCCACTTTATTATTGATTTATTTCATGAAAATGTTGATGGATCAAATTTAGACTTTGTAAAATATTTAATATAAGCATTAAATTATAAGGTTACTTTCACATATTTTCTTGTGACGTTGTACTTGATAATACTAACGTCTCTAAACTTCAACTTGCCAAGGAAATTAAAATCTATAAAACGTTGTAGGCCCATGTTATTAAAATTTGACAACAAAGTTATATAATAAATAATCTTGATTCAATTCAGAGTCAGATTTAGTATTTGAATTATGCTTTTAAGTCAAATTTAAAAATTTCAAATCTTGAACTTTTTAATCGAATAAAACTCAACTAATAAGTATAATAGATATCAAATCAAGTCAACTTACAGTCTATAAGATTCAATTTAATAGAATTGATATTATCTCAACAATGCGGTGTTTTGGGTTCAACATGTTAATGGGATCGATAATTCGTTATAAATAAATAAATAATTTCAAATTTTACACCAATTTAAACTATCTTATAGAGTTAAGAGAGACTGATATGATTCAAACATAAATTATGATAACATTAGAACTGCAAGTGCGTATGGGTTGCATTGATCAGAATTAAGCACATTTATGCAGATACATGAAGTAATTGATACATAATAAACAGCGAGAATCCTATCCATTAGATTCAATAGAATGATAAGATGATAGGAAATCTATCTGTTGTATAACGAAGTGATAAGAAAGCCAACTGGTTGAGAAGAGTTGTTAGCTAAGATTATTATCTTTTACAGTTTTAATGGATGTGAAAATTATGATTAATGTGAACATGGCGGATGTATTTAGGTATATTAGAAGAATCTAAACTAGGCTGCTCATGCGATTGCTAAGAGAGCTTTAAGGCTAGATTTTCTCGTAGACAGACATTGTAGAGCACCAAGTTTTTGTATCCTCTTGGTTCTGTCAATGAATGGCTGAAAAAAGAGTAAAAACTATTAATTTTAATTTTAATTTCTTTGGATTTCGCTATATTCTTTAATTGTGTTATAGCAACTTACGTGGACCGACAATCAGGAAAAGAATTAATACTAGTATACCTACCCTTGCTAATCTTATACAAATAATACCTAGTTGGACTTCTCTTGCATGTGGCTATGTCTCATACTCATAGGGTCATTTTCTGAACGACTTGCCGTTTGAGCATTGAAAGCAAAAATAAGAAGTGCTTCTAAATCCTAATAATTGTAACACGCTATTAACTATATTCACTGGAAAGAGCCAAAAAGAAAAGAAAATAAAATAAAAGTCCCACAAAGAGAGATGGTCAAAAAGGTGGATCTTGATGACTGTACACGCGTCAGCAATACACCGCCTTCTGTACTTCATTGTCGTTTGCCTTCCACCACGTGTCGTCTCATTCATTACCCCCCTCCACAGCTTCTTGAATTGCTAGCTATTGCTGCCTGCTATTCATATTTCATACATACATCCCCTATTTCCATTGTTTTAATTAAAAGAGTTTTTTAATGCTTATATGTCACATAACTATGCCTCCGATAATTAGTTTCTTCTTCTTGATTTGTTTACTTTAGTTTTTTTTCAAATTTTAAATTTAATTTTTTTATTTTTTTATTTATTTTTTGCTACGAAAATAGAGCAAAGCAAAACAGCTACAGAGGGAAAGTTCTAGGAAGTATTATTTTTTTATTTGTCATATTGATATAACATAATAGCATACAATTATTTCATCTTAACTGTTGGTAGAAGAAAAAAAAGATCTCTGTTCTCAGTTTTCCATCTCTTGTACATCATTTAGAGTTTCAAGTTCATAATTACTTACTTTTTATTCATTCTCAGCTGTACTTTTCTATATATATATATATATATATATATAAATGAAATGAAAGTATCATGTAAGGGAAAATTCTTGCCTATACATCATTCATACTTCTACGTATGACTCATTCCCACTGGCCTGTGTAAGAAGAACTGGGAATTGGTTTGCCGGAAAAAAATAAAATAAGATTTTAGTCATTTTACTATTATTGGTCCGATAAATTTATCAATTATCCAACTGATTAGTGTGGAGTTAATTATATTTGTTATCATCGAATTTTAGAGTTTATAATCAAATGATTATAATAAAATAATTTATAATACAAAAATTATCAAACTTTTATTTTATTTCAATCAAAATAAAAATACTTTAAAAATCAATTTTATATATCACTGAAATAATAACTAAACACACCATATATAATTGTCGCGTCATTTTGAAATCAATCAACATTATAAGTAAATACTGATTACTTATTTGGTTTTTTTTATATCGTGTATATGTCATTTTTTTAATGTTTACATAATAGTATGACATTTTTTTCATCTAGTTGTCTAACTTGTAAAGTTGATTGGTTTCGAAATGATATGGCAATCATATATATTGTGTTTAATTATCATTCCAGTAACATATAAAATTAATTGTAAAATATTTTTACTTTTAATTAAAACAAAATAAAAGTTTGATAATTTTTATATTACAAATTATTTTATTATAATAATTTGATTATAAACTTCAAAATTCGATAAGCCCGAGCGTAATTAACTGGATTAGTGTGATAAAACAAAGAAAAAAAATTCAATTTCCAACATTTTGTTTCGTAAATGGAAATAAGTTCTCAATTTCAGAAAAATCAATCTCTAACCCAATAATACATTAGACAATTTAATTTATCTAAAACTATTATACATTTTGGTTTCCCACTTTATCAATTAAAAATCTCCACGGACAAATTTTCTAAATAAAGATCATTAAAATTAGAATTCCATAAATCAAAAGCTTAATGCCTAAATCACAATTTTATTTTCTTTAAATCATTATTTTAGTTTCATATGAAATAACTTTGTCAAATAGATTAATATTAGAAATGGCATAAGATTGCTGTATAAATTTGAGAACAGAAAACTAAATGTATTAATAAAAATAATATTATATATATTATATATATAAAAGAAGAAGAAGAAGAAGAAAGAGCGAGAAGGGTATACGTAAATAGACATCCAGATACAGTAGCAGAAAGATGGTTGAAAAAACAGAAATGGGACCAATGTCCTGTGCATAAATTCCAGCTTTTTCGTGGACGACACGATCCGACTCTACCGCTCTCTCCTCTTCTTTCTTTTCTTTCTCTCCTCTTCTTCGTCTTCCTCACTAAACCCTTTCCTTTCAATGGAAATGGAAGATCCTAATCACCATAACCACTACAACATAGATCTCCGCCAGTTCATCAGCGCCAGGCCTACTCATTTCCCGCCGATTCCACACCCACTTCCTGTCGACCTTTTCTCTCCTAACCGGAACCACCACCAGCTTCCACCGCAGACCCACCACTATGATATGATGATGCTCATGCCTCGCGGCGGCGCTGGATTACATGAGTTTCACTCCGATTCTACTTCTGTACCTGCTTGTGTGCCTCCGCCTCCTCCGACGGTGGCTGCTGCTTGTGTAACTGCTGCTAATAGTTGTAGCACCACCGTGGCTGGCGGCTCTGCTACACCTGCACTGAGTGGGTTAGAGGGCGACGGTGGGTCTTTTGGCGGTGATGGTGGAACTGGAAGATGGCCTCGGCAAGAAACACTAACACTTCTTGAGATCAGATCTCGTCTTGATTCTAAGTTTAAAGAAGCCAATCAAAAAGGTCCTTTGTGGGATGAAGTTTCTAGGTATCTCTTATTTTACCCTAACTTCAATTCCTTTCTTTTTTTCTTTTTCTTCTTCTTCTGCATCATTCTTTTTTTAAACTTTCTTTACCTCAGTTTCAATTACTTTCTCCAATTGTTTTCTTCTGTATTAATTAATTACTAACTGTTTATCCCATAAAAAGCATGTAACTTAATAATTTTGTTCTTTTTCTTCCATGTTGATAGCAAGAAACAATGGGCAAAGCTTGTTTGTTCTGATTGCTAAGAAGATCTAAACAATGGCCTTTTATAATTATTTTTAAGGGGAATCAAAATAGGACTCGTTGTTGTGTTTAATTATCGATCTTTGCTGCTACTCCCTGAGTAAGAATTTTTTTTCTTCTTAATTTTGAAGCAAAATATGTTTAGAGGTTTCTACTAAGAAAAATGACTGCACACAGTGATGAACAGATGTTTTCTATTATCTTTTTGCTTCATTGCTTGATAATTGAGGTTTTGAGTCTGAGAAAATGGGGTATGGTTTGTGTATAAATGTATATATATATATATGTATTAAATTTCTGACTCTTGTTTTCTATTTGAAAATGTGTACCCTTCTTTCTAGTGCAATTCCCTCTGATCCTTTTCCTTAAAAATGGCTGACCTTATACATCCTTATAATTACCCATCTACCAGTTTATATTTCGAAATTCGACTTTTATGAGCAAAAATCCATCACAAACTTTATCTTTATTTAGCAATTATGAACAGTAACATCCTAAATTCAGTTAATTACAGCAAAACACCATTAACAAAATTCATTATCACATGAACTTCAATGTCTAGGGTTCCATTTTAGTTTGAATTCTTTTATATTTTCATTCCATTTACATGTTCTTTTGAATTGAATAGGATAATGTCTGAGGAGCATGGTTACCAAAGGAGTGGGAAAAAATGCAGAGAAAAGTTTGAAAATTTGTACAAATATTACAAGAAGACTAAGGAAGGAAAAGCTGGAAGACAAGATGGTAAGCATTATAGATTCTTTAGGCAACTTGAAGCTCTCTATGGAGACACAACCAATCCTTGTTCAATCCCAGATTCTCAATTTGTGGGTAATAATCTTCGATTTCCCACCGCAATTACAAACTCTCCTCAACCAAATCAAGAGAACTTTCACTCTCACAAACTTTGTGATAGTCTTAGCCTCTCTAATTCCTCCGAATTCGATACTTGTTCCTCTGAAGATAATGATCTTAGCACTGCTACATTAATGGAAAATGATTCATCTGAGAAGAGGAGGAAGAGAAGAGATGGGAAGAGCTGGAAAGTGAAGATAAAAGAATTTATCGATTCGCAGATGCGGAAGCTAATTGAGAGGCAGGAGACATGGTTGGAGAAATTGACAAAAACACTTGAACAAAAAGAGCAAGAGAGAATGTTGAGAGAAGAAGAATGGAGGAAACAAGAAACTGCAAGAATTGATAAAGAGCACAGGTTTTGGGCTAAAGAAAGAGCTTGGATTGAGACTCGTGATGCTGCTTTAATGGAAGCTTTGCAAAAATTAACAGGAAGAGATTTTGCCAACGCTAATTCTTCCTCTCCTCGAAATCGATCCGAAAATCATGAAATTGAGAGTGATCATAGTTGGGGAGAATCTGAAATTACAAGACTAATGCAATTAAGAAGCAGCATGGAATCAAGATTTCAACAATGTGGGAGCATAGAGGAGGAGGAAGCTTTATGGAAAGAAGTTGAAGCAAAAATGGGAAGGAATGAATTAAGTTGCAAGGAGAAATGGGATAGTATCAACAATTACATGAGGAGAAAGAAACGGAAGGAAAATTCAAGAGCCAATTGTAATTATTACCAATCCAATGATTCAATGTATAATCCAGCAGGAGGATCATACTGTGATATGAATGAACAAGGGCAAGAAACGAACACTAATCAAGAAAGTTGCTTTCCATTCTTGATGGGAGATGGAGAAAACTTGTGGGAAAATTATGCCTTGAAGCTTAGTAAAGGAGATCATCAGAACCAGTAAGTAAGCAGTTACTGACAGTTTGTTTAGTTGGTCTAGTAAGCAGGATTCATGGAGACTGGTGCAGTGATGTCAAGGTAAAAAATATATTGACTTGTTAGAGGGGGAACAAGAATTGACGCAGATGGGACTTGATTGCAGTCTGCAAGCAACCTAAGAGGAGTGAGCTGACCTAGGATTTATTATTATTATTATTATTATTATTATTATTATTATTATTACTACTACTATTACTACTACTATTGGAATTTGGTGTTTGTTGTTTAACGGGTATTAATTAATCTTATTGAAGAGTTTTCAAGATGATGAGTTTTTATCTTTCTTGAAGAGGAGGAGCAAGTTGCAAATGCAGTGCATTTTATTATGTCCTCCACTTCTCCTCTGATGAGAGAAACTATTCCTTGTGCATGCAATTGCAATATTTTGGATGTTCATTTCACTTGATATAATATTTTTCTGCTTAAAACTATTTTGTATAGGTCACAAATCTTTAATTTTTACATTTCTAATCTTTTTTTTTATTTGTAAACAGTTTGGTTAATTTTATAATTTTCCTTTTGCTGTGAAAAAGAGCTTAAATCTGAGATTTTGAATTTTATCTATAAAATATTTCGTAATTGATTCGGTGTTGAAAATTTATTGTTGGTTCAAATTTTAATACCAAAGAAATTTCTATAACAATTCGGTATTGGATTTATAATTATATAGCTAAAGAGAGAAATAGGTATTTCATTTTCAAGAACAGAAAATGAAGAAGATGCAAAACAAGTCCTTTTCATGACTGGTTTCCTTAATTATTTTTCTCGTTCCTCAGTTTCTGTCTGGTAGTTCCTCTTCCAATTGAATGCACTACTGTTATAGATTTATGAATCTTAGCAAAGTATACAGCAGAAATAAGTTCTAGGCCACGGCCAAAACAATGTCGTTTAGCAAATTGTAGCCTTTTAGTACAAGAATAACAATTAGGGTTGCTAACAAAATATTTGTGTGAATATAAAGACTAGATAAACGAATATTAGTTCATTTATCTAAATTCCACATACGACCAGAACACGTACTTAATGTGTTGTTTTAATTAATGTAGAGGCAAAATTGCAGGGAAGACATACTGATCAATTAAGGCTATAAATTAATTATTTTCTGCGACTTCGAGTTGAACAAAACTAATAAACTGCATTGATCTTGACGTCCAGAAATAATAAATCACAACACTGCCTAAATATGATGTCGTCATCTCTGTTACTAGAAGCAATTGTGAAATTAAAATAATAGTCTTCAATCTTCATTGGTATTTTCGAGAGAATTCTTTCCAATGTTCATGACTTGTCCTCTCAATTCTTACACCTTTGGCTAGATTTCTGATGATTTTCAATTTGTTCGTTTACCCTTGTAACAGGAAAAAAAAAAAAAATCTCGAACTCTAAATTCTTCGAATGATCTTTTAAAACATAAATGTACTGTTTAAAAAGAAGAAATTTATGACAAACATTTTGTGAAGAGTAAACAGGTCTTTTTTTAATAATTTGTAAATAAAGAAAGGAAATAACGAATTGTGCTTAGAGAATTTTGTTGGTATAGACATAATTAATTGAATTTTCTTTGGTAAATGAAGTAAACCCATCAAGATTCATCAACTTCATATGCTCTAAAACCCTAGCTTGGATCAAGAAACTTCAAATTCCTTCTCCTTCTTGTAAAATTAATACTAATTTGATTACCTAAACAGGCTGGACAAGATGGGCACAGATCTTTTAACCTCTTTTACACTAGAATACATTATGTGAACTTCATTTTGCATCACAAGAACCATTCTATTAAATAACAAACATGATGGAACAATACACAAACAAGAAAGAAAAAAGAAAGAGAAAGAGTCCATGTCCATATCCATTTATAATCCACAAGAAAATTGCGTAATAGAATGTGATCTTAATAAGTTAGTCACAGATAAAAGGACTGACTCACCCAACCCAAGAAAGAGTAAAGAAGTTTCCCAGTCAGTAGAAAGCCAAACAAAGGGGAGAGACAATATCACAGTCACTATCACCAGCTTTAAAAGCCTTCTTTTTTATTGTTATATATTTAGCCTCTCTTTCTTGAAACCTAGCTTTGCTTGTCCTGACGCCAAGAGACAGTTTTTGGAAATTGGCAATAGATTTAAGGAAACTGATGATTTTACTACACAATTATGGAAAATTTGAAATTTTGAAGCAAACCCATCTTTTTTCGAATGGAATGGTGATGAATGATGATGCCATTTCAATTTTGATGGGACTGGTTATAAGAGAAAATTAAATTGCCATTCTGTTGCTTCCAAACTTGCCATAAATTGGCAACTTCAGTTTTCCATTTATCATTTCTGCAGCTATTTTTAACCAAGAAATGTTTAACTGCATCATTAATCTCATCATCTTTAAATGCATCTTTTGATGTTACTAATTTCTTCGTTTTGATTTGGATAAGCGGGATATGCTTCAACACCTGGCCTATTAGCTCAGTTGGTTAGAGCGTCGTGCTAATAACGCGAAGGTCGCAGGTTCGAAACCTGCATGGGCCATAATATTTCGTTTTCTAGTCTCCTTTACACTTATGAGCAAATGCTCCTTCTTGAGCCCAAACTGGTTTCTTTTTGGGCTCTTACACTTCAATAGTTGAAACGATCATAACTGAAGCCCAATTTTTTTTATCAGCTCTGCAGCAGAGATATACACAAGTTTATTATGGTTTTACACTTACCTCGTATTCATTATAGATTAAAAGAGAGACTTTTCATTTTAACAATTGTCTTTTTTTTAGATCTCTCATAAAAAAATCCGCATACTATTAAAAATAATTAAATAATTATTAATCAAAATTATATTTAAATAATATATATTAATAATTATTTTTTATAAGAGCACCACATGTCACTCGCCTATTGGTATCGTCTTTCATTTATTTGTCTCTCCACTCAAAAAGGACCAACACCTTCAGCCCGAAAAAAAAAAAGAAAAAGAAAAACACAATAGAGCAATGTGAAAAATAAATAAATAATTGTAAGCATTGGAACGCGGAGTAATGGACAAAGTGCAAACTTTTCTGATGGAGGTGAACGTAAAGATTATTCTAGGAGCAACAGTGGGATTTCTAATCTACATTAAGAAGTTGTAGTCTCCGAGCTAGGGGCGTGGATCGGATGGTTCAGGTTAACTCGACCGAAGTCCGACCAACGCGCATAGGTTGGTTTGGGTCAGCCCGATCCAGGTTTGAACAACCCATAATTCAAAATATACTAAAAATTCTAATCCGGACCGACCTTATAAACAATTTGGACCCTTACCTGAGCATCTCGCAAAAGTTCGAAATCTACCCAAACAATTTGAATAATCCGAATTAATATTTTATTAAAGGATAACAGTGAATTTTACCCTCAGATTTTTCAAAATTGGGTGAAAATGTCTTTAAACTTTTTTTTTTTGTAGGATTATACTCCTGAAGTCACTTTTTTATTGAAAAATATCCTTATTTGGATGGAAAATACACATGACAGACGGAAGTAACGACAACCAAAAGAGACGCGACACATCAGCATTCGCGTGGCACCTTCTCTCCTAATCATCATTAATCCAAAAATTAAAAAAGAAAAATTGATGTGGCTTTTAAAGATCAATTTTTCCATTTAAAAAAAAAATTCCCTCCCTTAAAACCACTAAAAAATTAAATGCTCTCACTAAACCCATTTGACTAAAACTTGTCTCTCTCAACCCCATTTCTGCCTTGAAGAACAAAGGAAAAATTGGAAGCAGTTTCTGTGAAATCGATTGTTAAAGAAAGGCGATACGGTGTTTGCTTTAAAAACGCGGGATTTGTCATCATTCAAGAGCCAAATCTATAAAGGTCAGTAGAAAAACCTGTTTACATTTTGGAATTAGTTAAACACGAAGTGGGTTATCTTCTATAAATCTGATTGCATGTTTTTTAACTTTGCATTTGGGGATTCTGCTCTTACTTTGCATGTTTTTTAACTTTGCATTTGGAGATTCTGCTCTTAGAAGGCATTTTCTTTCGTTTTCAGAGTTTGCATCTGATTGTATGTTCTTTTTTTTTGTCTTTTTGATTTAGAAGAATGGTAGAATCAATTGACATATGGTATCATTATGGAGGTAATTAGACAACCAGTCCTCAATTAAATTACGTCGGAAGTAAATTTTGTCAAGAGAATAAAATTGACCCAGACTATTTGTGTTATTTTGATATAGTTGGTACATTTGAAAAAAAATTAGGAGTTTTGAATCTCTGTAAGATACTGGCATGTTTGCCATACGGAAGAGGAAAAGAAAGATTTTATGTAATAGATGATGAGGAAGGCATTAGAAGTCTGCAAAGGATAGCGTATAGTGATTTCAATATTATAGACATATACCATGTTAGTGTAGGGGAGCTAAAAATTGTGTCATTTCTACCTCTTTCAAAACATGTTAAGAAAGCAAAAAATTATTAGAAAGAGTGTCTCATTTGACATAATTGGGGATAATGCATCTAATATCTCAGATATGAATGTCAAATATGATAATGTTGATGGAGTTGATGTGGTTAGAGATGCAAATGTAGCAGAAATACCTAATGACTTAAGTGATGAAATGGATGCAACAGATGTTAGTCATGGTAATGAAGACATACATGCAAAAGTATGAGATGAGCCTGATGATGATTTGGATTATGGGAATGCAGATTCAGTGGAGGAATGTGACACATGTTGTGAAAGTGAGAGTGATGTTGAAATTCTTGAGAAAATTAGGGAGGCTAAATATAGGGTTATAAATTACAGATTTGAGAATTTTAAACAACTCACAGGTAACATGATATTTAGGGATTTGCTTAAGGCAAGAAAGATAGTAGACATGTATGTTGTGTCTGATAGTTATGGTATAAAGATTGTAAAATATGATAAGAGCAGGGTAAGATATAAATGTGATGTTGGTTGCCTTTTTGTTTGCCTAATTTCAAGAGATGGAAAGAGTGAGGGGTTTAGAGTGAAGACTCTAAATACTGAACGTAATTGTATAAGAGATTATTTCAATCCAAAGGTAAACACAAGACTGCTTGCTGATTATTTTAAGTTGAGGATTCAAAATAACCCATAATACAAGCTTAAAGCATTGAGGACTGAGGTTAGTGAGGAACTTAGTGTGAATATATTAAAGCACAAGTTAAAAACTGCAAAGAAGTTGATTCTTGCATCTCTTGAAGGTATTTATGTGGATAATTACAAGATTTTGGAAGCTTATGCTCAAGAACTCAAAGATAGCAACCCAGAAAGTAAGGTTGTAGTGGAACTTAGTAAGGATGCAATGGCTGAAAGGAGAAGGGTATTTTTTAGGACATTTATATGTTTTAAAGCTATGCAACAGAATTTTAAAAATGGATGTAGACCTATCATAGATCTAGATGGCACATTTTTACTAGGAAAATGCAAGGGACAACTGCCGACAACTGTTAGTCAAGATAACATGGACCATTTAGTCCCTATTACATGGGTTGTTGTTTCCCAAGAAAACAAAAGATACTGGGATTGGTTTGTTAAATTACTTGGGGAGTCTCTAAACTTGGACAAAAGGAGCAGGGATGACTTTCATGTCTAATATGCAAAAGGTATAAAAATATCCACTTTAATTTCTCTTAATCAATTGTATATTCATTCTATTTAACAAGTTTATGGCATTTAATCATTACACTTATCTTACAATATAGGGACTTTATTGATGCAATACAAACACAACTTCCAGAATCTAGTCATAGATTCCAGTGTGAGATACATTGAGAGTAATTGGTGTAAGATATGGAGAGGAGGACAGTTTAGAAAATATTTATGGTGGTGTGCATAGAGCACATATGAGGAGGAATTCAAGGATAATTTGAAAGAGATAGGAAAAATGTAAGTGGAGGTAACCAGGACATTATTGAAGTACCCTCCATAGACATGATGCAGGGTATATTTCTCAACCAACTCCAAAAATGACATGGTTGACAATAATATCATTGAAAGTTTCAATGCATGGATCAAAGAGCCTAGACACAAAGCAATTATTAGACTGATGGATGAGATAAGAGTTATGGTTATGAATAGGCTAGTGGAGTATGAGAAAAAGGTTGAGACATGAAATTGTGAGTGGTCACCAAAATGTATGTTGTTGTATTATGATTATTTAAAGATTGCTCATATTTGCAAGGTGGAATTTAATGGAGATAATGGGTTTAAGGCAACAGAAGGTGAAGACAGACAAAGTTGATTTGAACAAAAAAATATGCATTTGCAAAGCTTGGGACCTATCAAGAATACTATATCCTCATGCCATTAAATCATATCAGCACTTGAAAATAGATCCAATGAAAGAAATATCATGGTGGTATCATAGGGAGTCATACAAATTGACGTACAAGCATAAGTTGAAACTAGTGAGAGGTAGGAGTTTTTGGAATTGATAAGGCACTTCCCATGAAACCTCCACCGGTGAAGAAGCAAGTAGGCAGGCCAAGGGTTAATAGAACAAGAGAAAAAATGAAAATATGTACAGAAAATGAGTATAGAAAGCTTAAAGAAAGAAAACTGTGATTAGTTGCAGTGGATGTGGATCTGAAGGGCATAATATCAGAAACTGCAAAAAGGTAAAATCCTAACAACAACAAGATTTTCTATGGATATTTTCATTTATTTCTTTATCTATTTTATTTGTATCTGATGGATCTGATGTGGATCTGCATCTATGATTATATTTTTTATCTTTCAGAAACTTGGAATTGTATCTAGTTCTGCAACTGGTATGGATGGAGATCTTGGAACTATAACTACAGCTAGAGGTGCTATGAACATGGGAGTTGGATCTGCATCTAACATGGAAGCTGGATATGCTTCTAACATGGAAACTATTTCATCCACTGTTGTGGAGAATGAGCATGGTATTATTATCAATATTGCAAATTTGTTTAGATCTCCAAATAAATCTAAAAATATGTTTGTTGAGTCTGCCATTGGAGATTTAGATGATGCTGTTGATGGAGAATCTAATGCTCTAGCCGAAGGTAATGGTGTGGGCATACAAACCCAAGAAAGCCAAAGTCACCTTTCTTAAAGTAGTTCACATGTTCAAAGGGCATAAAAAAGAGGCCAACTAAAAGCAATGGTAACAACTCAAAAAGACAGAAGCAATTCAGAAATGGACTCTAGCATATGGCAAGTATTTATGGCTGAGGTAAATGGACCACAATGTTTGTTTGTTGATATATTTATTGGTTATGGTGATTAGTTGGTATACATTAATGATATATATTATGGAGTAGGTTTCACATGATTTAGACCCACAAATTAAGAGGCTTATACCCAATAAAAGGGATTTCAAATTGTAAATGAGGCTTATGCATCAATAGCCTGTTGGATCAAGAAGAATCAAGTTTGTTAGAGACCAAAGAGGAGTTTCACAACCCACGAATTTGCCCTTTAAGCGAACGAGTTTGAAGTGGAAAGGAAAGGAGGCAATTAAAGGAAATATACTTTTCTTAGAGAATGAAGCAAGGACAAAGAACATTCATGATAATCCTACAATTTGAATTGCAATTTATGATTCTATTTTGTCTTAGGGAAGGAAGCATGCCATAAAGAATGGACTTTGATTGTATTTTGTTTTATGTGTAATATTCCTTATGGATGGCAACTCTTATGACAATTCACCCATTTAAATGGCTTTCAATATTTTGGATTATTAATTGTATAACCTCATTATATTATAGTATGCAGTATTTTTATTTGTATTGTTAATGATGCCTTATTATTATAGCAAGTACATTATATGCTTCCATGATTACTAGGTTATATTGATCCATTTAGTTATGATTTAGCATATAATATATATACAACAGAAAAACATTCATGATACATAATCAAAATGACATATTTAATTAGTGTTACCAAATAGTTGGCAACAAATAAGTCATATACAAAATAAGGCAACATTTGCCTAACAAAAGTGACCGTTCATATGTCACTTGCAAAAACTATGTTAAATTCACATTTACATCAATTGTTCTTGGCCATTAGTCAACTACATAATTAGTATCAAAAAACAATAAATCATTAACTAGTAGAAACACACATCCCTACATTCTTCTTCCCATCATTCTAGCAATGAGGTATCCCAAAAATAAGGACAGAGTTACCCACACATCATAAAAAAGATACTGCTTTTGGTGCTTCATGTCCCTAATTTGACAAACTAACACAGTTGCAATATGTTTCCACATCTCTAGCTAATTTGTCAAAGAATTTTTTTTTGCCTCCAGCTCCATAAGTTTTTGCCTCATATCACTCCTTTCATTTTACAATGCCTAAATTGATAATTGAAGCTCCATAATTTTTTCAACATGAGCAGGATTGTACTCTTCATTCACCTCCCATTCAAAATACTTGCAATCACTTTCTTGCATCACAGATGTTCACTACTAAATCATAGAACTCCACTCATTTAGTAAGAACTTAAGTATCTTTAACTTAATTAAAATTTTGTAATTCACAAAAAATATATAGCTTAGTTTTAGCACACGCCATTCATCCTCACTACACCTAAACAAGAAACATTGAAAGTAATAATCTGTAACTTTTGAAAAAACACCATCTTAGTTCATTTTCTGAAACCAAACAACTTCCCAATATCACATTGTAAAAAAATAATAATAAATAACATACCCCATAATTACGACATCTATAGAAAACCCTCCCTTCATTTTTATGGATTTTAGCTACCAATCTGATTGCCTCGACACCACATCAACAATGTTTCTTTTTTTGTACCGACGCTAGAGTTTTGAGAACATAGGCTCTTCCTCTTTCCGATTTTCATTTTGTATTTCTTTGCCCTAATGGAAAACAATGATAGTTGGGGTTGAAGGTTAAACTTTAAAAACAGAGGTTAGGGAAGGAAACCAATCTTTAAAAGCCACATCATATTTGCTTTTTTCTTTTTTTGGATTAATGCTGACTAGGAGAAAAGATACCACGCAGATGCTGCCGTGTTATGTCTCCATTGGGTGTCGTTACCTTTGTCTGCCACATGTATTTTTCGTCCAAAATAAGGATATTTTTTAATCAAAAAAGTGATTTCAGAAATATAATCCCACAAAAAAAAGCTTAAGAGTATTTTCAACCCATTTTGAAAAGTATGAAGGTAAAATTCACTATTATCCTTTTTATTAATTAAAAAATAATTTTTTTTCCTTCAATGACAAAAATTAAATTAATTCCAAGCATCTTAACAAAAGCCATACGTGTAGGGACATTTTTTTAATGAACAAAAAGAGAATGTAGACTTTAGATCTTACATTGAACATCACATAACATTTAACAGGCATAGTCTAAGACAAGAGAATGCAAACGGGATTGAAAACTTTTTCACCTATAACTAAACTTTATTCGTTTGATACACAACTCCTTTTGAGAATTTCATGGCCAAGTCAAATATGTAACCTTACTCTCGGATATTCAAAAGTAATTTAATTGACTTTTCTAACAAAATAAACAGCTAGAATTATAGCACTCTTTGTATCAGTCTTTGTATCAGAGGCATAAAGCACCTTTAAGATGTTAGTAATTAATATACCCAAAGCTGAATCTGGTTATCCTTTCCATGCACATTCCCGCACTTCAATCAAAAAATGATACTCCTTGTGCTCAACTTCTGTAATAAACAAATCCCTTGAGCTTACAAAGAACAATTTCTAGTCTCTTGTGGTTCATTGCGTCTCATGTAGACCCTCAATAATTATATCAAAAACAAAAATCACTTGACATCATTTAAAAGCAAAAAACACATTACATGAAAAGTACTCAACCAGAACTAGCGAAAATCATTCAAACTCAACATGCCGATATTCCTCAAGCTTTTATTAAAGCTTAGTTCAGGCTAAAAATCTAATGGGAGAGAGACATGGAAAAATAAAGTTTCTAGATGCTATGCCTGAGACGAAGAAAACCTATTACTCTCCATATCTTAAAAACACAGTTCACTTTTCTTAGTATTTATAGTCCTTAACGTGAAGGCTCTCTGAGGCACCCTCACCGAGAGTAGCATCACCCTTGTATGTTCCAAGAGTTGCCTGAGAGTTGGCTTTGCACCTCACAAGGAATGCATCCTGAGCCTTCTTCACATTCTCCTCTTTGCCAGCCCAAGCCTTGAGGGTACTCTGCTGAAGGGCACGTCCGAAGGAGAAGGAAAGACTCCATGGCTTCTTGGTCTGTAGCTTGTTCATTGCATTGAGGTTGAGGGTAGCCTCCTCCTCACTTTGGCCACCAGACAAGAACACAACAGCTGGGACTGCAGCGGGCATGGTTCGCTGGAGGGCACGGACAGTGTACTCAGCAGTCACTTCGGGTGCAACCTTGGCAGATTCTGATCCAGGGGTAACCATGTTAGGCTTCAAAAGAGTTCCCTCTAGCAAGACATGGTGGTCATTTAGAGCTTTGTAAACTGCAGCGAGTACCCGCTCAGTAACATCAGCGCACTTGTTAATGTCATGAGGTCCATCAACCAAGATCTCAGGCTCCACAATGGGGACCAAGCCATTTTCCTGGCAGATGATGGCGTACCTGGCCAACCCATTGGCATTCTCATTGATGGCAAGCTGAGAGGGCTCATTAGGACCAATCTTAAGCACAGCACGCCATTTGGCAAATCGTGCACCAGCTTCGTAGTATTTCTGGCAACGCTGGGCAAGCCCATCGAGACCCTGGGTTGTAGTCTCTCCATTGGTTCCAGCAAGCTCAACGGTACCCTTGTCAACCTTAATGCCAGGAAGGACACCATTCTCCTTCAAGAGCTCGGTGAAAGGCTTGCCTAAGAAAAATGACAATGAAATCAGAATTGAACAAGGGATAACAATTCATCAACTGATGATATTAACTAATACAAATTAAACATAAAATTCAGGGGCTTACCACCGTTGCATTGATAAGAAATTTCATTTTAGGGAAAAAATATTTACCAGATTTAGTCTTCTGATAGAGAGTTTCCTCAAAGAGAATTACCCCACTGAGATATTGGAGGGCACCAGGTGTGGTGAAGAGGAGCTCACGAAGGGCTCTCCTGTTTTCTTCAACATTTTCGACGTTAATGCTGGAAAGACGCTTACCGATTGTGCCAGTAGACTCATCAGCAGCAAGGATACCCTTTCCAGGGGTGCCAATGTAGGTAGCATTAGCAATGAGCTCATCTACAAAGTGCGAGAGCATTTAATTAGACATCATCATAGTCAACATGTAAATTTATGGGATAAGCAAGCCTTTAAACAGGAACTTAAAGCAACTAAATAGCATAAATCTTAGGATCTCATAAAAGATACCAAAATCAGACAGATTGTATAAATAGTATAAATCTTAGGATCTCATATATATATATATATATTTTCGACGTTAATGCTGGAAAGACGCAAATTAATGAAACCATTTCTTGTCCGACACAAGCAAAATCCAGAATGAAAACAACATTCAATACGCGCAAAAAAAAAAAAAAGAAATAAACAGGGATAAATACAATTTTAATCATATCGTTGCATATTATGAAGCAATTAAAGCAATCAGGCTGAAGTAAATAATTCAAAAAGTGTTTATTATACATCGGATCCCATTATGACGTAAAATTGTACAGTGGCAAACCAAATAACTAGTGAACTAGTTAATTAGTACAATGACTGAGATCTGCATTATATAATATACTAATGCTCTTCAAATCGTGAATTATGCGAAACCGGATCAAATAGCAAATATCAATTAAACATAAAGCATAAAAAAATGTAGCAAACAAGTAGATCTGCCTAAATATATTCAGATTCCGATCATAACAGAAGACAACAAAATTACGGCTGAAACAAATGAAATCACTAAGCATAAAATGAATTATGATAAAAGCAGTAATACTTTCTCAACAGGAGATCTAAAAAATAATCGTAGAATTAAGAGAGAATACAGATCTAAATAAACGAAACGAATTAAACTAAAGTCAAAAGAACAGATGAAAACGAAGATTATATCTTAAAAGAAACGGAAATGAAAATAGATTACCAGCGTATTTCCCCTTGAAGCAAGACATGATTAGAAGAAAATTCGAGAGAAAGAGATCTGTTGAGAGGGTTTAGAGAGAGAAAGAGAGAGAGAGACAGGAGGAGATTGAGAGCGGTATAGATGTAAGGGGTTTTATTGAGGAGAAAGGGTGGGGTATGGCTTATCAAAGAAAGGTAAGTAAGAGAATGAAAGGTAAGGGTATTATCGGTATTGTTGCTTTTGGCTTTTTCTCCAAGGAACGGTGTACTGCCTTTTGGATTTCGCCTTCTGCTATGCCGGTTTCTCACTCTTTTACCCCCAATGCGCAGAAGTCCATATCATTTACTCTTCTAAACCGTTATAAAAGAAAGTCTATTTTAAATTTTAAATTTTTTATTTTTTCATAAAAACTAAAAAAATATTAAAAATTACTTTTAGATAATTTTAAATTTGATAAAATTAATTCAAACTCATAGATTAATTCAAATTTATTCAAAAAAATTAATCTAAATTCAATTCAATTTAAATAAATACCCATTAAATCAATCCAAAATTAATTCATTTTATTTTTTAATTTAATTTAATTTAATTTAATATTTATTAAATTAATTCAAAATTTATCCATCATATTTTTTAACATGCCTCATTCTCTTCTTTTCTAAATTAGCTCTCTGTTTGTATATATAGATAGAGATAGTACAATTTTGAGTTTTCTTCCGAATTCTTTTCTAAATTTGAAAGTAATCATGATAACCAATCACTGCTACTCATTTCATGTGCGTGATTTTCTCATCCTTTTCTTTAATTCTTTTGATTTTTTATTCGATTTTGCTGTTATCATCGGTAAACCCAACTGTTATCATCAGTAATCAATATAACCATAGCTCATTAGTGAATTAGATGAAATAGGAAAAAGAAGAAAATAATGGTAAAATGAAGAACTCATTGGTAATGAGAACCAGAAGCATCATTGAGCAAATCAGCAAACTTCAGACCCAAAAGATTATTCTTTTCTTCTGCATCTGAATTAGTGGAAGTGCTACTGCTACCACCAATCCAATCTTCATCTGGGTTATCCCAATGGATTCTTGTATCAACTCCAGGCAGTGCTCTTTGTCCTTTTGACGGTCCTGTTGAATTTGATGCCAAGACACTAAATCCTCCATTGCTGTTCCTCTTATTTCTTGTTCTGTCTCTTCTTGTTATTACCAATTGTTGCTCTTTTCTACTCAAACGGCTGCCGTTTTGGTTACTGAGTAAGAAGGAATATGGAACTTGAGCTGTGGAAGCCATTGCAACAGGGTTCGAATGGTCCAATTTTGTGGGTTTTTGGATTTTAAGAGACGGAATTTATTTTTGACTCTTTTATTCTTTTGATTTTTTTATTTGATTTTTAATTATTTGTTTATTGCAAATTAGAATAAAATTGCCTATTGCAATGCAATTAGTCTCTGCAGCAGCGAAATTGGATAAAGAATGTTATTACCTGATATGAATAAATGAGCAAAAAACAGAATACATAGAGATATTGATACTGTTGTTTGGGCCATTAAAGAGGAATTTGTAGCTCTAATGGCAAAAGAGTGAATGGAAGAGGAAAAAAAAGAATATTAATGTTTTAAATCTGATAATAAATTCATGGATCGATTCAAATCAATTCAATTCATTTAAATATTGATTCGATCCATATTTTTTAACCCATTAATGATCCATTCATTAATTATCCAACTAAAATCCGTCCAATCCGTTCATTTGCCATTTCTAAATAATTCTACTTCAAAATTACTTTCGAAAAAAGAAAAATACACCAAAATAGTTTTACTTTTTAATCCTACTTCAACTTCCTCAGCCTGAATTTTTTTTTCAAAAGATTATTAGAAAATATAATTATTTTTTATAATACATTAAGGACGGATAGGAATAGTGGAACTTGAGCTGCAATGATTTTCAAATATATTCAGTAAAACATGTAATTTTTTTTGTTAAAATATAAAGTGTTTTGAGCGGATATTAAATCATTATATTTAAATTAATTTTTATTCTAACCAAATAGAATTATTAGAGTGGCAAAACCATGGCACCTCAAATTAAGCAGCAAGACATATAGGGACAATTTTTTAAATAATGTTATTTAAATAATTAATTATAAAAATGGAGTTGATGGAAAAAATTTTACCAAAATGGGGTGTTTTTTGACGCACGGAAATTTTTATACCGAAACCGTTGGTCTCACCAACGGTTTCGGTACAAAAATTTCCGTGCGTCAGAAAATTAAATTAATAAATTTTTAATATAATTTAATTTATTTTTTAATTTAATTTTTTAAATAAAATAAAATTAAATAAAATAAATACATGCAATAAATTATCATCCCAATTTTCATCCAATATTAGAAAAAAAAATCCAACGTAACACACCACCTTAACAGAAGATTAATTTTCCGTGCACTGATTATTAAATTAATAAATTTTTAATATAATTTAATTTATTTTTTAATTAAAATAAAATTTAATTAAATAATTTAATTGACCACACTAAAAAAATTGTATGGCTTCGTTGTAGTTATTGGTAAAAACAGAACAAATAATGTATTATATTATTAATTTATTGAATGCTCGTAAATTATTACGTGATAAGATTTAAATTAAAAAATCTTCATCAGAAAATGCAACATTAAAAATCAAGGAAAAACCAAAATATCTACAAATCAGATCACAACAAAAATCTTCATCAGAAAATGCAACATTAAAAATCAAGGAAAAACCAAAGCATCTACAAATCAGATCACAACAAATTTGTAGAACAAAAGATAATTGAGCCCGGCCCAGATCACAACAAATCAGATCACGTAATAATTTACGAGCATTCAATAAATTAATAATATAATACATTATTTGTTCTATTTTTATCTACGGAACCTAGTCCAGGAAGTGGGAAGTAAAATATTTTCAGATAAAATTTGTCTTACAGATTATAATAATCGAAAAATATAAGTCATGAATAAATGACGACAAAAATATTGATTGGACACTGAAAGGGAAATAAGCATGTAAAAAAGCAAAACACACCAACAACTACAACGAAGCCATATAATTTTTTTAGTGTGATCAATTAAATTATTTAATTAAATTTTATTTTAATTAAAAAATAAATTAAATTATATTAAAAATTTATTAATTTAATAATCGGTGCACGGAAAATTAATTTTCTGTTAAGGTGGTGTGTTACGTTGGACTTTTTTTTAATATTGGATGAAAATTGGGATGATAATTTATTGCATGTATTTATTTTATTTAATTTTATTTTATTTAAAAAATCAAATTAAAAAATAAATTAAATTATATTAAAAATTTATTAATTTAATTTTCGTGCGTCAGAAAACACCCCATTTTGATAAAAATTTTTTCCATCAACCCCATTTTTATAATTAATTATTTAAATAACATTATTTAAAAAATTGTCCAGACATATAATGATTTTATAATTTTAAGAATATTAACTGACTGCGATAATGATAAGCGGATAATCGTTGCAAGGTGATGACTTTTATCCCACCAACCCAAAAAAAAAGCGGAAACATAAGAGTTAATAGAAGGGTAAAACTGGAAAAGAGAGTTCAAAGGAAATAAAGGGCAGAATTCTGGAAACCGCTGCCGTGAAAACGTGGGCAGATGGTCAAAACAAGCCTACCAAAAATGGGGGTAGGGTCCAAAGTGAGAGAAACCAGAGACCAGTGGGCAGGAACCACCAAAACAAAACCAATTCCCACAAAACCATTACCAGACACAGAGAGTTAGGTCTAGGTTTTATTTTTCGATCTTTTTCATCGTAAAATAATTTATCGGTGCGCCCACTTGCCTTCATGCTCTATTTTATTTTTTTTGGGGGTTTCACTTTTTCTGGTTAAATGTTCACGTCCTTAACGTGACGTTTGGATCCTCTCGAGACTCTTGTTCTTGTAATTTGCAACTTTGTCAATTTAATTAATTTGCTAATTTCATTTAAAATAAAAGTAGAGCAATGTGGAAAATGTCACCTTCTAATTGTTTTTTTGAAGACGAAACTTTATTAGACCTTCACATGTTATATATCCCAACAATATAATATAGATATACTTATTTCTCAATAACAAATAGTCAAAATTTTACTTTTCTAGATTCATTTTCAATTTAATTGAAAAATGATTTAAAAAAAAAGCTTTGAATCTAACACCATTCCCTTATTTTTCGACCTTTCTAGAAGAAATATAATTCAATATAGGAGCCAATTAATTGTTATGAATTTTCTTTATTTTTATAAAATTAAATTAAATTAAAATAGCAATGATCCTTCTCAGTTTAATATCCGATGAATCCTTGTTTCTTGAAATCTGATTAACCCGAGTGGCAAGAAAGTGAGAACTGTATGTGCATCAAAAGGTTACTGTGTTAAAGAACGGTACAACGGTTTTTGTTGTAAATATAACACCTGCCAAATTATAAACAATCTTGTCGAAAAAAATAAAATAAAATAATTCAGCCTTGAGTTTTTTTTTTTAAAAAAAGGTTAAGGATGAAATTGAGTTAATGAAGAGTGGGAAATCGGGGATGCAGTTAATAATCACAATATTTATTATTTAATTTATATTGAAGCAATAATATGGCAAATCGGACTAGTTTAAAATATTCACATGATATTTTTTGAAAGTTTTTACTATTTGAAACTAATGGACTCGCAACTCTAAAGATCAAATTTATAAGCCATGCTATTACTCTAGCTTAGAATTTATAATTTTTCAACTAAAATAACTTTAGCAGTAATATTTACTGAAACTTGATTTGCTTTTATAAAATAATTTTTTTTAACCGAATCATTATTGTGATATAAATTCAGTTATTATAAATAAAATTAATGTTGTGTGCGCAAGTAGTATTGTTTTTTCTTTCATAACAAGTTGAATGGAAAAACACCTCCTCGTTAGAAATTTTACATTGAACAAATTTCAATTTTTATTTTAATAATAAAAATTATTAAGCTAAGAGAAAAATAATTATTTTTCTGCATTAAAAAAAAGGGAAAATATTATTACAATAATTATAATTCTTCATAAATCCAAGTCCAAAACAATTTTTAGGTAGTTTGCCCCTCAACGAACTGTCGTGCACAATGTAGCAATTCCTCGCGTCATGGTAGAGAATAATATTTGTCACGCTTAACTATATACATATGAGATCATCAAATTAGAAAATTATGTAGGAAAGTTTCGCACTGTTGACAGAATCATTGAGTTAGCTTTGATATTGCAATTGTCTCAGCAACCAAAACTATATTAATTTTATTTTTTAAAGTAATAATATTTATAATTAGTGAATGGCAAAAACTCATATAAGAAAAAATAAAATCCGTATAGCAATCATTCTATTATAAATCAAATTCAAATTAGAAAAGAGTACTTTATGACACAAAGCAAATGAACTTTACTTTTAACTAATTTGATGGGTTGGACAGTAATTAGCGATTAAGTCCAACTTAATATATATAGTATAACTGAGTTTTGCAAAGGAATCTGACGCCAACATGACTCAGAATCATCAATTATATTTAGAAATAGTCCCACTCCATAATGCGTGGATCCAACGCAACTAAAAAAGAAAGGAATATATAAATGGTTTAGAAGTCCAATTTCTAATTATTTATTCATATTTTTACTTTTTAATTACCACACATATTACTAGTTGGTGACCTGGGTCCCCACCTAATACGTATGACGATAACACTAATGATAATGATAAATTCATTATCTTCTCAAAACAATTATCTTTAAAAAACCAACTGTTTTTTTTTTTTCAGAATATTTCTTTTGCTATGGTTTAAAATACAATTCTTTCAATGGTTTTAACTTTATTCTTTTTTTTTTTTTGAAAGTTTGGAATTTGAATTTTGTAGAATCTGCTTGGAAAGCTTACGCTCTACAATCACCTTAAGTATTATTTTTAATTGCTTGAAGTGAGAAGTAAAAATATTCTATGAACGTGAAGGAAAACTTTCTTTTGATTTGCCTAAAATTTTTGAAATTTATTTATTTCTCTCGGGGGTAGCTTCATTTGGATTTAGTGCTTTTCATGTAACCGGATTATATGGTCCTGAAATATGGATGTTCGATTCTTACGGATTAACTGGAAAGGTAAAACCAGTAAATCCGGCATGGAGTATGGAAGGTTTTAATCCTTTTGTTTCGGGAGGAATAACCTCTATAAAATTTATTATTGAAATAGATTTACTACTATAGTCGATT
Organism: Excoecaria agallocha; assembly: GCA_037975025.1. Lineage (NCBI taxonomy): Eukaryota > Viridiplantae > Streptophyta > Magnoliopsida > Malpighiales > Euphorbiaceae > Excoecaria > Excoecaria agallocha. Next base: position 2,398,733 of record CM075806.1, on the reverse strand, counting down.
AATCCGGCTAGAATGAGTTTGATATCTATTTTGTTAATTTCAAATTTATAGTGGTTATTTGGGCTATTGGACCTAAAATAACTTTTAGGACCTAATACTTTTTTTCCAATCTAAGAAAATGTGAAATCTTGCAAAAGCAAAATGTTATAATTGAGTTGTTACGCTTGTTTCAGCCCATACACAAGACCGACACCGTTTGTTGTCAATGGGCTAATTTGGGCCTCCTTTATCTATATATTCCTCATATAATCTCCACCTCAGCCCAATTACAGGCCCACAGTGTGAAAATTGACCTCTTGTATAAAAATTAGAATTTTTTTTTCACATAATATGGCTAATTAATTCATAAAATGAGTTAATTATTGTGATAATTATAAAGTGTATGGATGACTATCAAACTCATCTCTCTCCATATTCTAATAGAATTCTACTACTTTTATATTGTACCTATAAATATCCCATTATGGTTATTTAGTATATACAATCAATAAGATAAAATTTTCTATTCATACTATATCTGTTTTTGCTTTAATTAATTTTATAACACGTTACAGCACGATAGTCTCTATTGATTATTGAAAGTCGATTTACGACAACCCGACTAGAAGGAATCAAGAATTCTAATTTACAAAATTTAACGGTAAATTATCTTAAAATTATTTTATAAATGCATACATTATAAATCTCTTGGTTCTTTTATTTTTTATTCATATTTTACGAGTGAAATATAAATTATATCACCAATATTTGTTAATTCATATTGATCACAGTAAAAATATGTATATGATTATTCTACTTTTCATGGCATAAACTTAATATCTCTACTTTTTCTCTATTCTTCCTTTATTTTATTTATTTCGGTTAAACTGAGTGCTTACATATTATTTTTCCTTCAATTTCGTGATGTTAGCTTGAGTAATGTACATTCTTTTAGTTCCATTCCACAAGTACATAGATACATAAAATATGGTTTTATATAAAATATTATGTTAAATTAAATGATCATGCTTTTATTATATTTTGGTCCATATATATAGTGGAAGTACATATTTTGATTTTTAATCTACTATATATATTATTTTGTTAATTTATTATTTTAATGGATAATACAAAATTATTCAAAGGCTCCTAAAGAACGCGCTGTAAAGTCATTATCCAAATACAATTTATTATATATGGATGTTTGTCTATTATGTCTCAAGAAACTTATTATTTATGGAGATATTGGCTGAAATGAATATTATTTTGAGACTAAATAAGAAATACCGAAAATTCATATATGAAAATTGTTGTATAAAATAAGTAATGTATTTTTTAAAAATGATTTGACTTTATTTTGATACAAATATTAATAAACTCGAAGTTTACTAATAAATATAAATATTAGTAACATGAAGTTTACTAATTATTGTATAAATATTAATAACATATTATTTACCAATTATATAAATATCAGTAAACATGAAGTTTATTGATTAATTGATACTAATATCAGTAAACTTAAAGTTTATTGATTATAGTGAAATTGAAAATTGAAATAAATACTAATAAACACGAAGTTTATTAACCGTCACAAATATTAGTAAACACGAAGTTTACTAACTATTTGATATTAATATTAAGAAACTTAATGTTTATCAATTAATATAAATATTGATATAATAAAAATAGTAAACCTGAAGTTTACTAATTAAAATTTGATTATTTGACATGACCGGTGTGATCAATCCGGATCAATTATAATGCATAAATTATTTAGAATTCATATACATATATATTTATTAAAAAATCAGAAGTTTCTTTAATTAAATTTAAGGAATTCTCATAGTTTATATGTTCTCACGAAATATTACTAAAGTATCACTAGTTAATAAATGAACTGAATTTCCTTCATTATATAATGAATAAAGATAATATATGTGGGCTCACTATCCATCACGTGAACCATTCAAATGATTTATAATTTTTGAAAGATGCATCAATAAAATGGTTACATGTGTGTTTATTATCAACTCACAACTTGCAGTTTGTGAGATTATTCAAATTAAGTGTACAATTTTCAGAATATGCAATCAAGATATTTTCTTGATAATACTAGTGGTCATATGTCACGGGTAAATGATTGTTATAAGCTCGTTGGACATATTCATACTTAAAGGTCTAGCAAAAATATTTATTAACTGCCTCCGAATAATTGCTAGATATTTTTTTTGAGAACAATTGTGCTATTTTTATATGTGGATATATAATATTACATGCATTAATAAGGATTATAAAACTTCTCAATTGTAATTTTAGTTGAAAATTGCATTTTGATTAACAACTTTCCTAATATGAGGGGAAGAAAGCAGCTAAAATAAATAAATAAATACATTATGTATATTTTAGATTCTCATATCGTGAACTTAAAGTTCAAAAGATCAGTTAATTATGATGCCAATGTATTTGTTAGTGTGTAGAGATTTATTAAATCTCATTTGTATTAGCTGCAAATGCTTCAATTCAAAATAATATCTTAGTAGGATAATTTGCCATGTAAGGTAAATTATTCGGTTCCAAATAAGAATAAAATTTTTGAATGGCAAGGAACAAATAACTTCATATAGTCATATTATGGAGGCGAGTACTTCTGAAAAGAACTATGACATAACTAATTTTTTAAACTCCAGAAGTGATTCAGATACCTGAAATTAAATAAGAGATCTCAATATGTCATTTGTCTTTAAAAAGGGACCGAAAAGGATAAAGTTGCTGATAATATTTTTGTATAAAAATATTGATGTTGATATTTTCAACATAGTGAGGATCTTAAAATTAAATCTGTTGAAAAATACATATATTAATTGCATACAATATAAATTTTTGGACCTACAGTTAAAAATATTAAAAAATATGATGCCAAAAGAGTATAATTGATATTCATACAATAAACAATGAAGTCATAAAATATGATTTATTTTATAAAAATATATATTTTCTTATAATGAATGCAATAAGTTTTTACTGTTTGTCAATTTGGTAATATATAAGTATGTAACTAATTGATACTATTTGTCTATTTGATAATAAAAATACATATAGTTCCTAAAAGATTTAGCATGCTTGAAACATATAAATATTTTTGAAAAATTTTATTTAATACAAATATATGCATTGAATTTTATGTGTATGATTTTGAAGTGTTATAATTTACCTATTGTCATGATTTATTTATGATTTTAATTACTCAAACTTTTGAAAAGTTCAAAATGCTTTAACGAATTTTAGAAACTAATTTTTATCTCCACTTGAAAATCGAGTTTTATTTGATTGAGAGAATAAATTTTTATAATGTGATTATATGTTTATAAATTATATTTCATTGAGTACTCCAATGGTTGTCAAGTTACTAGATACAACATATTTCATGATCATATATTTCCTATTGATGCATTATATAATCATGCATTACATGGTAATTATCAAATTGTTACTTAAAATTACATATTCTTTTAAAGATTTTAGTTCTCTATATAATCATATATATATATTTTTTTGGATAATTTTATTATCTTTAAATAAATTTTTTAGAAATATTTTAATTAAGTTACTAAATGCATTCATTTGTTATAGCTATTATATGATTATGTTATATACATGTTATGAAATTATTTTATTACATCTATTTCATTCCTTGAAGTGAATGAAACATTATAGAATCATGGCCATAAAAATGGTATGTTCAAGAATTGATATTACTATTGTATGATTAATTTTCACCACCAGAAGTGGTTGATAAGTAAGAAAAACAATAGAAATGGTTAAGAAAATCATTTGAAAATGGATAACTTATTTCTGATATGGTATAAAAGTATATTAGTCATGTACCTATTGTACATAGGATTATACTATTAGATTTTATAAAATTTCTCATCTTAAAACAATGAAATATGTGTAGATGAATTTGTACATGCTTGAAAATGTACAACATGTAATTTTATTTAGTTGTTATTTTCAGTTCATACATAATATATCCAGAAGATATATATAGTAAGCATATTCAGAAGATATGTGGCTCATTTTAAAAAAAAAGTATAATATTACATATCGAAACTCTACATACACAAATTTAAAGTTGTGTACCAATATTTTTATAAAGGAAAGAAAAATACACGTTGTACTCTTTTTTCCTTAACTAAGATTTTTTCTCATTGAGTTTTCCTGTTAAGATTTTTAATGAGGCAACTTATAATGTGTATTAAAATGTTGTGTACTCTTTTTTTCTTTACTGGATTTTTATCCCATAGAATTTTTTTCAGTAAGGTTTTAATTAGGCACAATACGTATTAATGAACATTCAAGGAAAAGTATGTACTATAAATTTCATGATTATGAATGTTTATAACCTTTTTAAGATTGATAGCATGACTTATCAAATGGAAAAAAGGCAAAACAATTATTGCCCATATATGATATTTTATAATATTGTCAATGATTTTAAAAGTCCGTCAGAAGCGCGACAGATCTTTTAATGGGAAAGATATTAATTTTTGAAAGAAAATAAAATAAAAAATTTCTAAAGTGATACTCTTGAAGAGGTAAAAAGCAGCATAAATTAACAACTCCATATTTCTAGAAAATAACCCTAGAAGTGGTTTTTGTAATGATAAATTATATGAATTATGAAAATAGATGATAAATATTGTTGATAATGTTGATAATTATCGAATTACTCAATATTAGCTATTCGTGAAGTTAATTGAAAGCTCATGTGGTTAGAAGGCATAATTCAATGCAAGAAAGCAATGTGTAGATTATTGTTTAAAAACAACGACCAACAATATTGAAGTCTGAATAAATCACAAAGTTTTCTTTAGCAGCAAATCGGTTGATCTCTTCACCAAGATTCTACCGACTTTGATTTTTAGAAAGTATGTAAGTAGTATTGGGATGTTTCAGTTTAATAAAATGTTGTAATTATTGTATTTTTAAGGGAAAGTATATAGCCTATAAATATTGTACTATTTCTTTTTCGCTAAGTTTTTATCCAACAGAATTTTTCTTAGCAAGGTTTTAACGAGGCATATTTATAGTGCATAGTAATCCAAGAGGAAATATTGTGATAATTATGAAGTGTATGGATGACTATCAAACTCATCTCTCTCCATATTCTAGTAGAATTCTACTACTTCTATATTATACCTATAAATATCTCATTATGTTTATTCAGTATATATAATCAATATGAGAAAATTCTCTATTCATATTATATTTGTTTTTGCTTTAATTAGTTTTATAACATTAATAATATATATTATTGCATAAAAATCAATTTTTATAATCAATTTACATTTTTTAAAAGTGAAAAAGAACTAAATTTCTTATATTGATAATACATTATTAATAAGAACATAATGATAACTTTTAATTGGTAAGTTAAATGTTATTTTTCTCAACTATAATTCAAATCTGAACTTTCTGTTCAATATCAACCTTAATTCACTGCAAATAAAAATGAATAAAATATAGGCAGGGTAAAAATGAAATATTAAAAGAAAATTCAGCAGTCAAAAGCAGTGGTTCCTAAATATAAAGCGACACCCTGTTGCTGTGGTGTTCCAAAATGAATAACAGAGGAAACACACGCTAACTGACTCATCCCCACAAATGGAACTTTCTGCTCTTCTTAGATCTTTTCGAACAGTTCACTTTTTTAGATCCTGTCGATGCTAGACTCAATAATATAATATCATGTAAAAAATATAACTTTTATTTTATTTTATTTTTTTATATCAAATTGGATTAAGAGACTATTCAGAAATTATACATCAGAACTGTTAAATGTAATATAAAAAATAAGAATTTTTATTTCAATGGTCTGCGCGCATACACTGCATGTTGCATGTACAGCATAACTGTTAGGAGAGCTTAAGTTACTTAAGAGTCCAAGAAAAAAACAATCCGATACATTTTCCACAATAATAATTCTGACAGTCAAATTAATAAAAAAGATGATAAAAAAATACTCATAAATTTTGAGTATAAAGGTTTAGAAAGTTTACCTTCGGATAATGCTAAAAAGTCTTTCTAAATGATAATAACATTTAGGCATTTTGTGAACCCAAAAACAGGGAACATTTGTGCACCTGTTGCTTCTAAAGATTCAAAGTTCAACAAGTAAAATTTTATTTTTCTATGATAATTATATAAGTGAATACATATTCATTACGTTGGATATAATATATGCAGTTGAATAAATATAATATTTTTCATCCAACGGTCCGTGTTTGATTCATTAAATATAATTTTATTTTTCTATGATAATTATATAAGTGAATGCATATTCATTACGTTGGATATATGTATGCAGTTGAATAAATATAATATTTTTCATTCAACGGTCCGTGTTTGATCCATTAAATATATTCGACATAGAGAATGTCTTTCGAATTCGTTTGTTGATATTAACAACGAAAAAGGATGTACAATTTTCGAATGGATATCTTCTTTTGTCTTCCACAGGAAAACAGGCCTCAAAACGGTTCCATATCCCTTGTTTACAGGGAATGACCGTCTAAATTGTGCCACAAAAATATCAATGCTTTTATTAATATCAACAGTCTCACCGCACAACAACAATAATTAAAAACAAGCATTTAAGGATTTATATATAATTTCTACTAAAAACATGTTCATATATTTATTTATGGACCCAAAATAGAAAAATATTTCATATACAATTCAATTTCCATAAATTTGAAGATCAATTTCGTTTCCCCAACATGGGTTACGTATATTTTCCCCTACCGTAGGCAAACAAACTCTCTATTATAATATTTCAGATTTAAAATATTGTATAAGAATAAAGAAAAAAAAGAAAACATTACAAAAGAAAATAAAAAGAATTAATCAGCTGGGATTCTTACAGGCACAGATCAGTAGGGAGAAATTGAAGTCTGGATTGTCTTGTTTCTTCTCTTCAAGCCATAGCCTGCTATCCAATCCACTTCTTGGCCTGAACAAGAACACGCCATAACCAGAAACATCCTTAAAAAACCAGTCGTGTAAATCCCACATCATGTCTACTAATAATCCATCCAAAAAAATTGTCTGATTCCCTCTGAAATTCCATTTCAATCTCTTCACTTGGAAGATTGTCTTGTTATCAATTGTAACAGACAACATAGGATTCTTCAATCCATCTCCTTCTCCACTGAACTTAATCACTATATCATGAACAATCCCAGAATCAGAAAACTGAGCTCTTGTTGAATATACAGAATTGCCTGAAAATTGCTCGATCTTAGAAACCATTGATTGCTTTAAATTGGGTAACTTTGTTTTAACGCTTTTTATCCCTTCTTCTTCATCTTCTTCTTCTTTATCTATTTCTCCTATAATTAGTGCTGGCTCTGAGTCCACCAAAACGACGACGTAAAACCCGTTGACCGGCTCAGGTCCGGTGTCGTAATAAGCAGAAGAAAGATCCCAAAAGACTTCAATCTGGGAAAAGCAAGATTGGAATTTCTTGGAGCCTTTTGGTTTTCGAAGGAATTGGGAGTTTGAGGAAACGGAAGAATCACTGATATTGATAGCGAAAAGTTTGTTGCACCATGAAAGGGCGACGAATAGAATTTTCTGAGAAGAAAGTTTGATTTGATATATGGAAGTAACCACGTTAGGAATTGAAGGTGTTTGATTAGTAGAAATGTGTGGTTTATTTGAAGGACCTGAACAATATGAATCTGATACTTTAATGGCATGATCACTGTAACAAGTTGCTAAACTCCTCATTGCGGAGAAATATTTCTGATAATAAAAAGAAGAGAGATTAATAAGGTTGGCTATGGCAGAAGAAAATGGGTTAATGCAGAAGAAGAAGAAGAAGATTGAAGGTGACAAAAGGAGAGGAGTCTTGTTCTGTCTGAGTATCTCCCATGTGAAACTGTCCGATAACAGTAGAAAATAAATTAAGATTAAAAGAATAAAAAAATTAATAAAAGGAAGATTAAAATAAAATAAAATAGCAATCAATGACGATTCTTCTATTATAAATAAGCTTAAATTTCCTTTCTGTGGTTTTGTGCCAGTTCACACACAATAAATTACTGAGTATTTATTACATTAATTAATTAAACAATTAAGCAGTGTTTGACTTTACCATTATTTTTAAATTCGCAATATTATTTAATCAACTCACTTAGTACCTACAAACCATATAAAAAAAAATTAAAAAGAGATCGCTGAACTACTAAATATTATAATCTATCTTGCATGATCAGAAAATTAAAATATTTTTATGTAGGCGGAGATAAGGCCAAAATAAAAAGATTGACAGAAATATTTACTTAATTATAAATAGACTTTGGAAAGGAGGAGGATAATGAGTTGAAGGCGATGGCGATCAGTTGACGATTGTGAATTTCTGACCCACAAATTAAAGATGGACTTGAGATTCACCTACTACAACTAAAAACACAAAATTATTCAAGTTCTATAAATTCATCAAAATTTCATCTAAAATGAGTTTTTTTTTAATTAATATAAATATAATATTATTTCAGTAAGTCTATTTACGATAAACTCATTTATAGTCTCATTTCTTTATTGCAATAAATTGGTTTTTGCTGTCAACTTTCAGTTATAAATAAAAATCGAGTTTTATATTTTAAAGGCTTTTCAAATCTCAGTTGTTACGTGTACTTATGCCAACTTTATTGTAAAAAATGCTTGTTACAAAAACAGGGAAATGCCACATGTAATTGGCCAAAATTATGCATGGAAATTTTTGTATTTAGGGCGGGAGGTGAGTTTGTTGGTTGCTATTATTTAATTGGATGATCAATGGACCTGATGTTTGCTCCTAATTTCGGAAAGGAATCCCTTCCATCGGAAAGCGACTCATAAATTACTCTCTTTCATCCATAATAAGAGTCATTTTTTAAATTATTATTTATTCTGTTTTAAAATAGATGACGTTTAAATTTTTTTTATTTTATAATATATGACATTTTGATATAATCAAGATACATTAATTAATTTTTATTAATTATGTCCTTAATTGATTTTGAAAAAAGATAAAATTTTATTAGTGAATGCAATTAATATAGTAAGGATAACAAAATTTTTTAATAATAAAATAATTGTATTTTTTAATTATTATACATTTTTTTCAAATGTCATTTATTTTGAAATAGAGGAAATACAAAAGAATTATTTTAATTTTATAAAAAGATTATTATAATGGACTATAAGTCTATGATTCCTTCTTTTATATCAGCAGCAGTATTAAATTTTCTTCAAATTTTTTTCCATCTCATCATAAGGGTAAAATTTAAAAAAAATTAATTGCTATAGTTATTAAAGGGAAACAGTAATATTTTATATAATTAGACAACCTTGATAGGCAACTCAAGGGAAAAGATATCAATTAACATTATTAGATTTAAATTTGGGTAGAATTTAAGAGTTTATTCCAATTTGAGATGCCAAAATCTTCCGGTTCTACAGTTAAACAGATTGTAGAATTCATTCCTGTTCCAATAATTTCATGCTTATTATTATTTTTAAAATTGAAAGATAATAATTAAGGAGAGAATTATTTTATTGTGTCTTAGGTAGGAATATGATAATTACGTGGATGGAAGAGATTACAATTAGAATTTGATACATGGTTATACTAAAAAAAATAAAATAAATATTATTATGATCATTTTAAAAGTTATAATTATAAGGTATCGCATTAATTTAAAAATTAATATTATTCAGTATTTATGTAAATTGTTATTTTTAATTATTTTGAACCATTAAATTTAATGAGCACACGTATGGCTATTTCTTCGAGTTTGTTATTGATTTATTTTATGACCAATTTCATTCATGATATTTCTTAAAATATCATTGTTCAACACATGGGTAATGAAGACAACCTGCGGAATTGGAACAATGATGTAGAAGCCACTGCTACTCGATATTCTTACTCCATTGGATGCCCACAAAGCGCATGTTGTTACCTTGCCTAATTTTTTTATTAAATCTGTTTTTTCTCATAATAATATCGTCGTTGAAAAAAAGTTAAATAATTGATACTTCATCATCCAGTGTAATAAATCAAAATTTAACAAATATTAATGCCAGATTATCCACAAGACTTGAATAATTTGCTAACCTCATTATTTTACAGTTTTATCATGTGAGACTGCATACAATAATTAATATTATTATTGCAACATGTAAAAACATATCCAAATAAAATTAAATATTTCATGATTTGTATCTTTTGATTTGCTAGACAAAATGTACCCATTTTTGCAAGGATTAGCTTTTAATATATGTTGATATTTGGGAGGAAATTTCTTGTTTAGACTATATTAATGTATCCATATATTTCCACATGCAAAATTAATTTTTATTTTATAAATATGTAATTGGATTATAAAAAAGAACTAGAATTTGAGAAGGTGAATTTGCAAGGGGAAAGGAATAAAAGGCAAGAAAGTATAATACTTTTCTTTATTAAGGAATTTACCCTACAAACTTCAAAGCACATAAGGAATTCATTCTTTGCACAACTGTTAAGGCCTCTTATCTTTATTAGGGCAGCACCTGAATAACAACTCTCCAAGAATTTTCTAATTATTAATATCACCTTTTATTAGAAATATAAATTCGTAAATCTATTTATTACTTAATTCTTATTTTTAAGTAGTTTAATTACTTGACATATGATATAATGTCCAACTGTGATTTTTGGACCTCTAAGGTTTGATTAAGCGTTACTATTATTATTAATTCGCTTACAATAATATTTAGACGTTAAAAATATCAATGGTAAACCATTATTGACTTAATTCATTTAATACAAGATGATTTAGTCCTATAGAAACTCCCATTTTCACCAACTCTTTAAACCCTAAAATTCTCGAATTCAATTATTTCTCTTTTACTCAACAAATGCTGCCTTACACCGTAGGATTATTTATCGAATAAAATTCATCGGTGTTCTTTATCTTCATGTAACCATAATTACTAGACAAACATCAATATCGATTCTCACATTATTGTCACAAATGTTATAATGATATCAATTATGTCCTAAATGTTTTATTCCAATGCTTTAAGTGCATTAAAATGAAAGCGCTGTTCTACCAGTTATTTTCATCGTTTTAGACAGGACATTTCAACAAACACTTTAAGATAGACACATTGTCTTCATGTTTAAGTTGAATTGGAAAGAACAAAATATCTAATGGATAGAAATTTATAAATATCATATATTACTAATTTTATTAAAGCCAAAGTTGTGAATAAGTACAATTATTATTGATAATTGATAACACCAAAAAAATAAAAAATAAAGCCAACAGCTAGAGAAAGAAACCAAAGAAAAAGTCCATTAAAATCCTCCCAGTTGGAAAGAAAAACCCAATAATCAAGATTGTCTGATCGGACAGGATGTCTCACTGACAGGCCCGAAAACGTCTGATACACATCGCTGTCCAATCACCGCTGCCTACAGAAATAGGTCATGCCTACCGCAGAGTAGGGATACTGTTGTACATAATGCTCCAAGCTTTCCTGGAACTATAAATAACAGGTTCTCCTCTAAGAAAGGCATTCACTCTTTTTCTCTCTCCTTATAAATTAATATCTCACTAGCCTCTTTTCTATTTCGATAGCTAACTTGGGCGTTGGAGTGTTGAAGTTCGGAACCACCGGGCTAAACGTCTTTTGCAGGTTTCGCATACGAAGATCCGATCGGGGGCCAATCCTTTATTTCTCAAACCTATCTTCTGCCTGCTACGAGATAGAGACACTCATCTATATGATAATCTGTGACTTATTATTTGGTACTTTCGTTGAGAGTCGACGGCTGATTAGAAAGGCCCAGACTCGCGACTTGCAAGTAACATACAGACTTACCACCACGCTGCAAGGATGCAAGATTTTCATGAAAGTCCTTGAGACTACATGAGAAATCATCAAATGGCAAGTGCGAAACGCCACAAGGAGAAGAAGATGCGCAAACTCCGTGAAGGTCCCCAAGAATACATAGAATTTTAGATAAGTAAGAATGAAGTTCTAAGGCTAAAAGAAAGCGAAAAACCAAGCGTTAAGGCTAAAAGGAAGCGAAATATCCCTCATTCAGTCTAACACGCAAAGAAAACGCGGGACTCTCCGAAGCAGCGTATTGGAAAACATTTTGGGAAGAGAAAAATGGTTGTCCCCCTCTATGTCTCTAGGCTAATCGGTACAGCCCGATGCCAGAGCTAAAAGACTGCATTGGGAATATCTTTCCTTCCACAAGCTCAACCAGTATAAAAGGTACTAAAAAAAGAAAGTTGGACTGGAGAAGGAAGATCTCGAAGGAAAAGTAGTAACGGCGTCATGCCCCTGTGCATGAAGACAACTGGAGGAGAGCTGGCTAAGAAAAGGAGAAAAAGACGCTCCCCTTCGACGGTCTAGGAAAGGGTAAAATAAGACCTAAATAAGTCATACAGAAAAAGCTGTTAAGAAGAAAAAGGCTCTAAAAACACATTTCCTTTCCAAAAAAAAGAATGTAAGGACGACAGAATCATGCTAAGGATTGACGAAAATATGTGCTATCCCGATCGAAAGATCGACGAAAATATGTGATATTCCGATCAAAAGATCGATGAAAATATGTGCTATCCCGATCGAAAGATCGACAAAAATATGTGATATCCCGATCAAAAGATCGATGAAAACATGGGCTATTTCGATCGAAAGATCGACGAAAGTGTAGGCCGTTCTGATCGAAAGATCGATAAAATCATCGTTACGCATTAATGTAACAAGTCAAAAATAACAAAATAGCTTGTTCTGTAAAAAGAGTCACATTTACCTGAAATGAAAAGCAACCGTAGCAAAAAGGTTTTTTTTTTCCATGAAGGAATTTGAGCCATATTCAAGAAGTATTTTTAGAAGGACGCCTCCGTCCCAAGTCAAAACCTGAAAAGGAAGAACAAAGAGCAAAAGACAGAGGAGGACTAGAATTCGAAGGAAAAGCCTAAAAAGATAAGCAAGTTTCATTTTTTATGCTTCCGAAGGAAACTTTCCCATTACGCAGTTTATTGCATACTTGTTGTTTTAAAAAAAATTAACAGATAAGTAAACAAAGATGAAAGAGGCTAAAACAGTCAAGTAATCGAACAGTCAAGATGCCACCCTCTCCTCCTTTTCCTCAAAACAAAGGATCAATCGGCACGCACATTGCCGACCTGATCCATTGGCAATAGAACTGAAGCCATCCCACTAGTCTCTTCATGACGGCCAATAGAGAGTAAAAGTAGATTGCCATAAAATAAAATGTCCAATATCTTCGGTCGGAGAATGAATATCTTCGGTCGGAGAATGAAGAGACTTCTCCAATAAAAACCCAATCATGGCCACCGTCCAGGAGAGAATCTAGACTATGGAGCTTGTTTAAAGACGAGGAAAGAAGGCGACAAGCCATTCGGGATGATGCAACGCCTTTGTAAAAAGATAAGTGCTATTTGGTCGTTATTATTTTGGTATAAAGTTATCATCTCCTTACTAGTTTTAGCAATTCCCTTTTATTGCCGCTATAAAATGCCAATACAAATTAAAAAAAAAAAGAAGAATGGAAAAGAATAGATATGTTACGGTAAAGAAATTATATTCATTCAAAAGTACAAAGTACATAGATAATACTCTTCCTATAATTTACATAAATAGCATTATTGTCAATCGAGTTCCATTCTTCTTGTCTGGAAAGGTGCACGGCTGAAGCCTCCTACTTTTCCTCCCACAAAATAAAAAATAAAGGCCAAAGAAAGGAAAAGAAAGGGCAGAAGAAAAAAGAGGAGAAGAAGAGAAGAAGGAGGCTAATTACAAAAGAGAAAAAACAAAAAGGAGAGACAACAAGGAGAAAGGAGGACAAGAGCTTTGTCGTCGCCTCGACCACTGCCTCCGCAACGAGACCACCTCTCATAATAGTTTCCTGACAATAGAGCAGCACCAAGATAAATGAAAAGGAAAGTACATATACGTATCCACAACCATGATCAGGTGAAAGCCTGAGCCAAGAAATAAGAGCCATCGGGGCAGCAGATCGTAGACTTGCTAACACAAGCCACATCCAGACAAGACAAGGGGTTCTTTCTTCATTCATCTTCCTAAAATGGTAGACTAGACAATAACACATAGAAAGGCCTCATAGTTAAACTCAATAGCCAAGAAGCAATAGACATAAAAAAGCAAAATTATAAGAGGAACCAAAATGAGATATCATAAAAAAAGAACGGAAAGAAACCCTTTTTATAGGCAACTCCAAATTTCTTATAAAGGCATTAATGAGGATGTCATGCATTAGGAACTCATTAATGCACGTTCAGAAACTGAAGCGTCAAAAGAAGAAAATCAACCGTCAAAATGTGAGAAACGAAGCGACCGCCATTAAAACAGAGAAATAAAACGACACCTGACAAATGACCTTGGGATGACTAATCGACCACGTAAGATTTTCCCAGATGAAACAAAAAAAAGGACGACGAGTCGATCGACATGCATAATCGAAATTCCATTAGTCGCAATCACACTTCTCAAAAGGCATGTGCCAAGTAAATGCGAGACAGACAACGATCCCGTCAGGTAACTCTGCCTACCCCTTAAACTATTGTTGTTTACAAATCTATACCTACAACGGATACAAGAAGAACAGTCAAAAGAATATATCAAAAAAGCTAGGGCTCTTAACCCATTAGTCGTCGAGTCCCCTGAGGAAGGAAAAGATGTATTGACTGAAGTCCAAAGGGCCATTAGCAAAGTAAAATCAATAAAGCCTCCTAAACAGGTTAGAAAGCAAAAATATAAAATTTATGATAAATAAAAGGCATTTCGCAAAATTAGTTTCAGCCCAAGGCTGATATTTCTGTAATTTGGATCGATGAATCATTCCGATCAATGTCTCAAAAATACCTCTCAAGGCTAATTAATTTCAACTCAAGGCTAATGTTTCTATAATTCCGATCGATTTCTCAAAAATATCTCTCAAGGCTAATTAATTTCAGCCTAAGGCTGATGTTTCTGTAATTTCGATCAATGTCTCAAAAATGCCTATCAAGTCTAATTAATTCTAGCCCAAGGCTTATGTTTCTATAACTTCGATCGATGAACCATTCCGATCGATATCTCAAAAATGCCTCTCAAGGGTAATTAATTCCAACACAAGGCTAATGTTTCTATAATTTCGATCGATGTCTCAAAAACGCCTCTCAAGGCTAATTAATTCTAGTCCAAGGATGATGTTTCTGTAATTTCGATCGATAAACCATTCCAATCGATGTCTCAAAAATATCTCTCAAGGCTGATATTTCTATAAACCCGATCGATGAACCGTTCACACCAACGTCTCGAGTACAGCTTTACAAAATTAATCCCAGCCTTTTAAGGCGAATGTTTCTTCAATGCTCGATCCACCATGGCTTGCACCTCATTAGTCTTTAGGGTAAGCACGACCTCTTGCAACCGACAAGCCACCTTGACTGACTCACTTGACATTTGAAGTCAAGACATAAGGAATACCGACAACAACAAATCCAACAAGCGATCTGGTTACAAAACTGCTACTTCAATTTCTCATCGAATTATTCGGAGGGAGACATGTGATAACATCAAAAAAAAAATAAAGCTTACAACCCAAAATCACAGGAAGAAGTCCAAGAAAAAATCCATTAAAATCCCCCCAGTTGGAAAGAAAAACCCAATAATCGAGGTTGTCCCATCGGACATAACGTCTTATTGACAGGCCCAAAAACGTCTGATATATGTCGCTGTCCAAATATCACTGATTACAGAAATAGGCCATGCCTGCTGCAGAGTAAGAATACTGTTGCGCACTCTGCTTCAAGCTCTCTCAAAATTATAAATAATAGGTTCTCTTTTAAAAAAAGTATTCACTCTTTTTCTCTCTCCTTGTAAATTAATATTTCACTAGCCTCTTTTCTATCCCGATAGTTAACTTGAATATCGAAGTGCTGAAGCCCAAAATCATCAGACTAAGCATATCTTGTAGATTTTACATACGAAAATTCGATCGATATCAATCCCTTATTTTTCAAACTTATCTTCCCGCCACGAGACAAAGACACCCATCAATAAGATAATCTGTTACTTATCAATAGTAAATGTTCTTTTTTATTTCACTTATTTCAATTGTTTCTTACAAATTCGAACTCCGAATCGAAAATCCCACCAGTCTTAAAATGGCTACTTAATCTGTCAGACTTGACCTAAAAGCGAAAAAAATAAAAATCATTACTTCTCTCGCAAGTTCAATTTTCTTTTCTTTTCATTCTTTTTTTTTTTTAAAAAAAAATCCTGTCCCTTTACGGGAAAAACTTGATTCTGTGTCAGTGGAAGAGGCTGAAATAATTTTTCTCTCGATTATATATTATGATATAGTACTATTTATATCAATTCTCAGTTGGCCCCAGCACTGTATTATTTTGAAGTTCCATGATTCCTTCCACACTTTTCAGATTCAGGACATCATTTTGAATAGACTAAGTTCCATATGTGAGTAAAAATATTATTATTAATGGTTTAAAAAAATGTTATTATCAATAAGTTATCATCTCTATTTAATTTCAACACAGAAAGGGAAAAAAGAAAAAGCAAGCAGTTATTATCTAAACATCTTCAGCTAATAAGGATGCCAAATCAAAGAAAGTGTACAGATTAATTGAACTAAGAAATGATTAAAAAATTATCTCCACGATATTGGGTATAAAGAGGTCTTGAGATTCAGGTGAAGTCACTAATGGGGATAAAAAATTTAACAATCAAATTCTTCGATGTACTTATGTTATTCTTATAATTATGATTGATTAATTAGTCTTCTGAAATATTATGCTTGATTAATTAATGACATAATTAACTAGTTGAAAAATCAAGGGATCACTTGTGATTCAAGAGATTGAAGCACATGAATGCTTCTTAGGTCAATAGAATTCAAACATCTACTCAACCTTTTTGAAAAAAAAAAAAAAGGGAAAATCAGTTGATGCGAGCCAAAGAAAAAGAGATGGGTGGATTGCCAGAGTTATGCTACAGTTTTATTCGTGCATAGACAAAGTAGGCAGTTGGCTAAACTACCGTTCCCATACTTCTATTACTTAAAAATTAATAAGGAATTCATTATTGAGCGTTTGATATTTGAGTCAGAGATTATCAAGTACTAATACAGATGAACATTACTATCAAGCAGATGTTAATTGATAATAAAAGTTAGGGCCAATAGGCGTCCACAAATCTAATTAATATGTTAGGATATATAAAAGTTTTTGCATGCATTGTCATGTCAAATCTTACATGTTAGGTCTGACTGATTCTATTTAATGAGTAGGTGCATTGTCATGTAAAATAATTGATGCTTATTTTATAAATACGAAACTAACCGTCAAAACATTGTTATGGTTACAAGGATAACAAGTAATTGACTCAGTTCGTGAAAATATATACATGCTCAGGTAAGATTTTAAATTTTGATAACCGAAATGGTAAGACTGTACAAAAGAATACATGCTACATGTAGTGACCAAGCCAGAAATTATAATTAAGAGGAATAAAAAATCAAGAATAGCCAAACTTGTAAACAAAATTATAAAATAAGTCTCAATCCAATTGTTAGAATATTCTTAAAGTAAGGTTAATTGAGGACAAAACTACAAATCAAGCAAAAATATCCACATTAAAAGATGACCATAAAGTATTATACGGAAAGTCATGATCATAAAATATTATGCAAGGTACAAAATATATATTATTTATATAACAACCCAATGAAATCAAAAAAGCAATTATTAATAGTGTATAATTTATTTATTAGTCACATATTTTTTATTTGTTTATTTAGTTTTGTTGTTTTAGTATAAACAGTAAGTTGTTTTATTAGTTTTGTTAAATTTGTTATTTTATTGTAAACAGCTTGTTGTTTTAGTATTAAAAACAGGTTGTATTCTTCTTTTAAATATATGAAAAATATAACAAGCAATGTTTTTTTTTCATATATATAAAAGAAAAATACAGCTTGCCTTTTATACTAAAACAACAAGTTGTTTATACTAAAATAATAAAGCTAATAAAACTAATAAAACAGCTAGCTATTTATATTAAAATAACAAAACTAACTAAACAAATGAAAAATATGTGACTAATAAATAAACTATACAGATACAACAATCCAATGAAACTAAAATAAAAAATACTATCAAAAACCAAGGAATAGAGCCTCAAATACAAAGGAAAAATAAAACTTTTACTACACACTTTGAATTTTAAACTAGTATAACTATAATAAATCAATTATCAAACAGTTAAGAGTATAAAAAATTAAAACGAAATCAAGAAGAACAGATTTTAAACAAAAATCTAAAATTATAAAAACTAAATTACTAAAATTTAAGAGATATAAGAGATATAAAAATAAAAATAAAAATTATAAAATTAAATTAAAGAAAAAATTTTGCAATAGTATTAATTTCTTCTCAAATTTACCTAATTTTTCTTTAAAATTTTGAAGAGATAAGAATAAAATTTTGTATTTTTAGTTTCAATAGAAGTGAGAATATAAAATGGTTAATTAATTAAAAATTTAAAAAATAAATTAAGGAGAGATAGATAAAAATAAAATTTTATGAGGATAAAATAATCTATTTAATATATATATATATATATAATTAATTGTTTTTTAAAAATTAAGGGAAACAATTGCCTTTTTTTCCTTTCAAGTGGCGTCGCCACTGTCTATAATCAAGGGGGATAAAACAAACTAGACTAAAAATTGACCGAGCACGTGTCACCTATGTCTTCTACATGCAATAGCCTGTAGGCCTTGGTCCATTTCACTTTGAGAAGATTCCTCCTTATCTTGAAATTCTTGTGGCATTTTAATTTACAAAATCAAAAAATCTGCACGAGAATCGGCAGTTAAAAATAGTGGCAACTTGCAATTTTGTGCCCATATGCACCATTCATACATCATTCTTCAAAAAATCCAACCAACTCATTGTAACATACTAACACATCATTCAGAAGTTAATAATGTATCTGAAGCTCTACATCCTGCACAATTTTGCAAAAACTTTCAGCGAGCATAAATTTCGCAGCAACCAAACATCCATGTCAAAATTCAAATGATGTGCTGTAAAAATTGAACTGCAATTGAACAGATAACGAACTGCAATGATGTGCTGTCAAATTTCCCAGCATAAATTTCTCGAAACGGATAACAAACTGCAATTGAACTTAGATCATAATTAAAGATAATCAATTATTGCCTCCAGAAATTTGGTGTAAAAATGAAATTTGTTCTATTCAGATACATCATTAGCTCAAACTTTGCACATCATGGACACCAAGCCTAACTTTTCTTTTTTTGGATAAAATAAAACAAAAATCCTAAAATCGTGCTTCATAATAAATGCTATTTTCACTCAAATTCAAGTTATTCAAAAGCACACGAGAAACAGAAATCTCACTGCAGGAATTGCATTTACTTGGTATTTCTAAAGCCAAGCAAACTCAACCTAAAACATTATCAGCCACTAAAGATTATAAAAACAACAAACTTAAGGAGCTAAAACTGAAAAATCCAGCGAATTAGATAGAGAAAAAAGCGAAACAAAACAGACAATAAGCTCAAATTAGAGAGTATATAAAAGCTTTAACTTAGAATCATTGCGAGTCGAATGCCATGGCCTGGATATGTAGTTAATGAACAGAACAAACACTTCCCCGGTCTCATCTTATTCGAATCCCCTATAAAATAAATTTCAAAAGAAAAAAAATTCAAACACCGAAAATTGCAAAACCGAATCGTGTAAGATAGATGAGACAGTCTTACAGTTAAGAAAATTTTAAACAAGATAAGGCCATAACCAGAGGAAAATGATGGCCATCCTCGGCGCCGTAAATGCGGGCCTAACTTCAGGTCGCGGCGGAGCTCCCGGCGGGAGTGAACCGTGTTCTTTAATTAGGAACAGGGCTTAGCGGCTTAGCGGAGGGCATAAGCTGCAGAACAAAGACGTTGAGTTATATGGGCTGAACATAAGCTGGGCCTGATTGAAGAAGTCGGTTTTGTTATTCGGCTATCGAGCCTTTACTTTTCGAAGATAATATTTTTATAAATGTTATATTTTAATATTTACATATCTTATCAGCTCTGAATTATTTTAATTATTTAATTTTATTTTTACTGGAATAGCCTTCACAGGTTAGTAGGTAACTATAGTTTTGTATTTTCAGATTTGAAAAATTTATAGCTCATTAATGTTTTAAATGTTAATTGAGAATTGTATAATCTTAACTCAATGAAAAGGTAAAGTATAAACATTTTTTCTTGCAATCTAGATTGATTTAAAAATTATATCAAACTGCAAAAGTATTCTACTTTAAATTGATTTATAAATCAAAAAAAAAATATATGATATTAATATTTAAAATTAAAAAAAAAAGAAGTAACAATCTTCTAATTTATAAACATAAATCTTGAAACCCTAATTTATCATCTGTTTTTTCATTGAAGCGAGGAGTTTGAACATTGAATCTGGTGGAATTGCTTCCAGTTGACTGGAGCAAGTAGTGAATTAATAATATCCCTCGATCTTGCAATCTCCGGGAAACTTCAACGGTCAAGATCACGCCGGTTTGAAACCAAGTAACTAAAACAAGGCAGAAGGAGTGGATAAGAAATTATGAGTTGATGTGACGAGTAACCAGTCTGCCTTGTTGTGACCGTTATTGTGAATGTGAATAAATGTAAACATAATCCAACTGCTGATCACCAGAACACACACAGCACCAAGAACTCAAAGACTTTCCATTTTGCAGATTTTAAGGATGAATTATATATATTTTTTTTGTCTTCAGATTCCATCTCGTAATAATCCATGATTAATTACCAGATGTTTCATTAAGTCGTGTTTATATATATATGAGAATATATTAAAAGTTAATAGGATTCTTAATGCTGCTATGCTTTGGAGTCCTAAATCTTATAACTCTCGTACAATTTTAAGTACGTGATTGAACGTAGTAATAACAACAACAATAATAATAATTCATGTTATTTTGCAATCTCAAAAAAAAAAAAAAAGTTGTCACGTGTGGCACGCGAAAATATCTAGAAGTAAATACTGTACAGACAGATATATAACAAATAAATAAACTCTGGATCAACTTGTCTCCATCACCAAAAAAAACAAAAATTTAGCCATGATCTTCCTTTCTTTAAATTAGTGGTCAAACCCTACCCCCACCAATCACTTTTTCTTTGATGTCATTCCTTACGTCATTATCTACTACCCACCATCTCAATGGATCTAAAGCTAGCCGACCCGAGATCCTTATACGGGCCGGGTGATAACTCATTTTCTTCCTCCACCCCTCTTCTGCTCTTCCATCTCCTATAACTTCCAAATCCGATTGCTCCAATCAGAGCTATGATGACCCCACTCAATATCCCTACACCAATCCCAACATTTTTCTCAGATTTCTTCCCTGAGCTTTTTCTCACCTTAAAATACCCTACCTTAGTCTCATCATCCACAGCCAATAGTGTCCGTATCGGGTAATCCAAGAAATAACAAAACCCGGTTCCGTTATTGTAAACAGTACCCCAACAGCTACAATTGCTTTGGCATAATCCCTCGCATTCTTCCAAATACGACACTGTTTTATAGCCCATTAGCTCTTTAAACGGCAACTCCACTCCCTCCTTCCTCAAAACCCAAAAGTCATTGTCGTTTTGGGTGTTAGCTTCTACGTTGCTGCAAAAGTCACCGGACTGGACAGCCATGCACTCACCGGAGCGATACTCCGTTCGATTATCCAAACACGTACAACCCGACCTGTATTTGCACAAACCATAGGAACCACACGGATCGGGTAACTGGCACATATCGGATATTGCCTGATAATCCACTACCCAATTGGATCCATTCCACAAATACCCTTTAAGATTCCCGTCGCCTTCCAGCCGGAGTAAGAGGAAGCGGTTGATTGGACGGTTGTAGCTACTAAATGCTTGGATATCCACCGGAGCTTCTTGGGCTTGATACATACCCAAGAACCCATTGGATTCGACCCGGGCAAGAAGCGGGCCTTTACCTTCAACTATAACTGCCCTAGCTTCAAGAGGGTTATGTTTCCAGTACATTTGGTCTCCATTTTCTTCCTTAAAATTAGCATATAAAGCCATGAAATCATCCCCCAAGCGAAGAGAATAAAGTCCATTCGATGAAACTAGAGACATGTTAGAAGTGAGATTCTGGTTCTCCACAAGGGTATTTCTGGGAAAATCGAAACTTTGCCATACTACAGAAGGAGAAGATTCAAGCTTTATTATTTGTAAATTAGAGTTGTTGAGAAGAACAACCTTGTCACCTTGAGTTTCAGTTGACCAGAGTAACCCTGAGTGTGGATCCGAAATTACAAGACTGCCATTGAAGAAAAGCTGGGTCTTGTCTGACCAGCGAGCTAAGTTTGTTGAGTTAACCTGCCAGAGCGGCTCAAGAGAAGGGAGATGAATAACTGTGAGAGCGAGTTGGACCTGGTTAACTCGGAGAAAACCTAAAGAAAAATTGCCTGTTGAATCGTTTAACAGAGATTGAAACGCTGATAGTGATGGACTTGGTGTGGCTTTGAATCCTTTAACCAGCTCCTGAGTGGGTGCTGCCTTAACATAGTGCCATGCGGACGTGAAGAGAACAAAGAATATACAAAACCGGAGCTGAGTCGCTCGTGAACGATTCACTGAGTTGATGGTGGCGTTCATTATAGAAGAGAGTGGAGAGATAATGCAAGAAAGAGAGTGTTCTTAAAAGCAGATTGGAACTGTTAATATAACATACCTTCCAGTAATGATTAAATTTTTTTAAATTTAATTCCTTTGAGATTTTGCAATTGGCAACTAGTATACAGAATTATTTGATTTTAATATCAAAAGATTGTTATACAAAAAAAAAAAAGAAAAAAGAAGCAACTTTTATTAAGATATTAATAACGCTGTTTTACCAAAAAAGAAATTACATATATTTTTCTTAATTAATGTAACAGATGGAGAGAAAACAAATAAAATATATGAACATAATTAAGAAATGTATTTTTTACTACAAGCTGTTACAAACAACTCGAATAACATTTATTCATATGAACGAACAATTCTAAATATGTTGGCTTAGGTTAGGTTAACCATGAATGACGATATGGTAAAAAAATAAAAATAGATATATTAGCAATTCGGTCATGGATGATCAAATTTGATATATATATATAGAGAGAGTCAACAATAAAATGGAGCTAAGTCTTTTCAGAATAAAGAGGGCATGTCGCTGGTTAGATATTCCATTACTGGTAGTGCAACTTGAAGCAATAATTAATAAAGAACAATGAAGTCAAAATAGATGGACAGATTGAAGGCGTGAACGCAATGAAGGGAGAGCCGTTCTGCCAGTTTTTGAATCAATTGAATTTGAGCATTAAAGAAGAAAGTTGAGTTACGAAGTGGAAGAAAGATCGGGCAACTCATGCTCCGATTTTCAATTTATGGAAATTTGCTGGTTTCTTTGGTTGACTTTCATAATTCAACAACCCTCAATTAATACCTGCCTCTTAGCTAACCATTCGTATATATATATCCCATGATCATATTTCTCTAATTTATTCTCACATGAAAATATTTGTCTAATTGCTTTCCATGGGTAAGATAAGAGTACATTTTCTCCCTAATCAAATGTCTAAGGTTTAAATTTTAGGTATACCATTTTTTTTTCACAATCAATAATTTAATATTTAATTATAATTTTAAATATCGTTACAAAAAAATAAAATTTAAAATTTATGCATTTTAATTTTCACACCAAATCAATTCTTAATAGTTACATTCATAGAATATTTTTAAATATTTAAAAAGTAATACTTTATATCTTTTTATGAGTCCATCTTACGTGAATTCAAATTAGTCAAATTAATAAATTTTGAATACGAGATCATTTAAATGGAAACTATTTATCTAATCAATTTAATAGAAATATGATTTATTTTATTAATTTATCAATACTCTTAATTAATTGTGAACTATAACAAAAATAAAAGAAAGTACTCTAGTATGTGAAAGCATATCTATGAAGTTCCACAATTTCCTTAGGATGTCAAACCCATGAACATCTTGAGAACATTTGTACCCAGCCAGATTCAATAAAAAAATATAAGATAAAGATTTGACAATATTAAATTTTCTACTTGATAATCCATAAGAACTAATGGAGAAAACAATGCAAAAAGAATTGGTCTGCGAAGCTTCCAAATAAGCAATGAAATTAAAATATGGCTGACATACTTGTCGTCTTTTTCTAAATTTCTAAATGCTGACATTATTACATTTCTTAAATAAAAATACTATGAATTTTAGTTTATAATTAATTGAGATTCAATTCAATTACCACACGGCACCTTAAAAAAAAAATCAAAAGGAAGACAAGCGTCCGTGAAGGTCTTCTATTCGTTCCATTTTATATATGTTATGGAAGCATTTATCAAAATTGAGATTTTCATACATTCTTAATAATCTAAAATTAGTCACCTATAATAGTTTATAATAGTGTTAGAAAAAACATAACAAGAGCAGTTAAAGCTTAAATTCTTAGGAAATCACCTATAATTTAAATTATCAAGAATTTATCTACTTCTTTAATTAAAATCAAAATTTGAATTTTATTCTCTTTATTTCAAATATATAATTATAAAAAATAAAAGTAAAAAGCTTAAATTCATAGTCTCAACCGTTAATAATCCGTAAATACCTGAAGATAGATATTAATTTGTCATCTAAACCAAGATTTCATGTCTCAATCACTTTTTTTTTTCCTTTAAAAATATAATATATAATTATAAGAATTAAATTCAAATTTCATTTTTAGTTCGTGCAATAGCCATAGATTTGAAGAAATGGTTAGATTTAAAATAAAAGCTGGGCTGGCAGTCTGCTTACTGGGCCACCTTCAAGTACTTTTATTAGATAGTAACGAATGAAAGGAATATCAGTTGGCCTCTAACTAGTTTGTCTTAATATGAATTTTAAACTTAATTAATATGTAATTTTAATTTAATTAAACTTAATTAACACTGTCACATATAATTTATTTTTGACGCATGATCAATCATGCATTTGATTTGAATTCTATTTTGGCTTGGATCGGCTGCCTATCTATTATTTATTGGTCTATCAATTTAGAAATGAAATAATATATTTATGAATATAATTTAATTGGTCTATCAATTTAGAAATGAAATAATATATTTTTTAGATCTCAACTTGATCGTGCTGTCTTCCAAATCATTTTATTTATCAAAGTTTAATTGGTCTATCCATTTAGAAATGAAATAATATATTTATGAATATAATTTAAGTAGGTAAGATCTAAAAAATAAAGATTTAGATTGAACCGATATTACTAAGCAATAAATTTGTTAGGTACTTCTATGTTTGCAATATAATATGACCTAATTAAAGAATAACAATGACAAATTGAGCTTAATTTGTTGCTAAATCTCCACAAATGGAAGATGATATGGTCATGTACGTCATCTATGGTATTATTGGAGCAACTCATTCTAACCTCAGCAACGCAATCCTTAAATCACTAACCCTCAAAATTTTGACACAAAACTGATCTTCCCAAAACACTTTCCACATGCATAAATTTATGTAGCTCGTAACCGAATTGTGTAATCGGCATTCCTAAGTTGGGATAGGGATTCAAGCTTGTACATGAGGTTAACATCATTCCTGAGTCAATAATTGACAGGCGTCACTAACTATTAATTAGTATTAATGGCTTGACTCTTAATACATCATGATCAAACACGGTATAAAAAATTTATTTCAGTTCAATAATTTTTCATTTTGAGCAAGTTGCCATTTAATTAGCGTCCTAATATTAGATTTAGTAGAATTATGATATTGTCAAAAAGCAGAAACTCCTTTAGGAGCATACAGGATTTTGCCAAAATAATTGAGAAAGTAGTTACTTAAGGATAATTGAGAACTAATGACGTCCAATCTCCTTAAAAGTTATACCATTTTTCTATTGATAAGATTCCTATCCCATCCCCTTAAATATGTATTGCCCCAATTTTTATTTCTCGAATAACCTCAAAAAAGAATATTGAATATTATTTATACCGGTTTCATGAACAAATTAATAGACCAAACTAATAGTAAATTATCATGTAAAAAAATTAAAAAAAAAATAATGAATAAATAGTTGCTAATTTTATATGTTAATATATATTATATAAAAAAAATTATGCACGAATATAGGCAAAAAGCATTCTAAAATTAAATTAGGTCTGCGGGGTTATAAGATGATGACTGAAAATAATTAAATTGGATTCAAAAGTAGACCAAAGTATGATTTAATTCCACTTTTTTCCTTTTATTTTTCCACTAAAATACACACTGGGGTTCCACCATATATGTCTTGATATGAGAAATTTCTGACCCGAAAACGATGCATATGACTGTGGGCATGAAATTATTCTATGATGTGTAATCTTGATTTTATTAATTGTCAATTAAACATTTTTCTTAAAAAAATCACGTCAATTAGTTAATGACTTTTTAGGTGTATCTTCAATTAATCATCCCTTATTTTTTATATTAAAACTTAAAAGAGACCGTCCAAGACTTCCAACCCAAAAAAACAAGAAAATAATAATAATAATTGACAAAGCAAAATTTGTCTTTATCTGAAATAAAAAAAAATTGGTGGCTGAAATATCCGATTGGATGACAGAACCTGCAAGATGAAGTGTCCGATCGGATCTGAACGTTAGCACTCCGAAACTTAAATTAGTAGCTTTTAAAGAGAGAATATTTAAAGAGAGTCTCAAATATTCAATACCTAAAGTCATTGTATTTTAAGTTATTTATAGGAGTTCTTTTGGGAGGGGTACTTGAGTACCTTGGGACGTGATAATTGACATTGGAGTAAGTATACGGCGATGTGACAAAGAGCAGCTCGAAGGTATGGACGCTTGCTTGTGACAGTGAACTAGACAGGACAAGGCATCCTATCAGTCCGATCAGACATCGCGCCTTTATGTCTTGTCTTCCAGCTCATGCTTTGTCCTTTTTATTGATGGACTTTGGGCCTTGCTGAGCATTGTTGGGCTGACCTAACTGGACCTTGGAGATGTCTTTTCCGTAGTTATCACTTGTCCTCTCTCTAAAGGGTCCGATCGGGTAATTTAAGTCTTTTGACGGGATTTTTGAATTTTCGAAAGGTGCCCATTTGAAGAGACGCGTCCGTTCATTTCATACAACTGTTTTGCATTTAATATTGCGCGTGTTTCTAGAATGGCGCTTCGCTCTTCGTAACCGCAGTAACAAATCGAGAACACGTGGCGTCCATCCCACGAGTAGGCATTTAAAGTATTTTAGAAGCTTTTTTACTATAAATAGGCAAGTTTGAGGCGATTTTCCTTCACTTTTCAGCGATCCTTAGCAAAACTCTGCTAAACTTTCTTTGTGAACTTGCTGTTTGAAAATCCTTGCAAAAAACTTCTTAAGAAAAACCCTTCAAATTTCGGAGATTCTCAGAATGCCTGCGAGATTAGCCAAGTAAGTAAACAATCTATACCTTTGATTTTCTTTTTCATTCGTCGCATATACTCTTTACTTTTTTTCCTCCACCAAAAATGACTTCAAGCAGTAGTCAGCCAATAGATAAAAGTTTTCTTGAGGATTACAAGAATCGGGAGCCTTTCGCTCATCCTTCGCGATTGACGAAAGAGAAAGTGACGAGAATTCCTTCTCAGTACTATTTTCCTGCTGAAATACAGTGATTGTCTGTCCGAATTTCATGACAGTGATAGAGGGACCTTTTGATCATGAAAAAAATAAATGGTTCATCTGCCATTTGTATAATTTAGATACATAAATGAGGCTACCCTTCGGTTCATTTGAAGTGACGATCGGATTGTATTAACATGTTGATTAAGATGAACCTAAATTTTTGCTTGAAATTAGGTTTTGAGTCGAGAGAATATCAAGTTCAAATAATATGAGTATTATCACTAACCATGAGTATGGTGTACTAACTTACAACTCAGCCACGTTAATGATGCAATATCATTTAAATTAATCAGTAAATGTTTAATTTTAATATGTAACAACGCATTAATTGATCTATCTATGAG
Organism: Excoecaria agallocha; assembly: GCA_037975025.1. Taxonomy (NCBI): domain Eukaryota; kingdom Viridiplantae; phylum Streptophyta; class Magnoliopsida; order Malpighiales; family Euphorbiaceae; genus Excoecaria; species Excoecaria agallocha. The sequence goes on along the minus strand of CM075806.1, from coordinate 2,370,509 downwards.
CGTAAAATCTCATGATTTGAAGTATATATGTTGCAGAAGCCAGAAATTATTTTCTAATTGAAAATGTAACTAACACATAATACGTGATATTCATATGGTTATTAAGAACCGGAAAATCATGAAAGAAACTCATTTTGACGTGGAGCTCACTAATTTAATTGCAAAAAAGAGTAATTCTTTTTTCAGCAAAACTGCTCAAGAGAGTAATTAAAATTTTAAATAGATATTTATAATTTTAAAATGAAAGAACTAAATGAAATTATTCGATATATCAAATGTACAAAATGTATCGAGGGGTGTTTAATTTAGCTTGTTTAAGATGACTAATAGTTTTCCTTTTTTTTTTTTTCTTTTTTTAACCAACCAACGGTTTAAAAGGTGTCTGATATTTTTCATTTAACTATCGTGGTTAATTTCTGTCTCATTCAACTACAGAAATATGCTTTATCTTAAAGCATCTAATTCGTTTGTATTTTTTTGTTTAAATTACAAACTTTTTTAATTATAAATTTTTAAATTAATAATTTTTTATAAATAATAATGATGATAATAATGATTAAATGTGTGTATATACAAATAATATATATATATACCAATAAATTAGTATATTTTTTAATGATAATTTAGTATATAATCAGTGATAAGAAGTAAATTTTTACAAACATTTATAATATTTTATATATCATTTATTAACAATCACTATCGACCATTATCTAATATGGATTAGAAAATTGAATATATTTTAAACATATACTATTAAATAAAAATAGATTAAAGATGTAAATTTATTTTTAATTTTTGATAAAAAAATGCAATTTTACATTATTATTTGAATTGGTGCAAAATCATCATTTATGTTTTAAAATTTAGAAAATTTTATTATTTTTTAATAATTAATTATTAAAAATGTTTTTTGATATATGGTACTCGAACAAACAAACGCATAACATTATCGTAACACTAGAAAAATAAATTTCTTTCAAGTTTAAAATATAACAAAGCACTAACTCAGGTATTAAAAATAAAATTATCTTTTATAAACAATAAAAATATAAAAATTTAACCGTTGATGCTCACTATTTTTTCCATTTTTTTTGTCACTTTTAAATAAAATTTAAATTTTATTTATCTGTTATTTTTAGATTTTTAATATAATTTAATTTATTTTTTTAATAAAATTAAAATCAATTAAATTTAATAATTTAATTTTAATTACGTAATTTAATATTAATTTTAAATTTATTTATTATTTTTTAATTTTAATAAAAATAATTAATAAAAAAGAATAAATGAAGTAATAAAATAAGCAATTGAGCAGCGCGTGGGAGTGATGTAAAGCCAAGTAAGGATGGAATATGGAGCCAATGGAAGACAGCTGTCGGCTATGTCAGTCCACAGGTTGACTAGTTGACTCATGCTACTAAATAACACACTTTTTTTTTTCTTTTTCCCGTGTGAACAGAATTACTTGTAATTAAAAACAAAATAAAATTTGCTTTTTGGAGTCCTTTTCTTTATTTCTGTTTTTTTTTAATATATATTTTCATGTGAGTTGCATTTGGACAGCTATTATTCATGTGATTGTGACAACCTTAATGCGCACAATTCCTATATCTTTAGGCTTTTCTGGTTTTATCCTATCCCTACTACATATCATATAATAATAATAATAATAATATGTTCTGTTTTTCAAACGCATAAAATTGATATTAAAACCAACCATAATGTATTAAGCGTCATTTTTAGAGTTTTTTTTTCCCCTTAAATATAGTTTTTCAAAATTTTAAGAAAAACTTAATATATTTTTCAGAATTTGAAAAAAAATTAATGCATTTTTTCTATTTTATTTTATCTCGATATTTTAAATATATTTATATATTTATTATTACTTTTTTTATATTAGGTAACGAAAAGACAATATAATCAATTATTAATATTTTTTTATAATATTAAGATATATTAATTATTTTCTTAATCCACATGTTAGGAGTTAAATTAATAAAATCTAATTGGACAAGATACCAAGTGGTCAGAAAGAAGAGCAGACATAATTTAGAAATAATTAGTAATGTAATTTAGTGAGTTGTAACTGATCCACAATTGCTACAGATACAGAGCCACCTAAAAACAAGCAGAAGAGGACCACAGTCTCCTCCTGTTTTTTATATAAATCCGCCTACCACCGCCGTTTGCCCACGTACAACCTCTTCTCTTTCTCTCTCTCTCTTTTATCAGACAAAACAAATCATGAAGAAGAGCTCTTCTTTGTATCTCATCATCTTTCTTCTCTCTGTTTCGCTTGTTTTTGTATCCTCTGCTCGTCGTCTCTCACCAATACAAGGTACCGTTAACCCTTTTTCTTGACTTCTTTGTTAGTGTATCTATAAATTTAACTTTGATCTAACAGTTTCTCATTTCTTCAGATGAGAAGAAGGTCCATGAGATTTCATCATCACAGATGAAAGAAGATTTCTCAACTGTATGAATTTTTTTTGGGGGTTCTGATTAATTGCAGTGTAATTATCTGATATTTGATTTATTATTATTATTAGTTTTTTTTTTTTAATTTGATTGTTAAATTTTGGCAGCTTATGGGATCAGAGGAATGTGAGGGGAAAGATGAAGAGTGCTTGAAGAGAAGGGAAGTAGCAGAAGCTCATCTGGATTATATTTACACTCAACACCATAAGAATCCTTAAGAGTTAAGACATATACATATATATATATATATATTGTCAATAATCCCAATATAAAAGAGATGTTCTTTCTGGACTTTCTTGAATTATTATGTTGGGGAAGAAGTAATTCCAATCTATATAACTGAGATATGTAAATCAAAACCATGTGAAAACTGTTACATCTTAGCTTGGGATGCCAATATAAGTTACATTTTATCTAATAGTTCATATTAGTTTACAATAATAAAAAAGAATTACAATACCAAGGAATCTTTCTCAAACATTTCTCATTAATAATTTTGGTACATAGTGAAAAAACAGTCTTTCTGCTTCAGAATAAAAGCATTTCAATTAAACTTGTATCGATTTCTTTTCTTAAATTGTACTGTCAACGGATACAAATTTCGTGAGACACAAGGAGAAAGAAATCCATGATGTTGTAATAATTAAAGAAGAAGAATATGTCCAAAAAAGAAGTAAAGAAGAAAAAAAGTTGAAAACGAAAAGACAAGAATAAAGGGGAGTGCTGCACATCCGAAGGGCCTAGCTACCACATCGAGAAGTGTCTTCGAGTCCCGATGACACGCAACTAAAAAATAGGGAAGCAGTTTGATTTTCATAGAAGTTGATGTTAACACAACGGGGCATTCTAGTTTGAAAGGAATGCGAGACTTGGCCACATATTTCTGTTAGAATATGATACTTAGCCGTCCACTTGTTCAAATGAGAGACAATAACAGTTTACGGATCTCCTCAAAAGTCATACTTTTATAATTCTTCGCTAAATTCAATAATTTTTTGTCTCTAAATTTAAGTCGTACTTTTATTTAATAGATCAAATTTAACATAGACCGAGTCAATGAATTATAGCATCATATCACTATCTCTCAACGGCAATGTTGTTAACACCGAACCCGATAGAGATAAATAATTCATGATTCGATCGATTATTTTTTAAAAAAAATAATATTATTTTTTAAATTTTATATAAATATTATAAAAAATATTACTACACAAAAAAATTAAAAATAATTAAAAAAATATATTTATCATCAAATATTAATAATAAAATAATATTTTCAATTAATTCAATATTTATAATAAAAATTTAAGATAAATATAGTAAAAAAATTTAAATATTCAAATAAATTCATCAAATAAAAATTATAATTTTTATTTTATTCATAAAAAATTCATCAAAATTACTTAAATTTTAATTATTTTATATTTATATTTATATTTTAATTTTTTTCAGTAAAAAATAATGTTATATAAATATTTTAGACAAAAATTAATTTTTCTAAATTCAAATCGGTCTAGTATAATTTTACCCAATTTTTTCCGATTTCAACCCAATTTTTATCTATTTAACCGATTTTCAACTGATTCAAAATGATTTTTTTTTAATTTGTAGTCAGTCCAGTTTTTTATATATTAAACTGATTAAATCAGCTGGCAATTTGCAGTTACACTGTTCTGACCGATCTATCCAATTTTAATAACATTGCTCATTGGATAACTCTTAGATACAATCTAATCTATATAAAATAGAAAATAAAAAGCTGCGATGTGAAGGCTTGCAGGACTTGCACATGCAACTCCACGTTCTTAAAATTAAAAGAAAACACAATAATTTATCGGTTTCACACTCGTATCAATCATCACAATCCAGAATTGCATTCAATTCGACCAACGTAGCACTACTTGACCTTCCCGCTTTCAATTACTGAAAACCATGTCATTTCACATTCAATATAAAACGTGAACAATCAACATTGATATTAGTTAATATTGACAGTTACAGATATTTTTTCGGCCTCATCAGCTAATAATCAGATGTCTTGCAGCCACAAATCAACTGACCAAAGGGCTTACTTTCGATTCCTGGCTTTGCCAATTAAGATAGATAAATTAAGACCACACAACTAATTAACTATGCCTGATGAAGGGCAAATGGACCGCTCATAGTTCAAACTGTTCAACGCTCATTCGCCAAAAACAGCACATAAACAGCTCAGTAAGAATAATGCTATTAAAGAAAAAGAAAAAAAGCATATTACGTTTTTATGTCATTTAACACTGCACTACATGGTCATTCCAGATGATATCCAAAATGGTAAAAAAGAGGAAGGTGGACAGAAATGAAAAGATAAAAATAAAACAGAACGAGGCAGCTTCATTTGGACTCTAGAGATAGAATACTCGCATGAAAATCGTGAACCTGAATGAGATGGGATCAAGGTTCTTTTTCCTTTGTGTTGCTGGCATCAAGTGCAGACCCGCTTCAGTAATTTAACAGGACAAAGAGGAAAGTTGAGTTATGTATTTCTATTGGACTATAAATCAAAGAAAAAAATCATAACAAAGGATAAAGAAAAGCGGGGAAATTACACGACACCTCTCGACACCATTCTGATGCACAACAAAAATTAGCGTCATAAGATCATTAACAAAATTTACCGTAGGGACAACCTGAAATTCCCGTCGACTTCTACCTTCCGGTCAGTCAGGGTGTCTCAATTTCCAAAGGCATCAACCATCATTGTCCTACCAAAAGAGTGAGATTCCATCATTTGTCATGCAAAAGAGAAAAAGAAAAAGAAATTAAAATGAAAGTGACAATTAAAAAAAAATTGAAATTACTTATGAGGTAGTAATATTGGTAAAATATTTGATTATAAAAAATACAGAAGCCTTCTTGCAGGAATAATTCCGACATAAAGTCTGACCAGATTAGATAAGTGTCGGAGATGAGATTCTTAAAAACAGTATCATCTATTCAAAAGGAATGCAACTGTTCTTGTGCAATTGCAAATTACTAAAGGTGGTAATAGGTGCACAGAAAAAAATTGACTTAACATGAATCTACAGGAAAAATAATACAACAAATCAAACTATTCTAAAAAAGGCTACTCAATCACATAAGCAGATCAGAAACTTCCTAAGGTATGCCCATTACCGAAAAATATAGTACTATTATCTAGCTAGTGAGCTGAGGAACAAAGCTTAAATCTAATCCTTCAATATTCCAGATATATTATATCTGCAAGGCCACGCATTTTAACATTAGAATACTCCCTAAAGATAAAGAGCCTTACCATTTCATTACCACTGGCCAGTCCCAGGTCATGAATTGAACTTTCTGATATACAATTCACATGCACAATGGGACCTTCAACATTCTGACACGTAGATCCTATGTCAACATCCTTTGTAGAGAGTCCCAAACGGACTGCTGCTTTGAACATCCATTTCTTCCTTTTCAGACTATAATAATCTTCAAAAAGCTCACCACACAAAACACACACACATTGATTTTCATCCGCTGGAACCATAGGTTCATCCTCATCCACTACAACAGAAGATTCTATATCAAATGGGAAGCCCCCCTTTCCAGCAACCCAGTCTTCTGAATCTGCATACCAACTCCTTGTACCCCTATTTGTACCATCTGGTTCTTGTTTCCTCCAAGCATGCAACTCCATGTGCCTATCAAGCCTTTCCTTAACCTTGAGTTTCAGGCCACAAATATTGCATTGGTGCAGAAGGTCATCAAACAATGCCTCTATCACAGGCGGATGTAATTCTCGGATTACATCTGACTTAAACTGCAACCCAATGAGACTTCTTATCTCTGCTGATGTGCTTGGTGACACGGCAACAGAGTTTTTAGAATCAACATTTGGCAAAAATACTTTGTCTGTGGTGGATGAATGGGAAATATCTGAAGAAACTTGCAGAGAGGAAGTTGGCTTGGAGCTTGAGTTGGCAACAACTGTCTTCTGCGTCTTCGATTCAACAGGTACCTGAGTTGGCAAAGGAGATGATGACTCTGATTTTGATGCTGATATCAAACCCTTGGCAACTAATGAGCTCAAAAGGTTTGATAAAGGATTTGAGGCCTTATCCACTGCATTCGATTGCACTGATGAAGGTGGAGGACCAGCAGGTAATGGTGGCTGCTCTTCTTTCTTCTGAGAACCGATTGATGAAGCTGATGTGTCATCTTCTGATACAGGTGATGATGCTGCTGCAACCCTATCCCCAGAAGATGTCACTTTCGGTGGTGGCCCACTTGGAAGAGGAGGCTGAGTGCTAGACTCTGATGGCATTTGTCCATCACCCAGCAAACTTTGACTGGGAAGCCCACTGGTGGTTATATTTGCTAGAATCCCACTTTTCATAACAGCAGCCAGCAAACTACTTGTGCTTGATTGCCCTGAGGTTTCTACAATAGATGGAGTTGAATGGTCAGGTGAAGAACTTGCTAATATTGATGGAATACCAATTTTGGAACTTGAAGTTTGGTAAGGCTTTTGAAGCTGTACAGAAGGTTCAGGCTGTTTAGATTCTGCTTGTTGTGGCTGAGAAAATAGATGTCTGCCTACTGCAAAAGCTTGTGGAGGAGATGCTGACAATGAAGAGTCCTCAGGCTGCTGTTTCTGCAAGTTACCTAACTGAATATTTGAATGCACCAAATTTCCTGTCAATTGATGAGCCTTATAATCAGGCCGAGGCTGTGATAATGATTGGGGGAATTCCTGCTCAGATGAATTCTGTAATTGCTGATTCGGATAACGTGCAGGAAATGAAGGTGTATGCAGTTGTTGGCGCATAGGTGACTGTCCGGTGGGTGATGCAACTCCTACAGATTGAAACCTTGGATGTCCCAAGGTTCCAGTAGACCCAGAGGATGCATTTGCCAAAAAGCCATGGCCTGTCCGAACAGTCATTCTAGATGAGGAACTAACACCCACGGGCAACCCACCAACAGTTGCAGAATAACCCTCTTTGTGACTAGTATTAATTGTCGAAGTGCCAGAAGTTATCAGCCCATCTGCTGAGTGCAACTCCTTCAATCGCCATGGGGAAGACAAATGTTGCCCAAAAGAAACCTGTTCTTTCTGTTCAACGGATACTGAATCAGAGGATGTTTCTTTATCAAACTTTGACACAACCTCATGTCCACTTTGAGATTTTCTGAGTTCATTCTCAAGCTCCTGCGCATGGAAAAAGGTAAGAGAAATTCATAATAGCATAAACTTGCATAGGTCCTGATTCAAAATTATCTTATCAATTGTGGAAAAAAAAAAGGCTTTCTGAGACAACACAAACATTACCGTATTAAAAGGGATTTGGTTCCATTCTGCCAGCAATATGAGTTCTCTAAATTTTGTTCAAGGAATAATCTACTTAAATTTAAGATGCTAATTTCCTATTCGAGAAATAAATTCCTTTACACATTGCAGAACTAGCAGTGTCATATAAATTGATTTGTGAAAATAGGAAACCCTGGTTAAGAACTTTAACAGTTGATTTTCTAAAAAGTTAGATAACACATGATAATATGAAAGATATTTTACCAAATCTTTGACACAGGAAAAAAACCTCATTTTAAAAAAAGAAACAAATTTTAAGTCCTGTAGTTCAACCACATATTAATTTTGTTTGTGCTGCATTGCATTTTCAGTTTTTATGCAAGAAACAAACCAAAGTCATAGGTAACAGACTCACAGTTTGGCTGATTGCAACTGTACGATCTAGTTTTAAAGACTATGATAAATAGGAAGCATCAAAGTATCACTTAATAACCCTGGGTTCTTAATCATTCAATCTTACCAATTTCTCCAAACCATCATGAGTCCAGCGTTCTTTCCTGGAGTTCATTGACAGATTTGCTGCATCCTGATCTGATAACCGAGAGTGCATATCCCACAAAAATTCTTCTTCCTCAGAGTTTTTCCAGCTAGCAGAAATCGCACTGTTGCTATTACTTACGGTGCTCTGTGTTGACTGTAGAAGCAAATCAACACTGCTAGACTTGGGTGTTGAATAATTTGGAACTCCATGCTTCATGCTGAAACCATTTCTTTGACCAGAAATTGGTTCTGCAACTCTGTTGCTAGCTCCGTACCAAGGTTTTTCAAGTCCCTGCTCAGCAACTCTCCCACCAGCTCTTCCAATTCCCAAGCCTGAGTTTCTTGAGATGTCAGAACTGTATTCAAGATCTCCATATACACCAGGGATTTTCTTCTCATGAACAGGTTCACTTAGAGTCTCTCTATGAGAACGTTGAATATTCTGAAAACAAACTATATCATAAGCTCAAAAGGATAGAAATGTAATAATGCAAATAGGAACCAAAAATCCCACATACATGTATTTTAAGAGGAGGATCCACCCAAGGGCATCCAGCCACAACACCAGCTCCTCGCTCTGGCCTTTCTACATCCTCAGTTGAGTTGACTATCGGAACAGTCAGGTCATTCACCGAACCTTTAGCCTTCATCATACATAAACAAAAAGAAAAAGACCATAAATAAAGATAAAAGTTTAGCAGCAGAAACACGGCCCTTCATTGATGAACAAGCATTGATCACTGACCCCGAATCTTAGTTAAAATTCTGAAACACAATCTACCACAGGTGACGGGTCCTAGTTTAATGACTTGTCACTACATTAGAGGGAATATTATGCTGGGTTACAGGACATTATTTCCTAGTTCCAAAAGTTGCCTGTCAATTTTAAGATCTGCGGACCACTGCATATACAGGGCAACTATATCCTTCGCAATTATTAAAGAACTTCTTTTGTGACTCTTAAGTAGAATTACCCCATCAGTTAAACAATATGTACCTTCTCTAGACACTAGAATTATATAGAAGGCATCACAAAGATTATTCTAGCCCCTCCAAAATTCAGAAGAATGCAATACCAAAAACTATGAAACAAGTACCCCGCTTGACTGCTGAAGTCGCTGAATTTCCAAATACTTTGGATTAACATGGATGCTATGTTGTGGCCTTCTCGACTGAGACTCTGGCCTTGACATTGCAGCACCAGAAGATGAACCATTCACTGCAGGTGTAAAGCCAAGTTCCTTCTCAATCATCTGAAGACACTGAGGAGGGAAGACTCCTTTCCATGTTCCAAAGAGATGCCGCATGCTTTGATGCACAGAAGGATCAACCTGCCCATAGGCCTTGCAGAATACCTATGTGCAAAATGAAAATGGCAATCAAATAATAATATATGGAAAGGTAGAAGATGATAGATGCATACTGGTTCATTCATGCGATTCAGGCTTCTACTGGGCTTTTACCTTCAACCCAAAGACAACTTAATATTTTAAATTAGACAGCAGTTCTCAATTCAAATACATCTGAACTCTATTAAAAATTATAAAATGAACTGTAAAAAGCAAAAAAACACATTACAAAAGACTCAACTATTTAATTCTTCTATCAAAAATTAAAAAAAAAAAACACTATTTAATTCTGAAAACTAAAATGCTCTGAACACAATAATGCTCAACTGTCCTTATATTGGTAGTGAATCCACATGAGACAGCAATAGCTATATGTATGTGATTTATATTGCTAATTGTGGTTGTTTAATCCCTATCACATAGCATTTCCAATTACCTCTAAAGATAAAGACTCTATCTAAGCACAAGATGTATCATCCAAAAGGATATGTCAACTAGTGATGCCAGAACAAAAAGCTAACCTCCGGTAGTTTGGCAGCAAAGTATTTTATGTAATCCCTCCCAATATTCTTTACAATGCTGTCTAAAAGATAAAGTGAGGGCAGCTTTTGATCGCTGGGAACCTGCAAGTTATTTTTATTATCAGAAACAACAGTGAGAGGAAAAGTTTCACCAAGTATGAGTTGCCTAAAAAAGCAAAAGCAGGAGAAAAAGAACTAGCTCTATTAGTTTATATATTCATGGCAAATCAGACAAAGTAACAAAAACTACAACCACAATTACCATTTTCAACATTTTTATTCTGGCAGCAAATTATTGAGAGTACATAGAATAATAGAAATGTCTTATTTCTCAAAAGAAATAGTCATAAGATGGAAAGAAGGTCTTGTGCAAATAGCACGGACAGTATGCCTGCAATTTTATTATTCAATAGCAAATGAGTGTCATGCACAACCCCTCTTAGAACTGATAAGTTAAATCAACGCATCCTTCAACTCCTTTGTCCCCTGTATCAAAATTCAGTTTTTTCTCACTCCTCGCAGCACTTCTAGCTAGAGAATATAATCACTAGTGCAGCACAAAAATTAAGCAGCCTTAACAACTGTTAGTATAAGAATCAAACCAAACGGAGCAAGGCAATAAAATAAATGTAAAGTCATCAAATAAGAATTAAATATGATACAGAGGAAATAAGTTATCTGAAAAAAGAGGATCTCATTCACCAAACATACACAACAAGGAGAACGCGTAATTTAAAATGCTATAATAAAGCTCACAATTGTTTCATTCAAGCAGACTAACATATCATGGCAAAATCTCTTAGCAAGTCAATTCAGAAACAGCTAAACCACAAGCCAGAGCACACTTATGAGATTGAAAAAAAAAGGAAAAAAAAATAAAATAAAAACAGAAACACTATTTACAGTCAATCTCTTAATGAGATCTGGTTTTCTTTGCTTGCAAACTTCAAAGAACCTGTATGGACTGCTTGATATCGAGCTGTTGGGCTAAATGGATCATCAGATCACCAGATTTAAAGGATATAACCAAAACTTCACAAATTTAATTTATTTGGTAATTAGTGGCTGGGGGCATGCAAACAATAAAGCCGGAACTGTTAGGTTCCGCAATAAACAAGAAAGGTCGGAATCCCATGTCATGTTGTTAACGCCCAAGATAATTTTTATAAACACCAAAACTGTAAAAGAAGAAGACATGTAAGAAGTGCTTAATCTCAAAAGTTATCATTAATCTGTATTTACACTCTTATATCAATACTATAGCACAAACAAGACTGTTAACACTTAACACCCTTTCTTTTGAACAACAGACCCATCCTATTTTACAGTTCAATTCAAGCAACAATCGGTCGCCATAACCAAAATAGAGTCAAAACTGGAGATCACCTCGAGAATGTTAGAACAGACAGTGGCTGAAATCGCCTTAGCTGCATGAAGACTTTCTCCCGCAATTATAGTCAAATTAGTGATTATCGGCTTCGAATTGAAAGTCAGCTCCGCCAAAGCTGTCTTGTACTGGCTCACAAGCTCATGATACTGTGGCGGCTGCGGCTGATAAGCACCCCCGCGGCTTGAATCGTTGCTCTCCGAGTCTCTATCGCTACTAACTCTATACCTCCCCGAAGGAGGTAGAGATTGAGCGGCAGCTAGTCTCTGAGGGAAAGGGCGGCCATTAGGGTTTGGTTGTTCATCAGCTAATCGTGGCTTCTTTAATCCTAGTTGCCTTGATCTGTCGAAGGCTCTGCGCGTACTCTCCATTTCCATTACCACACAACAATAACAAAATTCAAAACCCTAACCCTAATTTTCAATCCCAATTCACTCTTTATTACATGGCAATAATCAACAAAATTTTGGGGAAAATTATCAAATACAAAAATATGGATACAGAGATCTTCATCATTAGAATTTGGAAAAACTAAAAACAAAACCCTAGCCCTAAATTGTACAGATAGAAATTAAGATAAAACTAGAAGATGCTATAGTACATAGATGAAAGATTTATTAAAATAAAACCTGGAAAAAACAATTGAAAATTGAAAAGTGGAAGAATCAATACAACGATAACCAGAAAGAGAAGTGAGAGGGCAGAAAGAGTGAAGCTCGTATCCTGAACCGACGAGCGCCAAGCCAACTAGAAATGAAAAGAGACTTTAATCTATTTATATATATAATCTCCGAGCACACGATAAATTGGAACCCACAGAAAAATATCTACGGCCTACAGGCCAAAAAATTATCTAAATAAATGCTGTTAGGCTACTCTTTCTTTATATTTATGTGTTAATTACGTATAAAATTTAAATTTTATTTATCATTTTAAAATTTTTAATATAATTTAATTTATTTTTTAATAAAATTAAAATTAATTAAATTTAATAATTTAATTTTAATTACGTAATTTAATTTTATTTATTATTTTTTAATTTTATAAAAAATAATAAAAGTAACAGATAAAAAAAATGAAAGAGTAATATTTAGACTGAGTATAACTAATAGTTATTAACTATATCTAAATTGAAAATCAGACAGGATACATTTTGATTTGTTTAATTTGCTTTTTTTAATTTTTAATTTTTTTAATTTTAAATAGAATTAAAAAATAATTTATTTGGTTCCTAAAATTTAAATACCAAATATATCAAACCAACGGAATTATGGAAAATATATTTTATTTTATTTCTTATATTCATATTTTGCTTTTATTATACAAAATATATAAATAAATTTGGAAAACTACTTTTTCTTGTTTTTGGTTTAAAAAAAATCCTTTAATTTCATTATATAGCTTTTTTGCTTCTTAGTTAAACTTGCAGGGAGTTAACTTGAGATTTAGGTTAAAATTTCAATCATAATTTTTCAATTGTATTCCAAACCCGGCAGTGTATGTATATATAATTCTTTAAATTTATGTTTGATTATTAATTTAATTTTTTATTTTATATGTGATTTTGATTAATATTTATTAAGAATAAAATATGATGAATTTATGTCTATTATTTCTATTTTAGTTAATTTAGATGGTTTTGTTTAAGTGAAAACATGTTAATTTAATTTATAGACCCATAAAAATTTAAAACTCAATAAAAAAAAATCATAAATCTAAACCGATAGAACCAACTGTAATTCATTTGGTTTATTTAGTTTTGGTTCTATAAAATTCAATTTGTATTTTACTTTTTATTATTTATTTTGTTCGATTTTCGGTCTATTGGGTATAACAAAAGTATTGACATGAAAAAGTCATGAAGTTGTTATTACCACTTATAGATGGCAGGATACTATTAACTTATTATATGAAAATATTCACTACATAATTTAGATAAAAAATTTTCTGATACGGCAATATGATGGTGCGTATTTTTTTGTTAATTAGCTTTCTAAAAGTAGTACTATAGTGTTTGCTATTTAATCTAGCTTGTTAGAAATAAATTAATGCATTAGAATAAATTCAGTTATGTTCAAACTAATTTAATGGTGCTTTTGAAATAGTTATGATAATTACGAAAAAAACATTTCCAATGTCCAATCAGGTCGGCCCAACGCACTCAGCAGGGTCCAAAACCCATCAACAAAAAGGACAAAGCATAAATTGGAAAACAAAATATAAAAGCGCAGTATCCGATCGAACTGATGGGACGTCATATCTTGTCTAGTCCACTGACACAAACAAGTACCCATACCTTTCACCTGTTCTCTGTCACATTGCCACACACCTACTCCAATGCCAGTTATCGTGTCTCAAGGTACTCAAGTATCGCTCCCAAAGAATTTCTATAAATAACCTAAAATAAAATGGCTACAGGTATTGATTATCTGAGATTCTCTCTCTAAAAGCTATTAACTTAAGTTTTGGAGTGCTAACGTTCGGATCCGATCGGACACTCCTTGCAGATCTATTCAGCCGACCGGATTATCAGCTGTCGATTCTCCTTCTTACAGATAAAGACAAAATTTGCTTTATCAAGTTGAATTTTTAATTTAATGGGTTTTGTCAAATTAATTAAATATATATCCATTTTTTGAGAAAATGATTACACCGGGATTCAATATGTTTTAAAAAAGGGCTTCCTACACAAATACCATAAAAAAATAAAAATATTTCACGTTTGCCCTTGTTCCCTCTCATTTTCATAAATACTTTTTTTAAAACTTTTCTTTCATAAATATAATTTTTTTTATTTTCACTTTCATTTTTACCTTCTCCTTCTTCTACGTTATCTTCTATTCTACTTTGTCTTTGTTTTTTGCTATCGCCATTGCCATTAAAACTTATTAGGGACTTTTTTAAAAATGAGAATGATTTTTTGAATAATTGGCAAATGGGGGTGAAGGAGTCCATTTCTGCAACCATTTGTTGCGAAAATGAAATGGTGGGGCCCTGCGAAATAACCCAATGCATGAAATTCCACAGAGGTGGGACCCGCATTTTAATTCTGTAACATAGTATTGCGGAAATGGCAACACCTAAATCATGATTTATAATTTTTTTTATTTTTGAAATGTAGTTTTTTTTACAATAAAGATATAATATCTAGTTAAAACCATGATAAAAATAAATTAAATTTGAAAATTATCACATTTTCAATCTAGTTGTAGCTAAAATACCAATTACTAATTATTTAATTTCTTTATTTGTTGAGTATCAATTTCCAATAGAGAGAAAACTCGTAAGACCCTTTCAGGCATTAGTAATATATACTAAGTATATTAAGTATAATTAAGTACATAATAAAATATACTAAGTATAATTAATTATAAATCATGATTTAATATATATTACTAATGCCCGAAAGGGTCCTACAGATATTCTATCTATTGGAAATTGATACTTAACATAAAAAAATTAAATAATTAGTAATTGGTATTGTAGCTACAACTGGATTGAAAATGTGATAATTTTCAAATTTGATTTATTTTTATCATGATTGTAATTAAATATTATATTTTTATTGTAAAAAAAAATAATTACATTTCAAAAATAAAAATATATATATATAAATCATGATTTAAATGCTGTCATTTCCACAATACTCTGTTGCAGAATTAGAATACGGGCCCCACCTCTATGAAATTTCATACATTGGGTTACTTCGCTGGGTCCCACCATTCCATTTCCACAACAAATGGTTGCAAAAATGGACTCTTTCACCCCCATTTGTCAATTATTCAAAAAATCATCCCCATTTGTCAAATAACTTTTAAAATCACACCATTCTTAAAAAAATCCCAACTTGTTCACCATAGTTGCCCAAGGGTTATAAAGTACCACTGATCGATGAATAATTAAATAAAAATTAATTTTCATTCTTCTCTATTTCTTTTCTCTTCTCCACAAATTTCAAATTCAAAAATTCATTTCGATTTCTTTTGTTTGCATGGCAAGATATTGTGCCCATACTGTATTTTGTGTAATGCACAACAAAAGTTATAAATAAATTAGAATTGATTGTTATGTTGATTTTTGGATTGAAAAACCTGTGCTCAAAAATTCAATTTATAATTATGCATATCAAATGTTTGATAATATATCTAAATGAGAATTTACTTTTAATTTCAAGCTTTTCACTTCATTGCTTCATAGTAAATATTAGCATTTTTTGTGTTTGGATATGCCGTTAAGAGAAATCAAATTTAAAATCTTCCACTTTTTTTTATCAAGATTTGTCGGCGGTTAATAAAAAAGTTAATTAATAAGCTTACAAGAATGGTTGTAAAATTAGAAGCAGCTTGCTTAAGCCTAAAGAGATGAAATAGCGCCATAGACGATTTAAGGAAAAGACTTTTTACATTTATGTCAAAAACAGAAGAAAAGTATTCAAATAACGAGTTACAAAATTATTTTAATATTAGCTTCAAACATAATGCATTGAAATAATCATTGACCCAAACCAAAAGAAAAGTTAAGATTCACACAGCTACCAACTAAAATAATAAAAAATGCAGAAAAATATATTATATAATCTTTTCAAAATAAAAAAATATATTGTATGATCTTTTGTAAAAAAAATATACAGTGTATGATTTTTCAAAATAAAAAAATACAACGTATGATATTTTCAAAATAAAAAAATATATTGTATGATCTTTTGTAAAAAAAATATAAAGCGTATAATCTTTTGTAAAAAAATATGCAGTATATATTCTTTTCAAAATAAAAAAATACAGTGTATGATCTTTTCAAAATAAAAAATATACTGTATGATCTTTTATAAAAAAATATACAGTGTATGATTTTTTATAAAAAAATATACAGTGTATGATTTTTTGTAAATAAAAAATACAGTGTATGATCTTTTTAAAAAATAAAAAATACAGTATATGATGTTTTGTAAATAAAAAATACAGTATATAATCTTTTTAAAATAAAAAATACAATATATAATTTTTTTAAAATAAAAAAACAGTATATGATTTTTTTATAATAAAAAAACAAAGTATATGATTTTTTTATAATAAAAAATACAATGTATGATCTTTTGTACATAAAAAATATAGTGTATAATCGTTTATACATAAAAAAATACAATATATAATCTTTTGTGCATAAAAAAAAATACAGTATAATTTTTTTTGTACATAAAAATATAGTTTATTTTTTTTGCAAATAAAAAAATACAGTATATTTTCTTTTGTGTATAAAAAATACAGTGTATGATTTTTTGTACATAAAAAAAATATAATATATGATGTTTTGCATATAAAAAATACAGTGTATGATTTTTTGTATATAAAAAAATACAATGTATGATTTTTTATACATAAAAAATATAGCATATTTTATTTTGTACATAAAATAATACAGTGTATGATGTTTTGTACATAAAAAATATAATGTATGATATTTTGCATATAAAAAATACAGTATATTTTCTTTTATACATAAAAAAATAAAATGTATGATCTTTTGAATATAAAAAAGTAAAGTGCATTATCTTTTAAACATAAAAAATACAGTATACCCTTGTCGATCAAGCAATCTTGGAGATTATGACCAAAGATGTCGAAAATCTCATGTCGAACACGATGTTGCCACTCAGGATAGAGTGAAAGAAGCATAAAGATCCAAGAGGAAGCAAGAGCAGTAGTAGAAAAGGGGGCATTTTTTATATATAAAATTGAGAAAGAACATTTTTGAATGTAAAAATATATAAATGAAAAGTAAAAGTAAAGTATATGGCATTTTTGAAAATAAAATAAAAAATTGGGGTATTTGGTATAATTTTCTCTTTAAAAAAATAGTTAAATTCGAATTTTGACATATGATTTCTTTAAAATTTAAAAGACATGATTTATATGAATATAATATCTCATTTTTTGAAAAAAAAAATAATATGTCATTTGAAATGAATTTAATAGTTTACATATGTTACATCAAATAAAATAAATTAATTTACATATAAATCACATTAGAAAACTTATTTACAAATAAAATGAACTTTGTTATTAAATTCATCCAAATAGAGTGCATATATAAAAATATAATTATTTATTCATAATTATTTTGATATGAAGCCCAATTTAAGATGCTCAACCCACTATTTTCACTTAGTTAAGGCCCAAATTAGCAAATGCCAGGCCCATTTATTTATTTGTTTTTTTAATTTTTCAGAAATGAAATCCCTAATCTGCCCAAAAACCCCCCCGATCTCCACCTTCACTTGGGGCTAAAACCCTAGTTTTCTTCGTTGCTCGTATTGCGCTAGTTCAACGTTCAAGTACTGTTTGCCCTTTCTCGGCCGTCGCAAGTACTTGTTACTAGTAGTATTTCTCTATTCTTCTACCTAGGAAAGCAGGAATTTGTACCACCGAGCTTTATATGTCTTATTTCTTCTTTTGTGGCAGATAATCAGCAGAAGCAGCAACTATGATGAAGATCAAAACCCCCAAGAAAGGAAGGATCAAGCGCGAACTTGAGAAACGAGCTCCAAAACTGGTAAGCTAAACAAATTCCTCTTTTGATTTCATGGTTTTTTTTATTTATATTTATTTTCTCCTTTTTTGATTGGGTTGTTTTATCGCAGCTTGAAACTGGTAAGAAGACGCTGATACTTCAGGGCACAAAAACGAGCAATGTATTGAATGCTGTATTGACGGATTTGTATCATCTGAAAAAGGAGAGTGCCGTTAGATATACCCGCAAGAATGATAATATAAGGCCATTTGAGAGCGGTGGAGAAACTTCTCTGGAGTTCTTTTCTCAAAGAACGGACTGCAGCATTTTTGTGGTAAGTTGATTGATCAATGCTGGCGTATCCTTTGTTAGTTGGCGTAATTTATCTGGTGGCTATGTAATATATAATTCTTGTTGACAATCGTTCATGATCATTTGTTGTTCTTGTATTGAGATTATTGAATTAATTAGTCAAAAAATTTGCACAAATTGTGTCATTTCTCTGTTAATCAACTATTTTTGATTGACAGAAATAGAGTTAAGGAGTGTCCTGTTTGGTTTCTGGTCAACTCCTTCGTGTATTGAGCTGAGGGTCTGTCATCTTCTTATCATACTATGTGCCTTAATCATTCAATAAATTAATTGTTCATAGAAAAATGCTCCCTTTCATCCGTCTGAAACTTTTCATATATCGTGGAACCTGATATTCAAATTTTCTGGGAGCTAGTTGCCCCGCATTGGACTATTAATGTCATTTTGGGAGCTACTCTCTCGCTTCATGACAAATTTGAGCAGCCTTGGAATATTTGTCCGATTTTTTAGTTTCATATAGAGCACTGGTTTCCACTTTTTTTTTTTTTAGTTTTTCCTGTTGATACTGTGCCTTTGTGCCCTTTTTATAGGGGTGGTGACTGCCATTGTGGTAACATAATTTGAGCTTGAGGATTAACAATGCCAATGTTGGCATTTTCCTACAGGTGATATTATCGCTTCCTACACCTCAAGGTGGACACATGTCAGAATAACATAACATGTATGGGTAATGTTATGCAGTATGTATGTGTGTCCGAGTATATCCAGATTGTGTATCTGCTGAATTGTTCTAATACCAAACACTTCGAGCTGCCCAAGAGTTAATCATTTAAGTAAATTAACTGTCCAATATCTTTTAGAATTTTGTTCCTAAACCTGTGTTGGACGAAAATGCTACATGTTGGATCACCTGTAGGTGCTTATTTGTTGGTTTAGGATGAAAATGCTATATGTTGGATCACCTGTAGGTGCTTATTTGTTTATTCTATGCAAGTTTTTTTTTCTTTTTCTTTTTTTTTTAGGGTAGTGTCAAAAGACACATGGTGTGTTTCTGTATTCATATATGAATATGACCTTTCATTGGTTGATTTTTGTTCCCCTTTCTGCATATGATTTATGAGATTGCTTTCTTTGTCTCCATGGGCTTATTTGTGAGAAATATTTGATCCACTTCTTTCTCTGACCCCATAATGTCAGACGTAAGAGATCTTAAATATGAAATCTGTTTGCCTTTCTGTTACATTTTTTTTATCTACATTTTGTGAAACATATATTGCGGTTCTGCTTTGCAGTGTGGTTCCACCTCAAAGAAAAGACCGGATAATCTTGTAATAGGGCGAACATATGATCACCACATATATGATCTTGTTGAAGTAGGGGTTGAAAATTTTAAACCCATGTCGACATTCACATATGACAACAAGTTAGCTCCACATGTGGGTTCTAAACCTTTCATTGCTTTTGTTGGAGAAGGATTTGAAAATGTAGATGAGTTGAAACATTTGAAGGAGGTTTTACTTGATCTCTTGCGCGGAGAGGTCTGTTGCTCTCACTCTTTATGCTACGGGTCCTTCACTTATGTAAGGTTGCTAATAGATGCATGGATCTGTTTTTTCCAGGTTGTAGAAAACTTGAATCTTGCAGGTTTGGACCGTGCATATGTATGTACGGCTACATCTTCAAACCGGGTGTTTCTTACTCACTGTGCAATACGGCTAAAAAAGTCTGGCTCAATAGTTCCTCGTATTGAATTGGTAGAAGTTGGACCTTCTATGGATTTAGTAGTTCGTCGTCACCGTCTACCTAATGAAAGCTTAAGGAAAGAAGCCATGAAAACAGCTAAAGATCAGGCAAAGAAGAAGGTCGGCATACTAATTTTGCCTTTTTATAGAAGAATAAGATAGCATGTGGTTAACCAGAGCCTTGTTTTTGCTTGCAGGTTAAAAATGTTTGTGCAGACGCCATACAAGGGAAGATTGGAAAGATCTATATTCCTGACCAGAAGGTAGCGAATCTTCTTTATTGGTAGCTTTGTATATATTTCATGTGTCCTATCTTAACCAAGTCTGCCAATATTACATTTTGTATTGTGTCTGCTTACTTGACTCCTGATGTAAATCATTTGTTGCATTTAGGTTGGAGAAATGGCACTGCCTAACAAATCAAAAGGAGTGAAGAGAGAGCGTCGTGAAGCTAAGGTGAAAAATAGGAATAATGAGCGGGCTTCAAAGAAGCAGAAGCAAGATTCTGAATAAATTATGCCATGCTGCCAGATTCTGTAGTACTTCTGCATTGCAATTGCATTTTGTTTTGGCTGCTTCATTCTGATTAGATGTAAATCAGAGGAAGTAGCATAAATATAAAAGAGCATCAAATTCTTTCCTTGCTTCACAATGATTTTGTATACGCGAAATTTTTGTGGTATCTTTATGAGAAAATATATTGCTTGAATCGCAAATGTTGAGGACTGACTTTATCCAGCTCCATTTTTGGGGAATGTAATGTGTACAAAACACCCTTATTTTCATGGTTTGCGTATGCTATCATCTGATAATCTTTCGACTTCTATAATCTATCAGTAGCTTTCTAGTCAAATTTGCAGCTGTAGTGTTTGACGGTAGCAAGAACCTTGCTAGCTGTAAAAAGAAAAGAGTAAAGGAATCCGACTTTGTGTTGAGTATTCAAGTGCTTGAAGTCTTACTTTGTATCTAGAGTGCTCCAAAGTCAAGCCTATACCTTTAGATATGCGGTTTTTCTTGGAATTTTTTCTGTTTTTGGGACCAGCCATCCTCAATTTTCCAATTTTTTTTTATGAGAAATTCTAGAATTGCAGGGGGGAAAATGCTGTCATCTAAAAAGAAAACAGACCCAGCAACTATTCTCTGCAAGATCCAAAACACTACTAGTACTAGAATTGGCAAAAATGCACGCTACCCCAAATAGAATGAAACAAACATAGATTATCTTACACTTTCCACTGAACAATTACAATAAAGATTGGTCATTGGTGCATGGACACAATTTGTAAAGGAAAGGGCTGAGCATGGAATGGTAACAACAACTGAAAAACTGTGGAGCTCTGGTGTAGGCAAGGCGACAACTCATCACAAGAAAAAGACTAATAAATACAATTACCTACCACTAAAAATGCTCTGCACCATAAGCTCTGGTGTAGGCAAGGCGACAACTCATCACAAGAAAAAGACTAATAAATACAATTACCTACCACTAAAAATGCTCTGCACCATAAGCTCTGGTGTAGGCAAGGCGACAACTCATCACAAGAAAAAGACTAATAAATACAATTACCTCCCACTAAAAATGCTCTGCACCATAAAGTCTGATGAGCAAACAGATTCAAGCTATAGTAACGCAGATGACACAGGACTTGGATGTTGGCAACACAACACATCACATAACAGCATTATAGCTTTTCCCACAGATTCCCTAATTCAATAGGTTAGGTAGGGACAAATATAATAACCTTTCCCTAAACTGTGCCAACAAGTGCTGAGAAGCTCTTCCTTCAAAGGGCACTCCGCCTACGAAGTTTGTAAATGGCATTATTGTTTTTCTTTGCTTCTCCCCTCTCTTTTCCTGAAAGTCTCAAAATTTTAAAAACTAGGCTTCTTCAATAAATCTAAAAGGATCATCCAATTCATATTTAACAGCATAATTGGATAAAGATGCTGTTGCCTAAAGCTTTAAACACAATGAAATAATGGATGGTGATTCACTTATGCATACCAATTAAAAAGTAAGCACAGAACAAAAATAGTTATCGGAACTTACCTGCCCAGAGTACAACACCAACCCAACAAGACTATAGTGCTCTATCCCATGGGGCGCACCTGCAGTATTTATACCTCAAAAAAGTTATCGTTAGCAAAAGCTGCAGATCTGAAATGCTGTTACGGAATTTACCTTGTATCATATGATATGAATGCAAAAAATTGGACCGATAAGCACAATCAACAAAGAATGTGAGATTGTGTTCAATTTGGATTTATGAACATAAATAATACTAAAACAATGAATAAAAAATCAATAAAGAATGAGAGCTCATATTCCAATCAAATAATATATATATTGATGTCCAATCGCAATGGATACCCTATGTAACTAAAATCAACAAAGGTGCCAATTGGCGATGCAGATGAAGCCCTATGGATCTATGTTTTTTGATCTTTCACTATTTTTCAGGCCAGCATGACTTTCAGGCTCATTGACATGGCACTCATCTGATGGCCACTTATGGACGCCTGAACTTCCTGCTGCTTGCACAGAACCTAAATCCCAGATATCTGAGAAACCACCACTGGTTCCTAATTCTGGGACATCATAGTCCGCAAGATTTCCCCACAACTCTTGGCTAGAACTTGGCATGCCAGTCTGGCTGTCAAATCCCATGCTCCATACATCCTCTTGTTTAACCATACCTTCAATACCAGGAGATGAGAATTCTGGGAAATTCTTCTCTGCTGCCAAATGCTCAGGGAAAGAAACAAAATAGTCAGGACCAAATTCCTCTAGCAGATTCATAACATTCTTCCCTTTTAAGTGGGGATCTTCACTAGGCAAGTTCGATGGCCCTTCTCCAAACTGTGCAGAGGTTCTGGCATATTGCTGTGCTGCGGCAAGTTCATTTGATACAGCAAATTCATCAGATGGGGCATTCTCAATTTGAAATCCCATGTCTTCTGCTTCTTCACCCATTTCTACCATACTTTGTAAGTCATAATCAGAAGATTGTTCAGCATTTGGGACCATGGAAGATAAATGGTTTTTCCACTCAGGTGTGTACTTCACAATTTGCCCCTCCTTGGGTGATTCAAGTTGACCTGGTTCAGGTTGCTGGTGCTTGACAAACTTCCTCCTCATCCTTGATGAACCTATAGCTCCCTGTTCCTTTTTTTGCCTAAGGCGAGCAAGAAAAGCTGGGTTCTGAAACAGCTTTGCCAAGAATGAAACCATTTGCTTCTGCGTCTTCTCTGCTGCCTGAAGCCTCTGACTCACTGCTTCCATATGGCGAGCAGCTCCACGCTGCTGCTGCTGCAGTTCTACAACCTCCTGCATCATCACACCCCTCTCTTTCCTCAATGTTTCGATCTCACTTTCCAGTTCCGACTTCCCAGCTTCAGTAGAAGTTCCACTATAGCTCCCCTGCTGCGATTGCAGTGACCTGCGTCTCTGAATGTTTTTCAACAGATGCCTCTCACCTCGCCGAAAAGCTTCATTGGCAAATTCCCATTTATCACTATCAATCTTGCGGAAACCCTGAATCCAGTAACCGAAGTGATTGGTCAATGAATGAGGAAATGAAAAAAGACAATGAAACATGATATACAGACAATGATTCAGCTGATAAATATGTCTGTGATGCAAGAAAACATAAAAGCTCCCAATTTCCATGCCATAAAAGAGCTTAACTTTAAATGCAGCAAATAAAAGAACCTTCACAAACAGTCAAACAGTAATAAAATGCTCCACTAGAACCTTAAATTCTACCTGCACACCGCGTATCTCCCCGCTCCAGAGGGGAAGGATGTCCTTTTGTTGGCAGTATGAAGATCAAAACCTCAGATACTATCTATCTCCTGAAGGCACAACCTTTATGGTTTTCTTAAATCTACCATAATCAGTTCATAAAGGATCGGACAAGCCCTACGGTTAGGCAATTCTGCCCTAACAAATCAACATTACAACTCTAAGGTAACCTGGAGACCTATTACAATTCACTAAAATACAACTGAAGCCTTTACAATTACAAGAACAGCAAAATTGCAGAAGTTAAAATCTATACAATCAGATATCCTCCATTACATAATCTTGTTCAAATTATCAGCATTTAAAAAATTCACCAACCAAATTCCAGCAATCCTCACTGATTATATACATTTCATCAGCTACATATACAAGGTTTAAAGATGTCAGATCCAAATACAATTTAAGAAACAGTTCAAAAAAAAAACATGGTGGAAAAGGAAGTAACACAGCAGCCACAACAGCCAATGGAGGCTGTTGTGGTACCAACTAATACCCACATAAGTATTGAGTTGCCGAACAAAACTGGAGAAATTGTTGTGCTTGAAATTCCTAGGAAGCACGATTCTCGAGAATTCCACAGGATCCCACACCACGAAGCTCTCCCCGGCGGAGCCCCACGAGATAATCTGGTCAAGGGTCGGATCATTCACCAGATCATAAGTTTTCAGAAGAAAAGGCGGAATTGGATTCTCCTGCAAACTAGCAAGAGGATGAGGCACCCCAATATTCTCTTCCACATCATCACCAAGCGGAGCTCTTACAGAAACTGGAGTCGCTTTGAATTCAAACATATGCAAAGGAGAAGAAACAGATTGTTCCATGGCAGAGAATGCTTCAAATTCCGTTAAAGGAGAAGGGAAGGAAGCAGAGAAAGAAGACCCATAGATGTTCACATCCTCCATACCAAAAGACCCTGAAGGAAAAACTTGAGAACCCATTAATGAAGTGGTTTTGCGAGGAGATTTTGGGGATTTTTCGTCTTCTTGGTTCATCGATTGAATTCCAATTCTGGGTTCGAAAGATAAATTAATAAGGAGAAAACTTTGGTCGGCGAAAATGAGGGGATGAGAAGATCATAAGGAGCTTTTAAAGCTTTCGCCGCCAAACTGTTTGATAAAAATCTCCAGAGAGTCGGTGAAACTTCGGGTCTTCTTCCTCGGCCACGGCGATAACAGTATCTGGTAGCCATTGGTGGATTTTTAGCCAGTGGGGTTCACAGGAACCAGTGGTTTAACACTGAACAGTTGAAGAGAGAACCAACGAGAGCTAAGACAAGGTAGTTTCCTGGCAGTTACGCGCCCGTTAGACTGTGGCTCTGGGCCAAAGGAAGACAGATGGGTCCCACTTTGGATGATAGATATTTTGGTACAGGTGTTTTTGAGACCATGAGTTTGCATGTGCATGGAGAATTATAGTTAAGGGATTTTTTTTTTTTTTTAATTGCTGCTTTCCGATTGGCTGCTGGGGAAAATTGCTGTTTTGAAATGGCAAAATCTGTTTTTAACCCATGAACTTTTAAAATTTTTATATTAGATCCTTACATAAAAAAAATTTTCAATTAAATCCCCATAGTTAAATATTAGATAATCATACACAGCTCATTAGTGCATGTATTTTAATTGTTGTTAAATGATGAGTCCGGTTGGCAAAATACATCCTTAAATCTCTTAATTTTCAAAATTTTATACATTAAATCTCTTTAAAAAACATATTCCTTAAATTGTCTCGTACTATTAAATTGAATTTTTTTTTTATATAAGAATCAAATATAGAAAGTTATAACAATGTAGGTACCCAAGCGGATTTGCCCTACTAACAGAACATCCTCTTAATGTTAATTAAAATATATGCGTTTTAATCCCTTTTTTTAAAACTTCATGTTATTCTACATTAAAATATAAAAATTTATTTATAAATGGACTAAACATAAAAAATTTTAAAAATTTAGGGATCGGGATGGTTTTTCCTTAGAAAACTGAGTTAATGGTCATAATACTTAGGGGCTAAGCTAAGACTTTGGGCAATCAGATTTAAGAGCAATGTCATCACTAACTAAGATTATTCATTATTGGCCAAATGTCATATCGTTTCTGGACAACTTGCAATTTGGCATGTGATTAGTCATTTCTTATTTCTAGAAAAATCAAGAAGCTCTTTTATTCTGGTCAACAATATTCTTGCCAAAAAGAAGAAAAATAGTTCTTAACTGGAAACCAATTTATTTTATAGTGTATTTTACTATTTTCAGTTAAATTAGTACTCTCCGCGTATACTTTTCTTTTCCATTTATCCAAAATAGCCCATTACTTATTTTAATAAGTCAATTGACTTATTAAATTTTTATTTTATCCATATTTAATGTGATTATTTCTTAAAAATTATTTTAATGGGTGGTGAAAAAATTATTTTAATGGGTGGTGATTTGGGTTGACCAGTATGCCGATGTACACTCGCTATGAGATCAAGAATAAAAATAATAAAATATTTTTATTGTTTTATTTTTAATCTAACGGTTTGATGACTAGATTTATAAATAATCTCGTGAATTGGGCAAAAAGAATTTCCCGACTGGCAAACTCATGACAGTTTTATCATCAAATTCCTGCAAACTCATCATCGTTTTAACATAATTTTATTCTATTCAAATACCTTATCTTTTACTTTAAAATGTCACTATATTTATCAATAAGCTTTTAAACTATTGTTATTGGTCTTATGTCAAGATTATAAAAGCCTTGAATTTGAGTCGAAATGCAAACCTCATAATAATAATAATAATAATAATAATAATAATAAAGGTTCATTCTAGAAAAAAAAAAAAGTTTCAAAACATATTTAATTGGACTACTCATAATTAAAGTGCAGGTCTATACTTCCGTGCGCGATTTTCCACCATAAAATTAACATTTCATTCTTAATTCAATGGCCCAAAATTGCATGCACCGTATATATTGACGCATGAAATCATACCGTCATAATTTTCATTCTTTTTGATTTTTGATGTGTCTCCATCTAGGTACAGATCGATATTGACTCGTCTATGTGACGAAGGCATGACCTTGCACAGAGAATTAGAAAAGGAATTATTCTGGAATCTTTTTCTGGCTCAAGGGAACTGGGGACCCCTAGACGATGGATGATGTAATTCGACCGTGTTTCATATTATTAGTATACAAAAATGGCACAAGTGGCCATCACATCCCCTTTCTTTTATTTATTTATTGGCTAAAAGAACTATTTCGTCCTCGTCCACACCATGAAGACCATAAGAGCTTGTAAAGCCCAACCAAACAATGGCCCCAACCAGCATTTTGACTCCGTCTAACCATAATACGTACTGTACTGGGTCTGGTTTCTACTAAGGCGGGTTATCGGTTGGCAGTTGCAAAATCTTGTTTCCGCTCGATACAACTTTTTTATGGGAAGTGCAAAATACTTTTTATTTTCATGTACCTTATCCATTATTTAAACATGTAACTATAATACATGAAACCAACATATAGCATACAAATCATGGAAAATGTAAAACAGAGTAAAAGGAATTTTGCATTTCTTTATCCCTAGTTCCAATTTCGACGTTTAATTTCCCATACAATCCCATAGTTTATTGGAGTTGTGTGTCATACAAGCAGCACCGTCCTCAAAATTAATCTTCCATTCAACATAAAATAAATTACATGAGTCGCCCTCGAAGTTAGATTCACTACTTATAATGGTGACATACGAGAAATTTCAAGGCTATTTGTTCTTTGAATAACCTTCTCAATTGAAGGGCAATTCGGAATTCTTTCACCTGCAATGTGACACAATATTCTTTCAACACATTGTTGACAAATGTGTTCAAAGAAAATTATGAGAATTGCATGGCCGCAAATCCATGAAGCTGCTTCTCATTAAGCTAATTCCAGTTACAAATTACATACAAAATTATGAGACACAACTTTATACAACTTTCCTATCAACGGCAAACAATATTTGTTGGCAGCAGAAAGAGTAACGAAGACATTGGTGCAGTTGTGCTACGAATTAGAATTCTCAATTGGCAAGGGGAACAGACATGTACAAAGAGATTTCTGTAACAAAAAAAATAAAGACAAGTATCAGAATTTTGAACAAAACAACAAAGATTCCGGAGAAATATCGAAGCAAACAAAAGTTACAATGTTCGAATAAGATGAAAGTTGCATCAGCACACCCAATTTTCAAAATAAAACATGGACATGCTTTTCAAACTGTTAATAGTGTCCTATCAACGGCCAAATGCTGTAGGAGGAAATTTCTAATTTTGAAATCAAAAGTAGACAAAAAAAAAATGCAATTTTTTTACCCCTGAACTTGTTAAAATTGTGGAATTGATCCCTTAAATCTCTAATTCTTGATAGGCAAAACAGCACTAAATAAAGCATTAAGGAATAGAAGGCACGCCCCAACCATCTGTTTCCCACAACTTTCAATTCTGCTCAATCTAAAATTTCACAATTTTGTGGACACTACATGAGTTGCTCAAGCACATGCAATGCATGCTAAGTTTTCAGTCAAATAAGGCCTCAGTGGGATAAAAATCAGAGGGAGGTTCAGGGGGCCATTTGAACAAAAACCTAGTTGAGAAGCTGAACGTAACAACTTTTACAAGTTCAGGGAATAAAAATGCATGTATTCTTAAGAACAATGAATACATTTTCCAATAACATTATTTTATATTCAAGCAAGCAATGAGACCTGTAAAACCAAAGAGAAATTAAAAGGCGCACCTGATACTATCTAAATACGGGTTATCCCTGCCATCCGTCATATGTCAAAAGAATGCCGTATTTTTGTGTACAAAAGAACACTTCACAGTTGCTTTAAAATTGCTCAAGTAAAGGCATATCTCCATGACCAGTTGCAGGTGTAGGAGTTTTAATCAGTGGTCTCAAAGATTCCATGATAGAAGCAAAGGAAGGACGCTTCCAAGGCTCCCTGCAGCAGAAGTAGCTCACATTAACAAAAGTTTGTCAAAGTGAAGTTGGTGAATGTAATTTGAAGAGTTGTTAATATGAACCAAAGATTTTAGACTCACTTAGCCCAGCAAGCTTCAATTATATTAGCAACATGAGGATTTACATCCCGTGGAATTTCAAGCCTCTTGCCCCTAAATCCAACAGCTGCTACGACCTAAAATAATATTGTGTCTAGAGAAGTGAGCAGAGTGGAATTTATAAACAAATTGATGAAAACTACGACTACACATGATGAAAAACCCGAAAACAATGTCCTAATAATGTATAAATATATCTAATAGCAGCAAGAATAATTGAAGACTAGAAAACAATCTCAAACAATAAACGCCACAATAATCTCAGTCTTATTGAAGTATGCATTTTTTTCCAGCAACTAAAACGGAATGCAAAAACTTAAATAGTTACTAAAAACAGAAAAATGAGTCTTAAATAAATCACGAAATAGCTGAATGTATACTCAGAAATGGCTACAAAAATCTAAACTTTCTCCTTGAAACCAGGATAATCCTCAAAATGATGTGACAGACCCTTTTTTCAGTCCAATTACAAGAACATGAAATTCCAATTACAACCAATATACATAAGCCAACGCGTGCTGATTATCAAAGATAACCTCTGGCTGTACAGTTTTACTCATTTATACTTGACCTCAACTGATTTTTATGATATCAACACTCTTTCTGTGAGGTTAGGACTACTCATGCAACAATCTGTCTGCTACCAACATTCTAGACCTTTCTAATCATAATTCCTGTGTAAAAGTAACAGATAATTATTTGCCACCAATGGGAAAGTCTTTCTAGTTTTAAACTGAATAAGTAGGGGCATGTACTTTGCAGGAACCCTCTTACAGAAGCTAAGCAGCTAAAAGATCAAAATCAGCCCATTTGTCCTCTATAATTTAGACGTAACAATGTACTCCAAATAACAAACCTGGGCAGGATTTAAGTTGCCCCACGGTTGCTGTAGGGTTGCAAGCTCCCACAATATTACACCAAAACTGTATATATCTGATTTCTCATTGGACGGTTCATCACGGAGCACTTCTGGTGCCATCCACTCAGGCTGAATTGGAAGAGATATTGTTAAGCTCATATTGCAATAAACCATCACCCCAAAAACAAAGACACAGACAGGCAGTAATTAATCTTTAACAGCACTTACAGTCCCTGCTGCTGATTTGGATGACAGAAATGTATTTGCTTTGAGACGAGAGAGCCCGAAATCACAAACCTGAACAGAGGATAAATGTCAGAAAGACTTGGACTACTGGAAAGATCAAAAATTGAAAAACAAGTAGATCAGTAAAGCAAAGCAAAGAGAGAGTTTGGGAGCCATATAAACAGACGTAATAAGAGAATATGCCATTACTTAGGAAACCTCATCTTGCCAATTCCCATTATATAGGGCTTAAGCACCTATAAAATGCTTTGAAACAGGCAGAGGTTCTGATGCCAGTTATTCAAATGAACCTAAACCCAGATATATAAGTCAGAACTTATTCTTCCATTCGGTACACAAAAGAGCACCAATTAATTTAACAAGCCGTCCACTATCACAAAGGCCAGAGGAGTAAAAAATATAGCTGTAATGAAAAAAATGCAGGGTTATGACTTATGCATGAAGAAAACAACAATAAGTAGATGAACATCTTTCCAAATTAAATTTCTCTTCAAAATATCATTCCAAATTAGCAGCCTAGAAAGGGTCCGTACCACAATCAAATTAAATAGGCAAATCGGAAAAATGTGGAGTTATTGGTGCTACCTTCACTGTGTATTTTTTGTCCACCAAAAGATTTGGAGATTTTAAATCTCTATGAACGATGGGAGGATTGCGATTGTGGAGATAATTCATACCCTTTGCCTGTCAAGATGAGTAGCAACTATTAACCTTAAACAGTTCATAATTGTTGCTCATAGGAAGCCAAAAACATAAGATGAGAAAACTTATCATTAACAGAGAAAACAAAAAGGTTAAAATTCATACCACATCATAAGCCATGCTTAAACGACGCCTTTCATCCAATGCCTCTCTTGCACCGGACTTATGCAAGAGCCTGTATAAGCTACCTCTGCAGTTCAAACCCAAAATGTTAGTTTCTTCAACTTTGATTATGTGCATATAAAATTGAAAAAAATCCATGAATAATCTTTTCCCAAATTCCACATAAGAAAAGAAATGGGGGAAGCAGGAGGTAGATATTCCATAGGAGACAATGAAGAACCTTGATAAATATTCTGTCACTATGGATAAGTTCGGAGGCTGAGTAACTGCACCCATAAAAAGAACTATATTTGGATGTCGTAGGCGTTTCATTATTGCAACCTAGCAAACAAAGGTGAAGAAAATTAACAAATTCAATTAAAAACCAAGAATGTCCTGTTTTCTCCTTTAACAGGTACACAGTACACACAAATGTACATACCTCCCTCAAAAATTCCTTGAAGCGCTCCGCATGAAAATCTTGCTCCATGAGAATTTTCACAGCAACTTCCTGTAGTCACATGACTATCTTAATATGTACAAACGCAAGAGGTACAAGAAAAGGGAAAGATAATAACATCTATTCTTCCATTTAAGCACAGAACACGTATTTTTGATTCTAAAGTTAAAATACTCATGACTAGATACTAATAAAAAAAGGGATTAATATGCAATTTTGCCCCTGAAGTTTTCCAAAAAGAGCAATTTTGCCCCTAAAGTTTAATTTCGGACAATGCTCCCCCTGATGTTTCAAAAAAATTGCAATGTAGCCCCTACCCTAACATGTCCGTCAATTTGACCGAAAACCGTCAGTTGACCGTCTATATGGACGTATCATTTGATATCCACGTGTCATCCCACGTAAGTGGTCAACGACGGTTTTTGGTCAAACTGACAGAAAAATTAGGACAAGGGCTACATTGCACTTTTTTTGAAACATGCAGGGAAACATTGCCCTAAATTAAAATTTAGGGGCAAAATTACTCTTTGAAAAATTTTAGGGGCAAAATTACTCTTTTTGAAAAATTTTAGGGGCAAAATTACTCTTTTTGGAAAATTTTAGGGGCAAAATTGCACATTAAGCCTAAAAAAAAAAGAAAAAAAGATAGTAAGTTTCAAGAAAACTTAATCTAAGGGCAAACAGAACCATGCATAACATTCCAACTCCAAATATAGGTTCATTTGTATGCATCTTTCTATAAAAGAAGCATTTCTCCATTCAGGAACTGTGAGAGAAAATTATTATTAGTATTGAAATTTCTAGCCAGCATCTCTGAGTTGCTAGAACAAAAACTTCCTGCCCAAGATAAACTAAAAATTCTTTTGCATCATGAAGCACACCAAAATTAACTCTTGTATTATTCCTTGCTCCAACAATTAGTTTTATGAAAACTTATGTTTAATATTCCTTAAGATTAAAGGTCTAGAAAATGAGTCCTTCCAGAAAACCTATCCTTTGAGTTCTATGTTTGAGAACTAGAAATAAAAAAAGAACACTTCAATACTTTGTAATCAACACTTCAATACTTCGTAATCACATATGTAGGAGCATAGACTTATTAGCAAATATAAATTGCTTACCGAGCCATGCCAATCAGCACGGTGAACAGTTCCAAAAGAACCTAGAAAAAAAAAAAAAAAAACAATTCAGCTGTGAGTACAGAATCAGAGCCTCCAACAACAGTTATGGTGAGTGGTGACAATGATGGTCATGTTATAATGGCCCTAAAATAATGGCTGTGTTATAGGGGTCCGAGATATAATTGTCATGTTCTCACTCTAATAGGTGGTCCATCAGGAAAGAGGAAATACCTGCTCCAATTCTCTCTTTCAAAACAAGATCACTCCATGGAATATCCAAATCCTCCACATCAAGCGAAAGTTCATGCACTTCTTTGTGCCCAATAGGTGGGAGATGCTTTAAAGGGATCACATCTTTCACTATGTTTGCTGATTGTCTAATATTCTGTGAGGGTTTATATGGTTCATAAACTTGATTATTTTTATCTTGGATACTTGCCGGGGAAGCTTTCATTTGTGGAGGCAACGGAGAAATTTCATTGTTGTTGCTTGAGATTTGCCCAAGGTTACTTCTATCTACATCTGTCTTGTCAATTTGCTTAGGATACATAGAGAACTCTGAAGCTGCTTCATCGACCACATTAACTGCGAGAATAACATTGAACTCCATATTACACGAGATTTAAAATCATAAATACATAATACAGTCCTTAAACTTGTTGCAGTTATTGTATTGAACCCTTTTTTTCCTATTTCTTTTAATGGAGTCCCTAGAATCCAAGACAATTATTTTTGCACACATAAAGGATAGCAAACAACAAACATGAATAACTTCATGTACCAAAGCCAAAACTAAACACAGATCTAATAAATTTGCCAGATATCATTCAGTAAACAATCAACTTGAACACCACCAAATAATTGGTTACTATTTATCACCAAGTAATCAGATAGGCCTCCTATTTCCATTTGATATAATAGTATCAATAAAAGCTTCTGCAAAAGGATAGAGAACCATGTGTAACTAGAAAAGATACTCCCAAGGCATGCAAATAAAAAGGTAACTAGCACTCTACAGCAAAACTAATATAATCTTATTGAGTCATCATATATTTACATGCAAAAGAGTACATACATTGAAATCTCTTAGCTAGTTCAATGTGTTCTACTATGTCTTTGTTTAGTGAAGTCATGAACTTTTACTCCTTGACTTGAAGCAACCAAACATTCTGAGATATCTTAAAAAGCAACAAATGACAAACAAATCCTTGTGAGAAAGTATGATTTGAAACCATGTTTCACTTACCAGACTCCAACCAAAGAATACCCACACAACTACTCAATTTGGACAGTTAATTCAAACTTCTCCACAAAAATAGATAATATGAGCAGTTGCTGATACAAAGCATCTCATAAAATAAAGGTTGTATCTAAAGGTAATTATAATAGTATTTAGAGATAAGTCAGAGCAATAAATTTGCAACGTTTATGCACATGAATTATAAAGCCTTATGATGGAGAAGATGCTAATCAAGCAGGGCTGGACTCACTTGGGCCAAGGATACTGCAAGTTTACTAAGAAGAGGCAGCAAATGCAACGGGGATTGAGGAAGCAACAGTGCAGTAGGGATATTGAAGGAATTTAGTTAGATAATTGTTATTTTTCAATTGGGAATTTTGGTTAAGGGCAGGAGTGAGAAAGTGGTTACACCTAGGCCTAGTTGGACTAGGGAAAAAACGGTTTTTGCATTTGTTTTGCTATATTAGCTGGAGAGTGGGGAAAAGGATCTTTATCTTTTGAATATCAATTGTAATTTGCTGCTGTTGAGCAAGGCTCCTTTTGGAGAGGGAAGTTAGCTTCCTGGGGATTGTAATTACAGTCATTCTATCAATCAAAACCATCTTTCTTTTCATTTGATTTACTGTTTTGCTTGTTCATTTGGTTACATTGATTTCTGTTCTTCATCACCTTACCTGCTGAAGCATCATCAAATACCAGATTGAGTGATTGACAGTCTAAGAAGTACTGTTTGGCCAAAGACCTGAAATCAATGGTAGATTCAGCTGATTTCATATGGGGAACGCGCAATGGTGAAGAAATTGAGATGGAAGAAGGACCATTGAGCAAGGAGTCGGGTTCACATAAACAACCTGGCTTCTCTACCAAATCCACTAGATACTCCCTGAAAGGAGAGAAATTTACAATTTGTGAGATGCTATATGGACGATGCTGCTCTAAAAAAATGCAGTCTAGCATACAAATATTTAAAATTTACCATGATAACCAGAAAATGTTTAATCAAGTAAAGGCAATTCAAACTGAGGAAAACCTAAGCATAAAAGAGAACCCATACATTGGAAACCAGCATATATTAGTATATTAAATTTGTTCAACCCTCACATAGGTGCAAAACAAACATCAAGTTTTAATTGTAGTGCCCTTACCTAGAAGACATACTTGAAATGAATTTATCCCGCTCAAATGACAAGTTCAATGTCATGTTCTGTAACTCAAATGTTCAACCATGATACAGGTGTTAAATTCACATGTTGCTACGTAATTAGCTATAACTCCCAAGATAACTTGATCCATTCAATGTATTCGGATTGTTAGTGATCAGAAGTAAACAAGGAAAACAATTAAAATTGAAGCATGCTCAAGTGTAAATTTATTTGTTTCACGCCTGAAGAAATGAAAGATGCAGGAAAATTATAATATCTTGCTATATGTTACCAAACAAAAGAAAAAAAAATACCTGTCAAGCCCAAATCGAACAAGACACGAGGATGCATCATCCCTTTTACAATATTTACAGCCTCTTGCAATCCGACATGGCAAATCAATTGTGTCAGCAAGCACCTATACAGGTTATATTTGAGTGAAATCAATTCCTTCTTCCAACGAAAGGTTATCAACTAAAAAGAACAGAGAATTCAAGAACATGATAAAAATAGTTCTCATTACATCAACCAAGAATTCTGGATAATTGCCACTCGGCAAAAGGTTACAATTGAAGTTCACAGTATGAAAGATCACAAATTGCATCAGACCTTACCTTGAACAGTAAAGCTCGATGTCTGCATAGACCGACAGATAAGCTGCCAATAGGAACCACAATAGATCCTAAGCAATCTTTTATATCATCACTGCATTCCTTCCATATGGAAATGAAATCATCTTCCACCATGGCGGCTGAACCCCTTATGACAGCAATAGAAACGCAATTAAAAAGGCATTATAGGAAAAAAATAACTTCTAATTTTTACCCAAATGGCAGGTAGAACTCACCCCATGCGACTGCAGACAAGCTTTGCCAGCTGATCAACAACCTCTTTTGTTGTTATACAGCTGCAGGAAATGAAATGGACCCTAGTTTGGAGTTCCTTTAAGCTTGGGTCACTGCGTCGATCAATTAAAACCACTTCCAATGAAGAATCACAAGAAGGATCAACAGACTTCAATGACTCAATCGATGGAATACGACCTGTCTCTTGCAAATCAGTACAGACAGTCCACACATATGGATCCATTCCATGAATTTGGTAAAATCCATCAGGAATTTTATCAAAGTATGATAAGCATCCATTCACCTGATGCACAATGAAGAGCATTTGCAGCAGCAAAACCAATAAGGCAAAGAACATAAAAATATTTATCATATATAATTTATTAAATTTTGAAATAGAAAGAAGTGAATTATAAATAGAAAAGGCCTATAACATCCAAAGTACCAAGTGGCATGTAAGGTCTTATTTTTAAATAAATATTGCCCTAGAGAAGCATACCAAAACTGCAGGAAAAAAATGAGAGTGAGAGAGAGGAAAGAAAATCATGAACAAGAATATAAACTCAATCTAGACTTATATGTAAAAGTCAACCCCCAACTCACACAATGAGAAATGAAACATTTGTTAATCTTACAATTGTAGCACATAATGATATTCATTTTTCCCTCCATATCAGAGTGACAAATGGAGAAGTGGCCCTTATCCATCTAACAAATTATTTTCCACGCGTTCACCAAAAACAAGCACATGGCCGTAAGAGATATGGGGACGGTAAAGATCTATTTAAGCAAGAATTTCCACATGCATTGAGCAACAAACAAAGGATGCAAAAGGAAAGAAATGCCAATTTCATTCTTGAATTAGATCAACAACTTTTCTTCCCTCCAGATCTTTAGAAGCAATAATCTCAAGTCCCTGACAAACATGAATTATAAAGTAACAGGGTAATATAACGGTAATTGGCAACTGAATAATCCATCCCATTGAACAATATAGGTTTGCATATTTGGCCCAAAAGGCATCTGTCTTGACCACAACCAATCATGCGAAATGCTATCTCGGCTGAGCATGTTAATTGCAACAGAAAATAATGCGGGGACTCTACCAAATGGTGAGAAATAATTTTGACCTGAGCCGTTTGTGATGGAATAAAAGCATTGCTTTGGATTGGAATCCATTTGAGTATTCCTGCTATGGAAGCATCACAATAACTCACAGATACTAAACAAAAAGATACTTTACCCAATAAACTACTTGAGTGCTTGCTATTCTACCAACAATTCAGAATCAGCATTCACCTTGAATCATTAAGATGCTTGGGTGTTATATCGATTTCTCAAAGTTTTTATCCAACAATTTGTAAAATGAATCACACATTATATGGAAAAACAAGAAAGCCAAAATTTAGCATATCCTCCCAAATATGAAACAAAACACAACAGTTACAGCTCATGAAAAGTAAGCAAAATGAAATCCTACCCAAAATCGATGAGAAAGGATTTCCGGCGAGTTGGAGCTGGATCGCAACGCGGAATCGGCCGGCATCGGATCCAAAAAATTCGGATCATCTGCACAAGTCGCCTCCGATGACAATCTCAACGCTAACGCCAATTGCAACTGATAACTCTCCTCTGTCTGCTGCGCCCAGCTCTTCCCAGACGAACCAGTGCCGGTTCCCACGAACACCGCAGAATCAACGGCTCTCACCCTCATCAAATTCCCATCCTCGTGCATGTATCCGTAAGCTTCAATCTCATTTCCCCCAGCGGTTGACAAAGTCGGCGGATAATACTCTCCGGACAAGGAACTCTCACCAAAGCTGCTCCCGCTTGATTGCCTTTGCAACCCGATCGAGGAGAACAAGATCAAATTACTAATCCGATTACTATTCGCTTGTTGATTTACTCTGTGATCTCCAATAGAATCCCAATCGAAACTTCTATCCTTAGGTTTGCTACTCTTGGAATCACTTGAAGAGTCGTAGTACGGCGGAGGTGGCACAGTCG
The DNA here is from genome assembly GCA_037975025.1 of Excoecaria agallocha. Taxonomy (NCBI): domain Eukaryota; kingdom Viridiplantae; phylum Streptophyta; class Magnoliopsida; order Malpighiales; family Euphorbiaceae; genus Excoecaria; species Excoecaria agallocha. The sequence goes on along the minus strand of CM075806.1, from coordinate 2,332,768 downwards.
ATGTGGTAATCTGGTCGTCGGGGTACTGGTTGAGGAGCGTGTAATTGGATCTTAGACCGGGCATTTCCATCGAGATCTTAGGATAAGAATTTGTTAGCTTATAGAACCGTAAAAACCCTAAAGACCGCCATGTTTTGGAGTGTGGTAGAGGCGAGCTGCACTTGGTTTGCCGAGTTTTTTTCTTTAATCTTGTATTACTTTCTCCCTCTCTCTCTCTAGACTAAAATGGTTTTTCTCTTTGCCCTTCGATTTCTCTCTCTAGAATTCCATTGTGGGAGAGAGAAGGAAAGCGGTGCGGACCGTGCGGTTTTCATTCGATGGCGCAATCATATTGTAATAAAAAAAATAATAATATAAATACTAAATAAATATTCTTTTTTTTTTTACTTATTATCGGGTTTTACCGGTAATCCCATATCTCGTTCACATGGTAGGACGAAATTCTGCTGATTGGGATTTTCTTTTCTTTTCTTTTCTTTGTTTTTGTCGATCGCCTTTTGGCGCGGTAGCTGATTAATTAAAAGGCTGGATCAGTACGTGACTTTTTCGCCCCATATTTTTTGTTTGTTTGGTATCCTAATTTTTTTAAATAAAAAACGAAAACGGATTTATTTCGTCCATTTTTATTATATTTATACCCTAATAACTGTTGGATAAAAAAATTTGTTTCGTAATAATAATTTAGAAAATCATAAAATCGGTGATAAAATACTGATGTCAAGCCAGTTTAAACCATCCAGATATTTTTAAAATATATTTTAACATTATATTTGGCAATATTCCTGCTAAAATGAGTTTATTTATAATAATAAAAAAGTTTAGATTTTTTTTTTGCGATTGTTATGTTATAAATATAAGAGTAATTAACCCTAAAACCCATTTATTAGCTTGTTTTTTGTTAGCTTGTGTTTCTTTTCTTATATAATAATAATAATAATAATAGAATTTACACACTCTTGCTGCAGAAAATTAAAAAGAGACAGTGAAAAAGGAAATTAACCAGTGACTGTAATGTTTTTTCTTTCCAAAATAATAATTTTTTAATAATCATATTTTTTTGATGGAGACGATGGAATTAAAATTCTAATCAATTTACATAATAGCCACACTTTTAGTTATCCTAAGCTGGGGATGATTCTAAAATGATAATTTAATATATCCTATCTACATTTTTTATCCATCCACATTTTAGTTTAATTTGAGCGCTTTATTTGTATTTGTATTTGTATTTGTAATTTGTCAATAAAATTTATAGTGCGTTATGAGAGCAGCTTTTAGCAGTCTTATGTATTAAATTCTGAAGTGACTTTTTTCTTTGTATTTTAATAAATATTTGAAGGTACTAGGGCATTGAAATATCGTGCTTTTATGTTTAGTTAAATAGAAAACTAAAATTATAATCGATCCCTCAAAAAAATTTAAAAAATATGTAAAGGGGGCATTCATTATTATTATTATTTAAAATTGTTTGACATGCTCTTGGTATTTCAGAAAAATAAAAAAATGAATCAGTATTTTTAAATATAAAAATAAATTTGTTCTTAAAAAGAGATTGAAATGCATACGCGTTAATTTCGTTCATAAAAAATTGAATTCTATCTATATTAAAGTATAAAAAAGAAAATTTATTGCGAAAGAATTAAAAGAACGGGCTTGAAATCTATGGAGTCTCTCTCTGGCAACGAAAAGCAAGATGCTTCCTTTGATGTTGATAGGGCAAGAAAAAAGGTGAAACGAAGAGCAGATTTATCTAGCTCTTCGAGCTATAGAGATAGTTTAATGATTGGTGTCGTTATGGGGTCTTCAATGGAGGAGGTCCTTGATACAATGGAGATTAATTTTGATGCAGGGGATATTAAGATTGACAAATCTTGAGACTTTCCTGTTGTTAGCTTTCCAGATAGCCTCCGAACCAAGCTCTCACACACTCTGGAGAAAGTAGTTGTAGTAAGTTTATTAGGAAGAAAGATTGGATATAAGTCTTTAAGTGCTAGAATCCAGATGCTATGGAATCTGACTGATGCAAAAGTTTTAGACATAGGCAGGGGCTTTTTCTTAGTTCAATTTTCTAATGAGGTTGAGTACAAAAGAGCGCTTTAAGATGGCCCCTGGGTTGTAAATGGTGCATATTTACTGGTTCAAAAGTTGAGTCCCAGGTTTCAAGTATCTAATGGCATAGTAGAACACGCCACAGTGTGGATTCGTATGCCTGAACTTCCACTCCAATACTATGCTTGCAATGTTTTGACGGCAATATCTGAAGCTATAGGACCGGTAGTTAAAATAGACTATAACACCAGTGAATTACATAGAGGCCGATTTGCTAGAGTTGTTGTTACCATTGAGCTGAGACATCATTTGGTTTTAATGATTAACATCGATGGAGAAATTCAAAAGATTAAGTATGAAAACCTGCCCAAAATATGCTTTCATTGTGGGAGGATTGGTCATTTTGATACTTATTATCCTCATAAGAAAGATGTTGAGAACAATTAGGAAAACCGAGATGGAGCGACGGAGGGTGCTGGTCTGGCAAATTTCGAGCATTTTGGTGAGTGGATGGTGGTGGAGAAACAAATAAGGAATCCCAAAATCCCGATCTCCAACTCAGGAAAGAACTTCGGCTTTACAGGAAGTGGATCCAGATAAGCTGCTTTAAGTTTACAGGAAGTGGATCCAGATACGCTGCTTTGAGTGGAGTTGATGGCGAGATCCTAGGAGATAATGCTACTGATAAAGAAAACCTTCATATCCAGGATAATAACTTGCAATTTGTCCATCTCAGAATTTCAACTAAAGAGAAGTTGTTTTATTTCACTGCGATTTATGCTCAACCTGTTTGGCCTGTCTTGCAGCAAATCAATCTTTGTACCACTGACCCTTGGCTTTGGTTAGGGGATTTTAACTCCTTTCTTTATGCTAAAGAGAGACAATGAGGATCTCCATATAGAATGGGTATCAGCAAACCTTTTCTTGACTGGTTTATTTTATCTAAACTTGTTGATATGGGTTATAGAGGGCCGAATTTCACTTGGAAACGAGGTCATCTTCCTGAGAGGTTGGATCGGGGTATATGCAACAGTGTTTTCTTTGCTCTTTATCCTTAGGCCTCCATTTTGCATTTGGCATGAATCTCTTCAGATCATAGGCCTTTTCTTCTTAACATGGACAACCCCTGGAGTGCTAAGGAGGCTCGGCCTTTTAGATTCCTTCAGGCTTGGCTAACTCATGATGATTTTCAAGGATTTGTTAGAAGGAGCTAGAGGGTGGAAGGTAATTTCATATGCTCGGTGAATGAATTTGCTAAGAAGCTACAACTTTGGAATCGTACTACTTTTGGTAATATTTTCCATCACAAAAAAGCTCTCTTGGCTCGCATAGCTGACACCCAAAAATCTCTTGCCCATAATTACTCTCCTCAACAGGAGAAGCTAGACATTGATATGAAATCTGAACTTGAGCAAGTCCTTTTCGGGAAGAGTTACTTTGATGCCAAAAGTCTAAAAGTGAGTGGATTCAATGTGGAGATAGGAATACAACTTTTTTTCATCAATGAACTCTTCGTAGAAGAAAAAGAAATAGGATTGAATTCCTTCAGTATAATGAGGGTGTCTGGATTAATGATCCCTCTACTCTTTGTGCTTTGGCTCTAAATTTCTTTAGGTCTCTTTTTTACGGAATAGTGTCATAACCAACCTTTCTACCATATTAAAGGTCATTTTCCCCATCTTGGCAAGAAAATTGCTGCTTTTGGAAACCCTTTTTCTTATAGGGAAATCCAAATAGTTGTGTTTGACATGAAGCTTTGGAAAGCTCCGGGTGTGGATGGTATACATGTAGGGTTTTATCAAAACCATTAGCATGTGGTGGGAAATGATATTTATAAGGAAGTTATAAGGATTCTCAATGGTGGCCAGATGGACAGTTCCATGAATAAAACCCTCATTTGCCTGATCCCAAAGGTTGAAGTGCCCGAGAATGTAACTTAATTTTGCCCTATTTCCCTATGCATAGTTCTCTACAAGATTGTAACTAAGACTATTGCTAACAGGTTAAAATGTCTTATGCCTTCTCTGATAGGTCCTGCCTAAACTAGTTTTGTCCCGGGCCAGCATATCACGGAGAACATTATTATTGCTCAAGAGGTAATTCATTCCATGCGTCTGAAGAGGGGGAAATCAGGTTTCATGGCAATTAAAGTGGACCTGGAAAAGGCCTATGATCGGATTAGTTAGGAGTTTTTTAAGGATACTTTCATGGACGTTAATATTCCTCCCACTCTTATTGTAACACTCTAATACCCGTTCCATGAAATGGTTCGGATACGAAGTGCTACTCTACTTAACATCCAAAGCAAAACTTAAATAATGCCTCCAAAGTCACTTAAATTTTAGAGCTTTCAAAAACTTTCCAAGAAAACGGATAGAGTTTCCTCTATACGGGTTTCTATCCCTTGTTAACAAAGAACAAATAATATCTCTATGAATCCACAATAACATCCATCTCATATAAACCATTACTTAATTGATCTCAAGTTGATATTCATGATAAGATCTCAACTAATAAGCTTAAATAAGTATACGAGGAAATCTAAAAACAACATATTTATGCTACAAACCGATTACAAACCAAGATATCATTACAAAGGCAAAATATACAAATCTATCAAATACAATGTTCAAATAAACCGTAATGATTAAGCTCCCATATCACCACCCTGGGTTGACCAAACCAGCAACAGCAAATCATCCTCACCAAAAAATTCAAACCTGAAACCTACGTGGATAAACACTCGTGCTAAGCCATAAAGCTTAGTGGGGAACAACAATATTTTATGGACAACTTTTATAAAGACATCAATTTAATGCATAAGCATTAAAATATACAATAAACATAAATGTATTAACCACAACTAACAATATATATACTATGTTTGTAGTGTTTTAACTTTAGATAAGCTTAGGTAGCCTTTATAAGCCTTACCAATTATATGGTTAAAATTCATTTCTTATTAAATCTGCATAGCCATTGAGAATATATACGTCAAGTTCGCTTTTGCATGCTTGTAATTCAATTTAAAGCAACTCGTGTAACTTATGTACTTTTCATATTTCATAAGCTATATATATATAGAGATATTTTATGTATTAATTTTCACATAATAACCCTTTATCCACATCAAATCAATTAGTATTCTTAAGCTGCCAGATTAAAGTCCAATCACAAGTATGAAAAAGAATTTACATATTTATTTTCAATACCAAGCAAGACATATAACCATGCCTAAAAGCATTGTCATGCACAATTCTTAGTGTAAATCTTATAAACCTGAGTATAACAAATCTTCTAAAAACACATCAATGTCCATATACATATATAAGTGCAGTATTTAAAGCACCATCTTTGTATAGTTCAATATATGTCATAGCATAACATGTTGCTCCTTATATCAGACATTGACTCATAACATGACAATATAAGAATAAAATTGATTGTACAGCATGTAATAATAAAGAACATATATTTAATCATATTGTCGTTAGATCAAGTTACCCAACATGCATGCATACTTTTGTAGATTCCAAATGAAAATGAGATCCAGAATATACAGTGATAATTCAAATTACTTATACTTTGACACTATACCATAATTAGCCTGCCTAAGTTCTAAAAGTGGATAACAGGAATAGAAGATATTCGAAGATATCTAATTAGAAGATCCCAACAGGATCAAACAATGGTTCAGTACAGAAATTCATAAGTCTAAAAAGAACAAAGACCCAATTGAGGTCATCAGAAGCAGCTGCAATATCCCTATAGGCGCCTATTTAATCCACGACTGAACTATGATTGCAGGCTAACAGATACATAACTTTCTTTCCAAAAGTCTTAAATATCATTTAGGCAAAACATGGCCCGACAGCCAATATCGATGTATATGTATACACATATAAAAATCAAATATCCAGAAGCATTTATCCAACTCTAAATCGTGCCAATACAAGGTTAAAACATCAAATCATGCATAAAACGCATTAAAATTACTAATTTATAGAAATAAAAACTTTACATACAATCATGGAGGAATCTATCGCTTAACCATGCCTGTAACATGATCTTTGATCCATATTTGCATCTTTACGAACTTTAATTATGCCAAACACCCAACATAATTTTTAAACATGTTATAATCGCATCAAATAATCACATAGTTATACAAGATGATTTATAGAGAGAGAAAGCCTAAAAGAGCCTAAAATATCATATAAAGGATGTACCTTATCTAGTGCAATATACATATGCGTAATTCATATAATGCTTTATGCAATTTCTCTTGTAAATAATCACATGAAAGGTTACACAGTCTGATATAGCATTTTCTACATACTTTTAAACATGATTTCCATAAATAAGCATAGGTTACTATGTACTTTAAATACACTAACCAAAGGCACATGTTCGTAACCACTCTATTTCAATTTAGAAACAATACATACTCATTTATACTTTAACATATGACATGACTCATTTTCAATACTTTACAATAGTCTAATCACTTAAACGTCAAGTTATATCATGTTTCTTCCTACTGTCACACTTCACATTAGCATTATCCTTGTAGCCATGCATTTAACACACAGATATGATATATAATTGTTTTCATGCTAACTCAATTAAGTAAATAATAATATATTTTATTTCTCACTTTTCATATACAAGCTTCATCAATTAATTATGCTCATTGCTTTATAAAATGAGGTTATCTTATATTTCACGTACATTTCTTTCTTAATTAATTGTTCCAAACCTGCATTAGAAATTTAAAGACATGTTGGGTGTATCTCACGAAATCATACTTACTCGAGCGCTATAATATAGTACTTATAAAAACATACACATATAAGTTACACCTGCATGAAATATTACTTAAGCATGTCAACATAGCATGGGAGCGTACCTTTCTGATCCATCAAGGCTATCTTCCATGCCCCATTGTACTTACTTACATCATCTCCCATTCATACTCAATTAATACAGTTATCAAGTCAATTAAATCATTAACATACTATAATTAATGATATCATTTCTCAATATTAAGCATATATCATATTTATACATATATATACACACAATTTTACGAACTCATGTCCTTTAGGGATAGGTTTATAATTATGTCATATTGAAAATATTTATACCTATACGATTACATATACATTTAATGTCCATAATTATTTATGTTAACTTTGCAACCAATAAGTTTAAGTCATTCTAAGTCCCATAATCACTATACCCTCTATTACTATTATTTGCTCCTTATCTTCGTAAATCAATGCTCAACACATTTCATTTTTTACGTAATCATATCATACATACAATTTAACTTGTTGTTTAAGTAAGTTATAGGATACAATTATGTATCTTCTTTGTAATAATGTTACAATGGAGTTCCTTCAAGTTTCTCTATATACATGTATTTTAGTTTGAATGTTATTTATGAAACAATCATTATCTAGATTATATTCTCAGAATTATTTATGGGATCGTTTAACAAGAGAAATTTTCTTAACATTTTAACAAATATGAACCAAGCTAGATTTTGCCTACAATGCAATTGATTAATGAATTAACTTTAATCAATTTATGCTAATTCTTAGTTTTAAACCTAGATTAGCTTGAAAAAGCTTCTAGTAAGTGTAGAGGCTCATCGCACACTCGGACTACAGATTTAGAGTATGTGATAGAAATTGAAATTTTTAACATTATTTTCTACTTTAAGAAATTGTATAACAACTCATTTGATTCTGCATCAGAAATGAAAGGGTTTCATATTCCATATTATTGCTATGCTTAAATCAAGTTATCATATAATGAGCTTTTCATCTGTACTGGGACAAAGCCTCAAAGTGAACCTTTTACTACAGTAAGAAGTTCCATTAACCAAAATTGAAACTAAAGCCTCAAAAGACTACTCATTAATTCAGGAAGAGTTATTAGCCATATAAATTGCTATAAATTTTCCCTTTGCCACCAAAACCATTTCTCCATCCTAAAGTTTATCACTATCACCCTTACCACAATTACTGCAAAAATTTCCTTTAACATATACATCTTCTCACAATACCATCATTTGACATAAGCTCACAAGACATGTATTAATACATTTATAAATGCCAAATTATACATTCTTGCATAAAATTAGGGAGCAATTCTCAAGAAAATTAGTTCCCATACTGTAGAATCGAAGCCCATAATGCCTCCTCTGTTCTGCCTGTTCGGAGCCTCGTCGAAGACTCGCCGAAGCCTCATCGAAGCCTCGCGCCTGAAGGCATCGCAGTTTGGTCTTCACGCTCCCCAAGGCATCGCAGTTTGGCCCGAAAAATTGCCTGGAACCGCCAGCTGCCTCTCACTTTGATCTACTCTTTGCCGGCGAGTGGGGAAAATCGACGGGCACCGGAAGATCCACCTCATCGCAAGGAGTTTTTCGGTGGTTGTCATGATTCCAAGCACTGCCGCCGGTCACCGAAAAGAGGAAAAGATCGATCTGGTCAAAGAGAAGAAAAAAATGCGGATCGAGAGCTGTCATCGCTGCTGGAGGAAGGAATGGCGAAAAGACGATGGTCGGTGGCCGAGGTGGTGGCAGCCGCATTGATCGCCTGCCAAAGCGCCGCTGATCGATGGCAGCACCTCCCCTCTGCCTTCTCCTTCTCTTCCCCGATTCCCCTCTTCCTTCCTCCTCTCTTATTCTCTTTTCTTATTTTTTTAAGGCAACTTTGGGTCTTATGACAAAACTGACCCCACTAGCCCTTTAAAGACATATATTACCTTTAGCCTCCACTAACTCTATTTTTAACATAATTTATTTCCCAAATCTTGACCTTGACCAAATTATTAAGTCACTAATTTACTTTAATATCATCCAAAAATACACATTACTACTAGGGCCATTATTGGGGCCTTACACTTATAAAGGTTATCATGGAGTGTGTCTCCTCTTCCTCCACGTACCTACTTTGGGATGGGAGTGTTATAAAAGCTTTTACTCCTAGTCGTGGTCTCAGACAAGGATGCCCACTCTCGCCTTATCTTTTTATTTTGTGCATGGAAAGACTTAGTCAATGGATTAATGAAGCGGTTAATAATGGCTTATGGCAGCCCATTCAGCTGAACAGAGGCAGACTGTTTCTCATTCACTTGTTATTTACAGATGATTTGATCCTCTTCGGAAAGGCTACAGTTCGGCAAGCTTAGGTTATCAACCAAGTGCTGAATGATTTTTGTGAGAGCTTAGGTTTTTTATTCGAAAAATGTCAATTCTCATATCCATAGGGAACTCAATCGGGGTTCGGGGTTCAAATAAGTTTTGGATCTGGAAAAGTATCTTGGTATACCTCTTATGCATTCGCAAGTATCCAATAAGCATTATTCTTACATCCTTGATCATGTGAAGAATAGAGTTGCTAGTTGGAACACTTCACATATTTTTGTTACAGGTAGAATTACTTTAGCTAAATCTGTCTTATTGGCTATTCCCTCTTATGCTGTTCAGGCTTTTGTTATTCCATCTACTTTTTGCGCCGACTTTGATAAACTCTCTAGACAATTTGTGTGGGGTGGTAAAGTGGATTCTCATAGCCTTGCTCTAGTCCCCTAGCGTAAGGTTACTCAATCCATAAATGAATGAGGGATATCCTTTCGTGATTCTCACATAGTTAACAGTGCATTCATGATGAAATTGGTGTGGCAAGTGTCTACTCAGTCTTATCATTTATGGGTTAAAATTCTGGCTTCCAAGTATCAGTTCTACTCTAGCTCTATTGCTTGCCCTATGTTACACCGAAATAACACACCAGTTTGGAGAGGAATCTGTAACTCTTGGAGCAGTATTATGAAGAATAAAATTTAGTTTGTTGGTGATAGGGAGAAGATTAAATTTTGGTTTGACAGATGGGTCCCAGGTATTCAACCTCCTTTGTTTCATCTTGCTTCTAAACCTATTCCAAAAATCTTAATTGATAAGAATCTTAATTGACAGATAGGTCTCAGGTATTTTGCTATTGATAATCTTGGCTGGTGTTGGAATCTTTTTAAGGAGTTCTTTTCTCAGAGCACCCTTCTTCGAATTGCAGCTACTTGCCCCCTGTCTATAGTGCGTGTGAAGATTTGGTGTTTTGGGATCTTTCTGCGTCCGAAGACTTCACTATAAAATTTGCTTATTCTAGTTTGTCTAGTGATACTATAATTGATCATGATTTTCTTTGGAACAATATTTGGAAGTTGAGGGTGTCCCAACATATTAAAATCTTTATATGGCTTGCTCTCAACAATGGCATTATAACAAATGCAGAACATAGGAGGAGACATTTTACAACAGTAGAAAATTGTATTTTCTACGGAGAGAGTGAAGAAAATGGTTTGCATGTTCTCCGAGATTTCCTTATTGCTGGACAATTCTGGAATATTTGCCTTTTCGCGAATCAAGCTAATTCTTTTATGGAAGCTGATACCTTGGAAAGCTGGATGAGGTTCAATTTACAAAGCGCTAATGTGGAGGCGGAGGGGGTCAAATGGCTTGAGATTTTCGCCATTAGCTGTTGGTACCTGTGGAAGAATAGAAATAAGTTTATTTTTTAGAAACAATATAGGCCTACTACTCTTTTAGTTAGCGATGTGATCAGTTTTGCTTCCTTCTGCCACAAAGTTTTCTCCACAATTACCACTGATGGAGAAATGGTTGTTAATCCTACTTATGTGACCTGGTCTTAGCCTTCTATGAATTTCATCAAGATCAATTCGGTTGCTAGAGGAGGTGCTGCTACCTGTGGGGGTCTGATGAGAAACCATTTGGGGCAATGGTGTTTAGGCTATGTAGTCAATTTGGGCATCTGTCCCATACTCTTAGCTGAAGTTTGGGGTATTTACTATGGGTTAAAGCAGACTAAGGAAGAAGGAATCAACAATATCGTGATTGAGAGTGACAACAAGACATCGGTTGATATGATATGTGTCACCTACTCCATTAGTGCCTCCTGTGCTTCCCTAGTCAATCGCATCTGTTGCATTTCAAGAGAATTTTCTACTATTTTGTTCCAGCATACTCATCGTGAAGTGAATTTTGCTGCGAATTTCTTGGCTAATCTGGGTTATGGCTTCCCCCGAGGTTATCATATTTTGTATACCCCTCCTTAAGGGAAAAGTATTTGGTTAGATCATGATACCGTGGGTGTTACCTACACTACTAATCTTTGCTGTTTGTGGGCTTTTGCTCACCTATGTTAATAAAGAAAAGTATAAAAAACTAATTAAGAATTTCTTTTTATGAAGAGATTAAGTGTAAAAAAATTTAAAAAACTTAGAAATTTGAAAATATATTTTGCCTTTTTTTTTAATTTTATTTCATGTAAAGGCCGCATAGTACATGATGAGAATGATGGAACACAATATATACGATACAATAATGAATATATTAATACACACTCTTTTTATTGGAATCGAGTTGCTATATATATGCGTGTGTGTGACAATTAAACACAAAACGACTAAATAAGATAAACAAGTGAAAACCGATTATGTTATAAAATGATGGTCGATGGGATTATTTCAATTTGTTTGGGGCAATTCGGATTTATCCATGCATTGGCTCGAATCTATTCAAATTATTTTATAATTATTTTTAAATTGATTTTAGCTTAATTTTTCGGATGAATTATAATTGAATTCACATAGCAGATCTACTTTTGCCTCCTCAAAAAAATGGAGCAACTTTTTTTTTTTCCTTTTCAAATAAAGAATTTAATTATCTTATCAGGTTTTTCTTTTGTGACAATTATTAGGTATTGTTACGTGCATTGAATATGAAAAATATTTCAATAATTAAATGACATTAGTTCTAACATAAATTCAGAAAAAAAAAATCTCACAAATTAATTATTATATCACGTGAAAAACAAAGCTAGAGCAAAGAGGGAAAATTTCTCCAGTATATGGTATATATGCCCATTGCTCGGTAATTTTTTTATTATTAATTACAATTAAAAAAAAAACGAAAAAAGGGACCATAAAAAGATAATGTCAAAATTAAAGTCTAAGCTATAAAGTCAAATTAATTTTCAAATTTAACATACTAAAATAAGCAAGCTGTTTAATTTTATTAAGCAAAGAGGTCCTTAAAATCTTATATTTAATTATTTATACAGGAGGAAAAAAGAAACTCTGTACGAGTGGGGCTAATGGTTTTCAGAAAATGATTATTTTCATTAAGGGAAACTCAATTATGAACTTTTCAATTTTCTATATTTAGTTAATGTATAAAAAAAATTGCATATTAAATTTCTGTACTATTCTATTTATGCATATTAGGTCCCGGTTCCAATAACCTATGTGTAAATGAAGATACACGTAGGGTCCATGTACTTGTAAAAAAACAAAAGAAATTATCAGCCATATCGAATGTTAATATCCATATATTTAGTGTCGATATTTTAAATAATTTTAACAAATAAATAAATAGTTGCTTTTGTGAGAAAGAAAACAATAAAAAGAAAAAAAGAAAAAGAAAACTACTAGTTGACTAATTACTTGCAGGAAATTAATGTCCACTATGAACGCTGGAAAAACGCACTGCATATTAGCTTCGTACAAGAATTATCACAATAGATCGCATGAACTCCAATATATACATAATATTATATATATATATATTGATGACTGGTGGAATCTCAGCAACAATGGCGACGTGCAGGGCAACTGAAAAGATCAAAAAAATTTTCGATAAGCGAGCTTTCAATGGTTAAATAAGAAAATATTTCGATTAAAAGAGAACTGTTTTTCTAGTGTCGAAAAAAAGATGACGAATCGTACCTAATTTCTTCTCTTATATTTTCTTAATTTTTTCCTTCGTAGGTAGTGGGGTGAAATCCTACTACTTTCAGTTATTTTTCTCATTTTTCCTACTTTTGGAGAGATATGGGAGAGAAGGGACAGTTATTGCCAGAAATGACGAGATTCACTGAAAGTTCGGTACCTTTAGTGTTTCCGAGCTCTTCGAGCATCTAAGATAAACGAGCTCTTGAGAATACATAATCGATATGTTTTGCTAGTCGGATTGTCTGAACTCTGAGCTCAGTGAGATTCGGACAGTTCGCGCTAAACTCTTAGGCTCGTTTGCAGGTTGGGCCGAACTATGGGTTAGGTCATGTTATCATAAGTCCCCCCTAAGGTATGGACATTTATGTCCGCCTGTGATGGCTTGTTCTGTAATGTTGACTGAGGGTGTCACTTTAGTTCTTACCAAGACATTGAAGGCAGGTCATAATGACCTCCTCTTTTATCGTTAACGGCTGCCATTTATTGCAGTAGCACTTCGTTTCCTGCACCCTATCATAATGACAAGACCATTACTGTATATTGTTCGCCATGTGTACGGTCAGCGATGAATTCTGATTTTCTATTTAAACTCTCCTTTCTCCATTTTTTATTTTTGCATTTTGTCTCGCCTCTGCGTTTGCGTTCTCTATTCTAGGCCAAACTTTGTGGAGATTTTGACGTGTAAGGGCTTTTTCTTTTACAATTTGCTTATTCGGCAATTCATTAGCTTGAATCGGGTTTGTTACTTTCCTCATCTTCTTTTTCATTTCTATTCAACGATGAGTGCTTCCGAGGAGTCCAGTGAGAAAGAGGGAGAAAGAGTCTCGATTAATAGTGCTCCCAGTGTAAGTGGTGGATCGACTTCAGACTGGGCATCGCCTTTTGAATTTGGGCAATCGGTAACTTTCTCGAAGCCAACAAGGGCACCTCGTCATTTTCCAGGGGTAGGCAGTATTTGATTAATGGTGAGGGAGGACGAGCTCCCCGTTCTGTTTGGAAAAATGACATCTTCAGAGTGGTATCTTGTTAGTATGCCTACCTCGTTGCAGTGAGGCAATACATCCTCCACAAATAAAAAGGAAATTGGCCATTTATGAGGCCCATCTAGATGTTGGGGTGTGTCTCCCCCTAATGCTGTTTGAGGTGGAGGTGTTAAACTATTTCGAATTAACCATCGGATAGCTTCACCCAAACACTTAGTGCACTCTTTCTGCCTTACAAATCTGAGCTGTAGAGCACGGTGTAAACTTGACGTTGAAATTTTTTTGGGCTACTCATGTGGTTGGGCTGCAGGCCGGTGCCGAGGATCATAATTACATATAGGCTCGTGCGGGTTATGGGGCTTTCTGTGGTAATTCTGACTCGCTTAAGAAGTGGAAGGACCGTTATTTCCTTATAGAGAACCTGTATGAAGATTTTCCTGTCCGAACTACTTGGAGTCGATTCATTAACCGCAACGATAATGGTTTGTGGTTGACATAAGATGAGGAGCTAGTTTTGGCTCGATGAAGAGATATTGCCTGGGAGAAGTGGAATCTTCGAAATCTGCTCAACCCTTATGATTATGGGTCCCCATGAGGCAAAAAGGTAGTTGTTTTTTGTCTATTCTGCTAGGTGTCGCGGATAAGGTTGTTAATTTTTTTGGTTTTGCAGCCATAAATAGAGGAGGTAGGCCCACGACAACCGAGCTGATGCAGGCTAAAAGGAAAAAAGTCATTGCCGAAGCTATTGGTACCGCATCCCCTACTGGGCTCGAGCCTATTTTTGGGGTTCTTATATGTCCTTACTTAGTTTAATTAACCAATGATTACAAATAAATTGCACTTGACAATTGGAAAGCTAACTAAGACATAAAATTTTAAAGTGTATATATATATTAGAAAGCCCTTTGTAGGATATAAATGATAAAGAAAGTAAAATTAGTTTAAGTTCAGAGTGTTAATAAACTACTAGATGTAATTAAATTGAGTTGTAGGCTATATGGCTATAAGAGCTCGATCCACAAGTGTATATAAATAGATATGTATTAATGGAAATTATCGAATTGGATGGCTCCAATAGCTATTTCAGTATGTGTAATTAAATTGAGTCGTGGGCTGGATGGCTCCAAAAGCTCGGTCCATAAGTGTATATAAATAGATATATATATCAAATGGTGGGCCGTATGGTTTCGAGAACTCGATCCCATATTTGAATCCCATTTATCCAACTCGATGCAAATCCTACTTGATATACTAAAGGCAAATATTGAAATTAAATAAAGAAATAAAAGTTGACTTAAGTATTTTACCAAATATTAATAAACAGTTTATAGATTTTGTACTCATGATTAATTTGAAATATGATTAATTACAACTAATTATGACTAGGATTGATTGGTATTTTATACATATATTCGTATTATGATTAACTGTGCGTTACATAATCTGGAGTAATATGCTATAATTAGGGATGTGTATCATATAATTATGTATCTGTAAGCGTTCGAGATGTGATATTCATGCCCAAATCGGATTACTTATTTAAAGTACTATGTTAAACTTCAAAATTGAAAAACTATGTGGTTTTGATTCCCCAAACGGGATATTTAGGAAACTTGAGAATTGATATCTCAAGTCCGAACCAATTTATATACCTATGATTATGCACATTTTAATATGCACACTGAACCCTTATAACACAAATCTTATATATATAGTTGTGTATATGAGTAAATCTTTATAATTATGGTGAATTAAGTTTCTATTTTGAAGCCGATTATGTAAATTGTGATTGATTAATTGAGACTCTGGAAGTAGTTATATGATTTTAGAAATATTTTTATATTCTTTTCCACAGGAAGTTGCCAATAATAAGGGGACATTCTGTCAAAATTCTTTTAGAACAAATAGTACATTAAATTAATAAGGTTTTTAAACTAGTCAAACCTTATAGTTGACCCTCTTAAAGAGATCCAAACCCGTGTGTGATATCCGATATTCGGATCTTTTTACTGGTTGGGTATAGGGTATTACACCATCAATTATCGTGAACTGGACTACTTGGATCGGGCCTTTCTTTTCCTGGATTCGTCATATTATCCTTCCCCTACTATCACATAAATTACCCCCGCTGGTATATTTTTGCTCGAACCAACTTGATTCCTGTTTGATGGAGGCGTGGGAGACCTGTGTCTCTTAGCTCTGTCATCACGTTTTATGAACTGCACCAAGGTCCCTTTCCTTACCAAGTGTTCTATCTCTCGTTTTAGCTACTTGCATTCTTCAATCACGTGACCCCTGTCCCTGTGGAAGGCACTGTAGAGGTTTTGATCTTTGCTGGGGTCCTCCCTTATTGGTCTGGGCCAAGTAACCTTTTCATTTTGCTTTATCCAGGTAAGAATATCTTCACTAGTCGTATTGAGCGGTGTGAACCTTTCTTTCTTCCTATCTTCAAATTGAGAGTGGGCAACTGTGTATGTTCGGTTGGACAAACTACTTCCCCTATACGTCCTGGATTCATGTCGACTATCTCGAGCTAACCTTCCAGGATCCTCTCCTCCTCTTCCCATCTCCAAGCCATTGTGCAAGCTGAGGCGCATGTGCCAGGCTTCATCCATTTGAATATATTTATGAACTTCGGACATGAGCTTGGTGAAGTCATTGGGGGCTTCTTGCTCAGAGAATCATAAAAATCCCGACACCTTATATTTCTGATAAATGTCGTGATGACTACTTCAAGATTGAGGTTCTGTATATCCATTGCTTTCATATTGAATCTTTCCATATAAACCCATATGGATTCTCCCTTCTCATGTATTACTCGATTCAGGTCGATAAATACTTTGTTTGGCCTAATCGCTGCTACAAACTTTGCGATGAACATATCGCCGAACTGTTCAAAGCTTTTCAATAGAGTATTCGAAAAGATTGCGAAACCAAATCTGAGCCAAATTCGTCACGATCTACGAAAATATTTTACACAGTGTTGTATCGTTTATAGTCAGGACTAGCATGGTGGGTTGAAATTGGTCAATGTGTGCTCAGGGGTTAGCATTGCTATTATATCTTGGTAAATTCGGAAGGAGAATTTTAGAAAATGAAGTGGCCAAGATTTCTCGGGAAAATGGGAAGCAAAAACTGTCATGGTATTGCAAAGTGTTCCCGTTATGGTGTCTGGTCATTCGGTCTTCGAAGAGCCTTTTAAACTGCTCGGTTGTTAGGGTGACTATTGATCCGAGAGTTGATGGGACCATCGGTGATAAGGGATCTCTATTCGATGGTTGTGGGGGTCGAGCAGGTCGGAAAGGTTGAGCTGGTTGGGAGGAAGGATTGGCTTGAGAAACTATGGCTGATAGTTGGGCTAGCAGGTCTTGCACTGCTTGTAGGGTAAGATTGGATGTGTTAGGGATGGCTGCAGCGGGGGATGCCGAGGTCAGAGCATTGTTGGTGGGGATGAGTTATTGTGTTTCAGGGTAAACGGTTAGGTTTGCCTGAGTTTCTAATGGTGCAGTGTTTAGGTTAAAGTCTGGAAAGAGATATATGTTCCACGCTTACCGCACCAAATGATGACAGGTGAAATCTCGACAACAAGGGCGACCTACAAGGTAACTAAAAAGACCAAAAGGGTTTCTGACAAGGGAGCCCCTGATGGTTAAGTTAGAGAATATTCTGGTTGAAAGAGAACTATTTTCTAGTGTCGAGAAAAGGTGGCAAATCATACCTGGTTTCTTCTCTTAGATTTTCCTAGATTTTTCTTCATGGGTAGTGGGGTGAAATCCCATTACTTCCAGTTATTTTCTCCACTTTTTCTATTTTTGGGGAGGCGTGGGGGAGAGAGGACAGTTACTGCCAGAAATGACGGAATTCACTGAAAGTTCGATGCCTTCAATGTTTCCGAGCTCTTCGAGTATCTGAGGTAAATGAGCTTTTGGGGATGCATAATCGATTTGTTTTGCTAGTCGGATTGTCCAAACTCAGAGCTCAGTGAGATTCAGACAGTTTGCACTAGACTCCCGGCTCGTTTGCAGGTTGGATCGAACTATGGGTTACACCATATTATCATATATATATACACACATATATGCGCGTGATAATAAAATTAATTAATTTGATCACGTCCGAACTAGTTAAATGAATATATTAATTTTAATCTACGGATATTATAATCATAATTAGTCTCTAAATCAGATGTTACAAGATATTAAATCTAACGTTATTTAATCCTAACAATAATCTATATATGGATGCTTTAAATGTGTTTTAACTTGATCCTTAGAGTGCCACCGAAATTCCATTGGTATTTTCTCCTTTTTGCAGGTTTGGATTGAAATTTTACCGAGCTATATAATAGAAAGGATGTTAGGCCGGCGCGCTAGATCTGGGCGTTGTCGGTCTGTATTATAACAATAGTGATGAGGGTTGCGGACTAATAACAGGAGTATGAATTGTTGCAGACATTTTATTGACTTGATTCTTTGATCGCAAGCTTTATTTATTGCTGCGGACAAAAGTATGATTAGGACCTACGTATTGCTTTGAATATATGATGTTAACTTCTTTTTTTATATTTATGTTTTTTTTAATCATTTTATGAAGAGTAATTTTCCCCTTCATTTATTTGAAATAACTCATATTTTATCCTTTAAATAAAAATAAAAAATATTTGAAATAGTTAAACAAGAATTATTTAAATAAAATATTGAAAAGAAATTGTGAATTATTTGAAATAATTGAATAAAAAGTGACCCCTTGGCTCAAAAAAAAAAAAAATATATATATATATATATATATGGGCTCGCCCGTGGTTTATGATATGGTAGCTTTGTTTTATTGTTTTATTAAAAGAAAGATGGCATGCTGTCATCCAAGTTGGGCCTAAAAATTTGATTAAAAATGGCTTAATTTCATGGCGAATGTTGTTCTATCAAACCCGTGAAACTTGACAATTAGTTGAATGTTTTATTGCAATATTCGCTGTAAAAAGGAATCGCAACAAGTGGGAATATTCTTTGTTTTATAAATGCAAAGTATCTAAATATAATTCAACTTGGAGGTTTTAATTGTCTTAATAATATGGGCTTAATGTCCTTCTTTATTGTTTTCGAAGCATTTTATTTTTTAATTATTGTTTGCATTTTAATTATGAAATTTCCTTGATACGAAGAATTATATTACTACTAATATAAAAAAACAAATTTGAATTCTGGCAGAGATAAAATAAAATAAAAAATTTGATTAACTGGTCCAAAATCAAATCAAATTTTATAGTTAATTGATTTGATAGATTTGGATTTGTTTTTTTTTATCAGTTTTGATTTAATTTTTGAGTAACTAACAGTTAATCAATTTATATTTATTTTATTTTTAAATTCTAATTTTTTTTATCTAAAACTTATACGAAGTAATTTTTTATAATGTATTTAAATTATATTATTTCACTTAATTATATCGAGTAATATTTATATAAAATAAATTTTTAAAAAACTCCGTATAGAAAATAACCAATTAATATTTATATATTATTTCTTATTATATATATTGTTACCTATGCTTTTAGTGATATTTTCTTATTTTTAGAGTCTATATTTAAATATTTAATTTTTGTCTAAAATTTTTTATTTGACTTAAGATTAAGGATG